>CM052802.1:92820505-92840427 GCA_028533885.1 Nasua narica | reverse complement strand
TTATGCCAGTTAGAATGGCCAAAATCAACAAGACAGTAAACAACAAATGCTGGAGAGGATGTGGAGAAAGGGGAACCCTCCTCCACTGTTGGTGGGGATGCAAGTTGGTGCAGCCACTTTGGAAAACAGTATGGAGATTCCTCAGGGGATTAAATATACAGCTACCCTACGACCCTGTTATGTTTATTTTATGCGCTGTTTCCCCATAATTGCAGCTCTATGCTTCTTGTTGACCTTCTTAGTAATTCAGTCTGCTAGAGACAAATGATGTTGCCTCACACCTCCTTCTCTCATTGGCTGGAGAGGAAACCATTATCCTTGAAAAAAGCTCTTTGTCATAAGCGCCTTCACTTAAGTGTTAGAGTTGAGTGTTAACTTTAAGTATCAGACTTTTGGGGAAGTTTGGGGAAGCCCCTTTGTGTGAATGTGTATCTTCCCCGCCCTTGCCCTACAAGATTGTCCTAATCTCAAAGGGAGATGATAGGATCGGAAGCAGGATGAGGAGACAGATACCACCTCAGATTTTGAAGTCACAAATCAGGTCATCGATCTCAAACTAGCGGTGGCCTGGCACTAGCAAGTATTGCAATAAGTAAATAAATATAAATATCAGGAGCTTGATGTGTTTCCCAGTTGGGAAATCCAGGACATAGTTCTTGCATAAAGGGTCAAATGATCATCAGAGTCAAATGAAATCATTTATAACCCAGCTGTGTCCCTGGTCCTGGCTCTAATCAATGAAAGTTGATTATAGACCAGATCCATTGATGCATAGCTGAATCTTTCTAGGTCAAAAAGATTCCATGGTATACTAGTGGATTAGAAAGAAAGAGGACTGGGGGTAGAGAAAGTGTGCACAGATGCCTCCCCAGTTGTTTGGGGGCCAATTTATTTTTCCAGGGAGCTTAAGGGAATGGTAGAACTCTAGTCCAAAGTGACTGCTATTATTCTATTTTGTTTGTTTCTATTATTTTATTTTTATTATTGAGGGCTTGCTATATGCCTAGGACCTTTCTATATACTTTATGAATATTGGCTCACCGAGTCTTTACAACAAATGGTCTTTTGAGGAGGTATGATAATCATCGTTCACAGTTACAGATGAGGAAACTGGTGCAGGGGAATTCACTTGTGTGCTGTTGCAACATTAGTCAATGGGAAAGCCACAATTCAAACATAGGCAGTCTGGTTCCAGAGTGGTGTGCTTAGCCATTATGAGACACTGCCTCTCGTAGGTCCTGGGCCAATATTTATGATCCTCACTTCCATTATTCAAAAGAAGTAGATGAATGTGAGTCTCTCTATATCTTCCTTCACTTCACCCCTATCCAGGACCAGCTCTCCCTCAGGAGATAGAAATTTGCACTGTTGTTGCTGACTAAGTTCTTTTCTGTCAGATCACTAATGGGCAAGATCTGGGTGAATATCTCTGTGTTCTCAGTACTTATTATAATGCCTGGACTCTATGAAATAGATGCCTAGTAAATAAAAATAAATAACTTATAAATCAGCATCCACACATAGGTTTGACTGTATGAATGCATATTCTACAGAATCTGCATGAGTTAGAACCCTGAAACTATCTTGATCTTATGTACACATTTTATGAACTGTCGTCCTTTGTGGCTAGTAAAACTTGTCTCCTCACAGCAAGACAAGTTACTGTGGTCATTTCCAGCTCAGAGGGAACATACATAACTTGTATGTGCACCAGCATGAGGGGAATACTTCAGATGACTCTCTTCTCCCATGCAGGAGAGCGCCCTGCCCTTGTCAGTGTTCCCATCTCAAAATCTGAATACCCCAATGTTTATGGGTTCAAGATTTAGATCATGTGAAAAGTATCAGAGCTTTCTTTTTCTCTGTTTTTCTGACTTTTTAAGTGAAATATGATGTTTATTGTTTTCATTTTTAAATGAAAAATTTTAAAAGATTTTATTTACTTATTTGACAGAGAGAGAGAGGGATCACAAGCAGGTAGAGAGGCAGGCAGAGAGAAGGGGGGAGCAGGCTTCCTGCTGAGCAGAGAGCCTGATGCAGGGCTTGATCCCAAGACCCTGAGATCATGACCTGAGCCGAAGGCTGAAGCTTTAACCCACTGAGCCACCCAGGAGCCCCTAATTTTTTAAATGGATTTTTAAGTATCAAATTATTAAATTAATATCAAATTAATTATACCTGAGGGAACCACAAAGGGTGATGGCAAAGGCTTGATGTAAAAAGATTGAGAAGTATGAGAATACTAACTTGAAAAGATACATGCACTCCTATGTTTATTGCGACATTATTTACAATAGCCAAATTATGAAAGCAGCCCAAATGCACATTGCTATATGAATGGATAAAGAAGATGTTGTGTATATATACAATAGAATATTACTCAGCCATAAAAAGAATGAAATCTTGCCCTTTGCAATAACATGGATGAAACTAGAGACTATAATGCTAAATGAAATAAGTCAGAGAAAGACAAATACCATATGATTACACTCATATGTGGAATTTAAGAAACAAAACAAACAAAGAAAAAAAGAGACAAACCCAAAATAGAATCCTAACTAAAGATTAGTTGGCAAACTGATGGTTGTCAGATGACAGATTGGTGGTGAATGGATAAAATAGGTAAGGGGATTAAAAGTACTCTTAACTGTGACAAGAACTGAATAATGTATAGAATTGCTGAATCACTAAATTGTAGACTTTCAAACTAATATAATGCTGTATGTTGGGGTGCCTGGGTGGCTCAGTGGGTTAAAGCCTTTGCCTTCAGCTCAGGTCATGATCTCAGGGTCCTGGGATCGAGCCCCGCATTGGGCTCTCTGCTCAGCGGGGAGCCTGCTTCCCTCTCTCTCTGTCTGCTTCTCTGCCTACTTGTGGTCTCTTTCTCTGTCAAATAAATGGATAAAATCTTTAAAAAAGCAAAAATGAGAACAAAAAACCACTGTATGTTAACTCTACCAGAATTAAAATAAAATAATAAAAATGAATGAACAAATATGTAAGTAAATAAAAAGATTGAGAGGTGGGTTTAGCAGTTCAAATGAGATTGAAAGCCGTAATTGTGTTGCCTTGACAGTAGTTGGTACCATAAGCCTGGTGGAGATGAACAAAGAGACAGAATATTTGGTTACTCAACTTCAAAAGTTCTATTATGAAATCTGCTCCACGTGCAGATTTCATTTAACTGCTGCATTTTTAAAGCCAACCACAACAGATTGTCAGTCAACATTTGAATCAGAAAGAGCAGAAAACAAGATGACCTTTATTGTATTCTAGATCCTTAAGTGACATTATTTCCTTCCAAGCTTTGAAGATATAAGTGTAGATATAGATATAAATAGAAAGATGTTTAGAGGTTTGAGATCATAGTGAATAGGCTGATTTGTAACTACTTTTAAATCTAACATGATAAAAAATTTCGTTTTGTCACTAAATGTCCTTATAAAACATTGTTTTGAAGGACTGTATATAATTGTGCCATAATTCATTTATTTAGTTCTTTAAAATTTTGTACACTTATGGGAATTAATTGAAAGCATCTTTAGCATCTTCATTGAATAGTTGGCCTTCTCTTATAACAGAGTGTGAGCAACCATTTATTTACCATACCCTCACTCAACCCCCCCAACTAAAAGGCTGAAAGTTTTCTTTTTGGGTATATGAGTCATCTAAAGAGAGAAAATTCACATTATGATATTTCCGGTGAATTGTCGGTCAAGTAGGTCCGAAGCCTGTCTTTTCATAAGCCTCCTACTGCTATAGTCTCTTAAGACATTTTTTTTTCCAGAAGATGTGACACTCTTGAAATACAGAATTTTATTTAGAAACTGTTTAAAGTTGGAAAAAAAACCTTGTCAAGAAAGACCAGATGGAAAAATGGGTTCCTAATAAAATGGAATTTTTGGGCAACAAAAATCTAAAAGATCGCAAAAGAGAAAGAGTACCACTGTTATTTGAACAATTGCTAGTTACTTAAATTTTTTTTGGCATTGTTAATCACTGAATCTGGGTTTTCTTCTTCATTCCACACAAAGCATGCACTACACAACAATTTTATCATAAAATACTGTTTTCTACACACATTTTAGGACAAGCTACTACCACTACTATCAATACAAATACTTCAGGGGCTGAACGATCTCAGTAGTGGGTGACAAACATTTTGCAGAATTCTGCCAAAGTAACTGAATAGGCTAGGGGCAAAACAAATTAAGAAGAGTAAAGGAATGGAATATTTTAAATATTAATAATTAGTTCAGACATAGTATTGTATCTTCTGCAATAGAAAATTAACACTTAGTAACATGTTAATGAATTTTATCTCCAAAGAAATTAGTGTACTGGCAAAGTATTCCAATAACAGTGGAGGGCAGGTACGGAGAAGACCCAGGCTTGCAGATCCCAAGGTAGCAATGGCCTTCATTGGTCGCTTCCTTTGCCAGAGGTCCAGAAAGAACTTGCAGCATGATCACCTGCCTGCTGAACTTACACTCTAAGCAGCAAACTTTAAGAAACCAAAGAAGAGTTCTCAGTGGGCGAGAGGAGCCAGAAGAGAAACATGTTCAATGTAAACTTAAAAGACAGTAAAATGGGACATGGCACCCATTCAAATCCCAGAGACGTGGGCAAGTCCCCAAAAGTAGTTATTAGATTTAGAAACTGGACACATCTCATTTCTCAAAATACACAATACATAGAAATTCTAGGGATAACTGGAAAAATCAGAGAAATGTTCAATGAAATTCAAGCTCTTCAACTCAAACATCTCAGGGCTGAAACACACCCTCTGTTCATCCAGGTGACAGTGCCTCTGGCTTCTTAGAGCAGGGATGGTATTGGTCAAGGACACCAAATGGCTTTACAGAGCAACTTTTTAAACTTTCCTTTTGGGCCAAGGTCTAGGTCTTTGAAGATTCAAGTAGTCCTGCAAGGCCTGTGAACAGCAGATTCCAAAGGTCCATAGGTCTGGCCCTTCTCCCTTCCCAGACACAATGTCAAACGTGTAAAAGCTTCTGTCATGTTACATTTTATATTTTGAAATATGGAAGCATACTCTTAAGGCATTTATTTTTAAATTTATTTTATTTAATAAATTAAATATTTATTTAATTTAATAAATTTATTAGATTTATTTATTAAAACGTTCTCTGCCAACATTTCACATTAGCTTAAAATTCAAATCAGTCTTTATATTTCTCTACTGAGGTCTCCACCTCAGTGTATCACCTAAAAACTCCTTCACCAGCAATCAGTGTCACCAGCATCCACATGGTGAGCCTCAGGGTCAGCCTCTGTTCCCCAGGTGACCCACCTAGATGTTAATACTGCTTTGCTACAGGGTAAAAGCTCCTAACTCAAAGTCACTGGAAGAGGAGTGAAAGTTCTGCTAAGTGCACTTTAAGAAGAGGTACTGTCTGCTCAAAAGAAACCAGTGAGTCCTCTAAGCATAATAAAAGGGGGTATTTGACAGTTAAGCCCATGGCTTGGAGGGAAGAATTTGGATGTTGCTCTGCTGGTCCAGGCTATCAGTACTCTTCTTGTTCCTCCTGTGCCCCCTTCCCAACCCCCCAGCAGGGATCACAAAGCCTTCGTGCCTGGCATAGACGATGTCCACGATCCTCAGCAATACGGGGTTGTTTTCCCTCCTCGTTCTCCTGGCAAATCAAGCCAATGTTCCTTAGCTTTCCAAAGTAGAAATCTCTCTTTCTCCAGGTCTTTGATGGTGATTTGCAATACATTGACCTGCTGCATCAGTTCACCATTTCGTCATCCCCGTTGCCTGCACTGGGATTCTTCCTCACTACATCCGGACCAGCCTTAGGGGTTGCAGTGGTTCTGTGTGTTACAATGGGCCTCTGGGGAGCTACGGCTTTGCTAAAACCAAGAGGTTTTTCCGGTTTGTTCAGAGCTGGACCAACAAGGGAGGGAGCCGCTGCAGTTTCTGGACCCCGTTTGGCCCCTACAGGGTCGTAGTCTTTTCCATCATAGTTTGCATAAAAAACTTCTTGAAACTACTGAACAAATACAAAATTGTCCCGAAACTTTCCTTTTACAATTTGTCTGCAGGAATTACTTTGTCAACACCCATTCTCTTTAAAATGCACTTGTAGTATGTTGAAGTTCTGGATGTATTCATGTTCAGGCCTAGCCGGGAATTTCACTTTCTTCAAGGCAACGGAGTCAGGGAGCAGCATGTGCATAAACCGACAATGGGCAGCCCCTGAGCACAGCAGTTGGATCTTTGCCAGATGCAGCTGCAGAGAGTCATTGATCCAGGCCAGCATGTCATGTAGACTTAGGTTATCACTTGTGACTGATGTTGAGTATACGTTCACGGACATCTTTGGGTCCCGGTGGGACCAGGTCCACTGCCTGTGCCCGTCTTCAGTTCCATCTTTGTCTCATTCCTTAAGCCACTTTTTAAAAAAGATTCATTTATTTATTTTAGAGAGAGAGTGAGTGTGAGGAGGGGGAGGGATAGAGGGAGAGAGAGAGAATCCTCAAGCAGATTCCCCGCTGAGCATAGAGCCTGACTGGGGGCTTGATCCCAAGACTGGAGATCGGGACCTGAGCCGAAATCAAGAGCCAGCTGCTTAACTGACTAAGCCACCCAAGTGCTCCTCGTAAGCTACTCTTACATGCCTCATTTCAAATGTGAACTAATAACCAACAGAGAGAAGATATTTTTTGGAAATCCAACAATGTAAATATTGTTTTACAGTGAGAAGATATTTTTTGGAAATCCAACAATGTGATAAAGAAAGACTCAATAAACAAAAAGGAAAAAAAACTATTTCAGGGCTAAGGCAGGGAAGAAAAACAACTTAAACAAGTAATTATTATTCTCAGAGAGATTTGAAATGCTCTAAAAAAAGAAACAGAACAAGACTGTTCTTTAGAAAATGTAACAGTGTATAGAGAGGAGAGATAATTACAAAGTAAAGTTCTAGTAAGAGGAGGAAATGCAGTAATTGTTAGTTTTTTTTTTTCTTTTTAAAGAGAGAAAAAGAGGGTGAGGCAGGGGAAGAGGGAGAGAAAGAGAATCTCAAGCAGACTCCACGCTCAGCAGAGGCCAAGGCAGAGCTCAATTCCAGAACCCCAAGATCAGGACTTGAGCTGAAACCGAGAGTCAGATGCTTAACTGACTGAGCTGCCCAGAAGCCCCTGTACTTGGTTAGTGTTGACCATTCATTATTTTTAAAGACTTTTAGAATCTTTTAGTTCTCTGATTTTCCCCTTTTCATAGAATTTTATTTTTATTTTGTAGGGGTAATATTTTTATAACCTTGTAATTTTTTTTGTTTTAGTAATAAAGATGTAAAACATAGAGAAAAGTTGGAAGATTAAGAAGAGTATATATGTACTAAATATACATATAATATTTTTTCTGAAATTGTACACATCATAGCCCTTTATCTTTAAATACTGCAGTGTATATTTCCTAAGGAAGTGACTTTTTAAAATATAACCAGAGTATATCCAACAACTTCATTAAATTTAGTACTTTTATCTAATCTACTGTTTGTATTCTCATTCTTACATGGATTCTGTTTGAAAATACATTAAGTCCACACTTGATCTTAGGCTGATCAAAAGGCTGAGAAGCGATGAAAATACATTAAGTCCAAAATTATATTCCCATCCCATGTTCATGGTGTATCTTTTCAATTACTTGTGGTTTTATGCTCCCTCATAATTTCTGTAATTAAAAATGTTAATATTTATATTTCTTTCTCAAAGTAAAGCCTTGCAACGTTACATTTCTGTTCCTATTTTGAATGAAAATTCACTCTACCTTCTCTCTGCTTTCCTCTGCTGCTCCTGTATATTTTATTTGTGGTTATTAGTAGTTTGGACTGACGGAGCTTCTGCAAAGTCTATTTATTATCATGCGTTATTTCACCACAAATCTTGTAAACTTTTCCAGTGTCAGACAATTCCTCTCCTCCTGCAAGAGCTAAATGTGTAAGTCCTCTTTCATAACCTAGTTTACTTTCCTCAAAAAGTTAGGATTATCAGGGGGGTGTACTTTGGATAACCTGTATAGTTTCCAACAGATTACTTGAGTTGAAAAGAACTCATCAAGGTGATGTTTCAAGGACACTGGTAACTGATTTTTAGAAGTTTTCTTGAAAAAAAAAAAAATACAAGCAATCAGGGAATCCATATTAATAGATGGTGTCTAAAGAAACACAATCTACATGAAGAAACGGGGTTTGGGGACCAGAAACAAGCTATAATGAAAGCAGGACAGAATCTTAATATCTGAAAAAGGCTGGATATAGAACAATAGTTCCTATGTAAAGGAAGATGCTAGAAACAAGCAACCTGAAAAGATTCTGAAAACACATCTCAGGGCAGAGGTCAAAAGAGAGCCACCTGACAGGCAGCGGCCTGGGGCTCTGCATGGATTCCAGACATGAGTGAACAGTGAAAGAAGCCCCTGAAATCATGCAGAGAATGAAATGAAAAACATGAGATGGTATAAAAGGTCTAGATATCTCATTAATTTCAGTAAATGCAAATGGACTAACCTTTTGATTAAAAGACAGAGATAGATTGATCACAAAATATAAATTTGGGTGATATTATTTATGAGACATATGACTAAAAACAGAAAGGCCATTTCAGAGATTGATTGCAAAAGACAGAAAGGATCTGTCATGTAAGTACTAAGTAAATAAAATTAGCATGTATATATTAAGGTCAAAAACTACATTTTAAGGAAAGGGGCACATGGCTGGCTCAGCTGATAGAACATGCGCAACTCTTGGTGTCGGGATAGTAAGTTCAAGGCCCATGTAGGATGTAGAGCTTACTTCAAGAAAAAAAAAATTTTTTCAGGGAAAATATTATAGGGCAGAAGAACTCATGTAATGATTCACCCTGTCAAGAACCATATAGCAACTGTAAGCTTATGTGCATCTAATACAATAACCTCCAAGATAAGAATAAAAATATAATACACGGGTAAAAGATGGTAAATCAAACCATTATTTTGGGATATTTAATATATGGTTTTTAATTCCTTATAGGTCATGCAAGAGAGAGAAAGGATTTAGATGCTTTAGACAACACAATTAGTAAGCTTGACCTAACGGACTTGGATATATTGTAAGGTTATTGTCAAGGTTCTAATGCTTGTGCTTGGTGTTGGATTCACCACAGCTTATTATATTATTGAAGACAAAAAACAGATGAAAAAATAAGCTTAGATGAATAAGAGTGAGTCATGAACCATGAATTATGACTATTCAAAATCTTTACATCTTGTGTGTGCATGTAGGGGGAAGAGAAGAGAAATAAAGATGGAGATGCATTTGACTCCATATAAACAGTCATGAACAACATTTTAATATAAATAGTCCTGAAATCTAGCCCGTGTAGGACAAGCTTCCTTCCCAAATCACCCTTGTTTTTGATTTTCTGAAAATAGGAGAAAGCACTCAAATGACTTATTTGAGTTGGCATCACCTCCAATCTGTGGCTTTCTCCTAGATTCCATGGTTCCCTCCTTGCCACAGTTCTTCCATTTACTCTCCCTGTTGTTCTCCCCCTTCTCTGTTTTGCTCTGTGCTCCCAGTAGCTGATCTACATTGAATACCTCCTAGGTCCTTGATTGCTTTGAATAATGAAAAGCATAATCAGAGGATTGGAGGAAGAAAGGAAAGTGGGCTGGCCTGTCCCTCTCCCCAACCCACCATACTCCAACTCTAGGCAGGTCACAGGAGGCTGTTTCACTTAACTAGAAGGTCACATATGTTATCAGGTGGCTCTCTACACAATACTCTCTGCCTTCAGGGCCCCTTTATTACTCTGTTCCTTGATCCTTTCACGCTTGAGGAGAGTAACAATGCTCCTGCTGTCCCTAGGCTAGGATACTTCTCTGTTGCTATGGTTTGTCTACACTCTGGTGATCATAGCTTTGTAAGTAGATCCTGTATTAAACTCTCTTCAGATTAACCAATTTGAGTTTCCCATCTTATTCTAGCCAGGAACCCTACTGATAGACATTTAAACCCAACTTCCCTTGCCTTCCTCCCAGAATGTCCCTCTTGTTGTTCTATGCTAAAATCTGAGTAGTTGTCCCTTGATGGTGCATGAAATCTTAATGTCTGCCACCAGTCATGGGGCCTGGTCAGGAAATATCCATAATTTCTATCTGTAGTGTCAGCAAAGAAGCTCTAGGACAAAGCATAAAACATTAATTTACAGAGTATGCAATAAGTAGTAAGGATGTAAGAAATCAGGCTACCCATCAGTGTTGCAACATGAGGTCTCTTGGGAAATCCCTCTACTTACACTAATATGAACCTAGTAGAAGATTGTTACAAAATATATACAAAAAGGAGCTAAAAATCAAGAAAAGTGATCTACAAACATCAGAAACTAAGAGGGAAATCCCAGCTGCAGCTGAGTGGAAGCTGAAACCTAATATTTTGGGCAGATATGGGAAAAGACATGAGCCAAAGGAGCTAGAATTATTTTATGCATATCATCAGTGTTGCTCTGAGACCAGTTCAGACAAGCTTGCAAGAACAAATTGTTTCATGAATTTGCAAGTCAGTTGTTAACTACAGCCTTTATTAAAAATAAAATTATGTAAATTTATAATTAATATTAAAATGAAATAGTAAACATTCCTAATTATTTTGTTGCATGTTACTCTTTTATATGTTCTTATTTACAACTGTTGTAGGTATATGCTGAAAATGTTATAAAAGGGTGTTCTACTGAACACCTCTTCATCTCCAAACTCTTCAGTGACATTACGTTGTTAACTTGAATTCAGCTATGGTGGGAATATTTATACCATGGAATTCAGCAAATGCTGGAATTTGGTGCTTTATTTACTGTTTGGTTGATTGTTTAGATCAGAGGTTGGCAATTTTTTTCAAAGCAAGATTGAAAATATGTCAGGCTAGCAATTCACAGAGTTTCTGTTACAACTCCTCAATTCTTCTATTGTGGAGCTAAGGTGACCTGACAATATATGAATAAATGAGCTAGTGTGTTCCAGTAAAACCTTACTTACCAAGACAGGTGGCAGGCTCACTGCCTTTAGTTTGCAGACTTCGGTTTAAACTTAAGAAAGTGATGGATGCAGATTAAACTCAGAAGGATATCATGTTTGTAACCAATCCAAAGTGAATAGCACAAAAACAGGAAAGAATATCCTTCCAATATTAGAAAACTATTACCTGACTGAGCAAAACAGTTGTTCACATCACTTACAAGTAAGTGAAGTCCTAACGTGTCTTTTGGGTTCATTTTCCTTATTCATCAATGTAAATGAAAATATCCATCAGGGTATCTGAGTAGCAAAGTCAGTTAAGCTTCCATCTCTTGGTTTCAGCTCAGGTCATGATCTCAGGGTCCTGGGATCAAGCACTGCATTGGTGTCCACGCTCTGCTCACAGTACGTTGACATTCTCTCTCCATTCCCCTCTTCATCTCCCCATATGATCTCTCTCACTCAAATAATCCAATCTAAAAAAAAAAAAAGAACATATCTGTCTTATTGATAACAATAAAACTATAAAATCTTGACTTCTTACTTCTGTAAAAATACTAAATTTAAACATTGCCTGAAACTCGTCCAGGATCATGAAATTTCTAGAACTATACTGTAAGAAATAGAGTCACTGGCTAGGCACATTTATATAACCAGCAGCATACAGGACTCTCATAAGAGGAAAAAAAGCTCTAACACAAATGAGATCTTCATAAAAGTACAAACACAAAATAATCACCCAGAATAGTAATAATAATAATAACCCAGAATAATAATAAAAAACCCAGAATAATCACAAGGAGATAAATGAAGAGGACTTATGGTAAAAGTGGAGTTGAGACTTTGATATTGGATAAATCCATCCACTCCACAGCTGCAGCACTGACAGACAAATGAAAAAGGAAGGACAAACAAAGAGGGGCTGCTGGAGGGCCCATGCTGCCCATGCCATAGCTAACAAACACTAGCTGTGGACTCCCATTCCTCACACCCACACAGCCACACTAGCAGGCCTGTGTCTGTTGGTCACCTAGAGGCAGAAAGTGATGCAGGCCCAACAATTCCTGCCATTCTTCCCCCGGCAGTAAGAGGCAGCCCTGGCTGGCGCTTCTGTCCCTCTATGGCACCAGCAAAGGGCAAACAAGATGCCTTTCAGCACTGGGGAGGCTGAAGATCAGACCAAGGGACATTCTCTCCTCTGGCTGATTGACCCCATCTCCCATCTAGCAGCACCAGTTGGCCTATGGGGTCCATCGCCATGGATGACACCAGCTGAAACTGAGTGGGAGGCCCCAGTGGTACAAAGTGAAAGGAACAGACCAGGACAGCACTGTAAGTGCTCTGAAAACAAAATTGTCTTTAGAAGCACAGTCCAAAGGAGTAGGCCAGAATACATACTACCCCCCAAAAGGGGGACTGTTGGCTAAAATAAAAGATTTGACTAGGATCCCAAGTCCCCTAATATAATAGCAAAAATATCCAGGGTATAATAAAATACTGCTCTTGTCATACTAAGAATTAGGAAAAAAATAACTCAAATGAGAAAAGACAATCAACTGATACCAATACCAAGATGAATGACATGTTGGAAGTATCTAATAAGATACTAAATATACTAATAAAATATTCTGGTATATACTATGTCAATACATAAAATATAAATAAGTATAGTGCAGATGACATGAATAATAGCAACTTCATTTTTATTTGGTGAAGAGGGGCCCCTGCAGGTATAGGTAGTTATCCTCCTAGACGTACATTCTCAGTGTCCCCCTATTGAAGTTAGTTGTGGGTTGAAAAAATGGCACCCAGTCCTTCTAGTTAAATGAAAATAAATGTCACCACATCTGTGTGCTGCCCTATCTCTGCTCTCAAGGATCTGATGACATGGACACACTTCATTCCCCAGATCCTAGTTAATAAACCCATCTCATGACTTCTTCAGTGTTGGGTTTGGCCAACAAACTGAGCTGGCGAATGAAAAGAATACTCTCAACACCTTAGTAGGAAAAAGGAAGGGCCCGGGGACCAGACACTCTAGTGAGGAAGGCCTGGAGCCAAACTTTGTCTTCACTTTTATTGGGGTCTTATGAATATACCACGTGCAAGCACCAAACAAGGAGGAAAGTGTAACCTTAATGGTCAGGACAATAATATATGGAGCAGTGTGTGATAAGGGCCAGCAATACTTGTGGCAAAGGCAAGGAGGCAAGGAGTTCATGATGTATGTGCCCACCACAGGTGCCTGTTTTTCTTCAAAATTTAAGCATTCACTCCCTAGATGAGAACCTTGACCTGCAGCAAGAATCTGGCAGCTTTCAGCTAAAAAACTTCAAAGGAGGCCCAGTGTTCCAGGCACTTCTCTTTTGCTTTTCAATTAGTCTCATCCAAGGAGGTGTATACAAGTCGGATTTTGTCTATTCTGGAACTGTGAATTCCCACACTTCTGTCATCACACAGTGGGAATTTCAATGAGTTCCTGACTCTCACACCTCTAGGTCCTGTAATTTGAAAGGAAGGTGATGAAAACTTGGACTTTAAGCTAACCATTAAGTTGAAATATTCAACTTCAGCAAAAGCTAATGGGGTAAGGGGGTAATGGGCTAATGGGGTAAGACATTGGGGTCCTTGGGAAGGCTAGTGTATTTCTCCTTTTGGAAGGATGTGACTTACTGGGGACCAGAGGATGGAATATGGCAAACTAAACTCTAAAAGGGCCCCCAAGGTATCCATGCCTCATAAAATCCTCTTCCCTTGAAGACCTGTGGACCAGTCAAGGGAAGGGGATTTTATTTTTTTTTTAATTTTTTTAATTTTTAATTTTTTATTCCAGAATCTTTATTAAGGTAGCATGGTCCCGGGCCACCGGCCTGGACCTTGTGGGTCCAGGAAAGACCTGTGTCAACAGGGCTTGCTTCCCTCTCCAGACGGGGCTCAGTCACCTTCAGTTTATCCCTGCTCCATCCCTGACTCCCAGAGGATGGGGCACAGGGCCACGGGGAGAGGAGGGCGTGGCCCCACCCCAGGCTGTAATAGCTCCTGGGCCACAAAGATCCTCCAGTCAGTGGCAGAGGGGAGGGCTGCAGCAACCGCCAAGGCCATGACCACCTGTGGGGTAGATGGGCCCCACCACACCCTCTTACAGTTGTCCTCAAAATTAAGACCACCTCTTCCTTCAGCATGGATTCCCCCTGCAAACGTGATGAGAAAAATCACTCCTCTGGTTGGGTTATGTGGGGCCACAGTTGACCTTAAGAAAGGGAGATGATTTTGGGGGAGCCCTGAAAATGACTGATTTTCATCTCAATGAGGGAAATTCCATGTAAGGGAGATTCTCTGTTGCTGACTTTGGATATGGGGAGAGCCATATGGCAAGGATGTAAGAGTGGCCTCTAGGAGCTGAGAGAGTCTCCTGGCTGACAGCCAGCTGGAGAGCAGGGACTGAACTCCCACAAGGAAATGAATTCTGCCAGTTGTCAGCAAGCTTGGAAGAGGACCCCAAATCTCAGATGAAAACTGCAACCCCAGCTGATGACTTCAGTCTTGTGAGACTTTAAGGGGAGAGAGCCCGATGAGTCCAGCATTCACTTGTGCTTTCCAATAAATAGGTGTTGTAAGCTGTTATGTTTGTACTAATGTGTTATGGCAATTGGTGGAAATTAATATAATACATTTTGCTCATTAAGCTTTACATACTGCATCTCCAGTAGTTTTTGTATATAATTGGAATGCTTAATGGTTGATATACATTTCACATATCCATTGTTCATTTTTCTTTTAACTTGTATTTATGATGTTTTAAACATAAATTTTTAAAAATTTAGTTTAATAATGTTTTTCTCTGTAATTCCTTCATTTTGTTTTTGAAAATCATCCCACTACTTTTGAACAAAATAAGTTAACATTTTTCCTATGTTTTGAATATCTTATTTCACATGTGAATTTTACTATGTCTCAATACCACCATATATGCATTTATGTATGAGCTCTTTTTACTTTGCCAGTAATGATCAATAAACTCAATGCTAATTTTAGTAAAATTTCCCCTATCCATTGTATTAGAAATTCTTTTTTATTATGTACAACATTCTTAATTTATCAAAATGAAAGCAGAATAACTTATTCTGTCCTTGAAACTAGTCTGGCATGTTTTGTTTTGTTTTGTTTTGTTTTGTTTTGTTAGTTTTGTTTAAAGAACCAAGAATAGGAGGGGGGGCAAGATGGCAGAGAAGTAGGAGATCCTGTTACAACCGGTCCCCAAAAGTGAGCTGGATATCTACCAGAACACGCTGAACACCCATGAAATCACCCTGAGGAGCAAGATTTCTCACTTCTGGATCTCTCCAAAAGCAGAAGATAGCAGTGGAGAGGTAAAAGCAAAGTGGGAACACTCAAACTGATATCGGAGGATAAACAAAAGGGGGAGGGAGCCACCAGAAGTGATCCAAGGACAGTAATACCCCAAAGGAAAGTGTCCAGTGGCGGGGGACCAGCATTAACATAGAGTCTGTTAAAAACACTTAAAAAGAAAAAAAACAAAAACAACCAAAAAAAAAAAAACCACTTAAAAAGAGCAAAAGGTTCTGAGGAGTAACTAGTGGAAGGGGGTGGTTGCGGGCACCGGCTTGGACCCACACTCCCAGGAAGGAGCACCCCAAAGTGAGATTGGTGGGGGTATCCAGTCCGCGTTCCTGAACCTGCAGCTTTCCGCTCTCTGCAACAACCTGTGGGCTGGGCGCGCATCTGCAAGTGCCTTTAGAGAGTCTGTGGTGGTCCAAGAGCCGCAGCTTCTCTCTGTGTGCACCCACGACTGCGACATTCGCAGCCCGCCACAGAGTCTGAGCGATCCCGCCGGTCCGGAGAGAATGCAGCAAGCGGCCCAACCTCCGGGGTCCTGACTCAGGGAACCGCAGAAAGGCAGCTACGGTTGCGACTTTCGCGGCCCGCCGCAGGCCTCCCGGGACCGCACTTGGGAGCCTCAGAAATGCGGCTATGGTCCCACGCCACCTCGGACAGGCTGCTCTGTGAGCAGAAATTTTGCGGAGGGGAGTGTGTGTTCTGAACCACACAGAGGGGAGCAGAGACTCGGGCTTCCTGCAACACGGAGGTCTGAGTGCTTCTGGGCATATTCATTGCTAGACTCTCTGAAAAGGTGAAAAAGCTACAAAAGGCCAAAAACCTTCAGAGAGTTAAAAACTGAGAAACGGGTTTCCACAGAGCTCAGCCCCTTGACTGGGGGGCAGGGCGACTCAACCCAAGCAAGACTGACTGGAAAACAACGCGGCAGTCCCCTCCCCCAGAAGAGCTGCCAAAAAACAAAAGGACTATAACCACAGGGTCCCCCCAAAATTTTAAAGCCCCAATACCAGGGGAAATCAATATATTAAGCTCATCTAATACCCTCAAATCTGTATATTTCATAGATACAAGTTTTTTTCTCTCTCTCTTATTCTCTCTCTCTCCTTTTTTTTTATTATTAACTTGCTTTCACATTTCTTTTTTTTTTTTTAACTACTTAACATTACATGGAGAGGTTTAATACAACTATAAACCCAGGAGGACCTGAAATAAAATTCCTCACCTGTGAGGAATTATAACCACCCTCTCATCTTATCCCTCTGTCAGTGTTTCTACATATTTGCTTTTGTTCTGGTATTATATAAATCTTATTTTTGGGGTTCATTTTGCTAGGTTCTTTTATATCTTGTCATTTGTGTTGGTCTATACGTTTGTTCGTGTTTGTTTGCATACCTTATAAATCTTATTTTTGGGGCCCATTCTGGCTGGGATTCCCTCTTTTTCTCTTTCTCTCTATCTTTTTTTATCCTTATTCTTTCTTTTTGGTGGTGAATCCCAATTGCTCCAAAACCCTCCAGGGCACACCTTGCCTGGATCGTGGGCAATATATCCAGCTATACATCCTCTCATCCACTTCTCATCAAAATGACTAGGAGAAGGAACACCCAACAGAGGAAAAACCCAGAAACTGCACCCTCTCCCTCAGAACTATTGGACATGAACATCAACAGTATGTCAGAAAGGGAATTCAGGGTGACAATTATCCAGGCAATGGCTAGGATGGAGAAAAACATTATAGAAATCTAAGAGCAGAAATGAGATCCAGTATAGCAGATGTAAGAAGTGCTATTAATGAGATCCAATCCAATCTAAATAGTCTAACAGCTAGAGTTATGGAGACAGAGGATAGAATTAGTGATCTAGAGGATAAAATGATTGAGAAGAAAGATCAGGAGAAGAGCTGGAACAAACTGCTCAGGAATCACAAGAACAGACTTAGGGAAATAAATGACTCCATGAAACGTTGCAACGTCAGAATGATTGGCATCCCAGAGGGGGTAGAGAAAGACAGAAGATTAAAAGATATAGCTGACCAGATTCTGCATGAGAATTTCCTCAATCTGTGGAATGGAACAAGTGTTCATGTCCTAGAGGCAGAAAGAACACAAGCCAAGATCAACAAGTCTAGAAAATCAGGGAGACACGTCATTGTAAAATTTGGAAATTATACTTTTAGAAAAGAGGTACTGAGGGCAGCAAGGTGGAAGAGATTCCTTACAGGAATCTGTCAGACCTGTCCACAGAAACATGGCAAGCCAGAAAGGGCTGGCATGATATATTCAGGGCACTAAACGACAAGAACATGCAGCCAAGAGTACTTTATCCAGCAAGGCTGACATTCAAAAGGGATGGAGGATAAAGAGCTTCCAAGACCGGCAAGGATTAAAAGTATATGTGATCACCAAGTCGCACTCCAGGAAATATTAAAGGGGGTTCCATAAAAGGAGAAAGAACTCATGAGTGACTTAGAACAGAAATTTGCCATCTATAGAAACGAGGACTTCACAGGCAACATGATGTCAATAAACACTTATCTTTCAATAATCTCAACGTGAATGGCCTAAATGCTCCCATAAAACAGCAAAGGGTTGCAGAATGGATAAAACGACAGGACCCGTCCATATGCTGTCGACAAGAGACACATTTGGAACCAAAAGATACATCCAGACTGAAAGTGAAAGGATGGAGAACCATCTTTCATGCCAAAGTACCTGCAAAGAAAGCTGAGGTAGCGATTCTCATATCAGATAAATTAGATTTTAAGCTAAAGACTGTAGTCAGAGATATGGAAGGACACTACATCATTCTTAAAGGGTCTATCCTCCAAGCAGATCTAACAATTGTAAACATTTATGCCCCCAATAAAAGAGCAGCCAACTACATAAGCCAACTGTTAATCAAAACAAAGAGTCATATTGACATGAATACATTAATAGTAGGAGATCTTAACATTCCACTCTCAGTAACTGACAGATCATCTAAACAGAAAATCAATAAAGAAACAAGAGCTTTGAATGACACATTAGACCAGATGGACCTCATAGACATATACAGAACATTCCACCGTAAAACAACAGAATACTCATTATTCTGGAGCGCACATGGAACTTTCTCCAGAATAGACCACATACTGGGCACAAATCAGGTCTCAAACAATACAAAAAACTGAGATGATTCCCTGCATTTCTTCAGACCACAATGCTTTGAAACTGGAACTCAACCACAAGAAAAAGTTTGGAAGGATTTCAAACACTTGGAGGCTAACGACCAACATGCTCGAGAATGCTGGGATCAACCAGGAAATCAAAGAACTTAAACAATTCATGGAAACCATGAGAATAATCAAGATTAGAGAGAGATCAACGAGTTAGAAACTAAAGAAATAGTAAAACGCATCCTTGAATCCAGAAGTTGGTTTTTTGAAAGCATCAATAAGATTGATAAGCCACTGGTCAAACGAATCCAGAAGAAAAGAGAGAGGAACCTAATTAACAAAATTATGAATGAAAGGGGAGAGATCACAACTAATCCAAAGGAAATAGAAACAGTCATCAAAAATTATTATCAACAGCTATATGCCAATAAGCTAAACAACCTAGAAGAAATGGATGCATTCCTGGAAACCCATAATCTTCCAACACTGAAACAGGAAGACGTTGACAACCTGAAGAGACCAATATCTAGTGATGAGATTGAAGCAGTGATCAAAAACCTCACAAAAAACAAGAGTCCAGGGCCTGATGGATTCCCTGGGGAATTCTACCAAACATTCAAGGAAGATATAATACCTATTCTCCTGAAACTGTTTCAAAAAATAAAAACAGAGGGAAAACTTCCAGACTCTTTCTATGAAGCCAGCATTACCCTGATCCCCAAACCAGACAAAGACCCCATCCAAAAGAATTTCAGACCAATATCCATGATGAATATGGATGCCAAGATTCTCAACAAGATCCTAGCTAATAGCATCCAACAGTATATTAAAAACATTATTAATCATGACCAGGTGGGATTTATCCCTGGGATGCAAGGGTGGTTCAACATTTACAAATCAATCCATGTGATAGAACAAATCAACAAGAGAAAAGACAAGAACCACATGGTCCTCTCAATTGATGCAGAAAAAGCATTTGACAAAATTCAGCATCCGTTCCTGATTCAAAGTCTTCAAAGTATAGGGATAGAAGGAAAATTCCTCAACATTATAAAGTCTATCTATGAAAAGCCCACAGCAAATATCATTCTCAATGGGGAAAAGCTGACAGCCTTCCCTTTGAGATCAGGAACACGTCAAGGATGCCCACTCTCACCGCTCTTGTTCAACATAGTACTAGAAGTCCTAGCAACAGCAATCAGACAACAAAAAGAAATAAAAGGTATTCAAATTGGAAATGAAGAAGTCAAACTCTCTCTCTTCGCAGATGACATGATACTTTACATGGAAAACTCAAAAGACTCCACCCCCAAACTACTAGAACTCATACAGCAATTCAGTACTGGGTCATGATACAAAATCAATGCACAGAAATCAGTTGCTTTCCTATACATT
>CM052802.1:92776079-92820005 GCA_028533885.1 Nasua narica | reverse complement strand
GCAGGGCTCAGAGGTCCCAGGGCTTGTCCCTAGAGCAGGGCTTTCCTCCCTCCCTGAGTGAAGGCAGTTCTGGAAGCGCTCAGAGGAGGGCAGGCAGGCCTGGGGAGGAGGATGCTCAGGGCAGGGGTGACAGGCATCCAAGGTGGGAGGCCCTCAGGTTTATCAGGCCACAGGCTGATGCCCCACAAGGCCCGCGGGGCGGTTGGCTGTGGGTCGGACTGAGGGGAGAGGGCCCCACTGACCCACAGTGATTCCCCGCAGAGGATTTCGTGATCCAGTTTAAGGGCGAGTGCTACTTCACCAACGGGACAGAGCGGGTGCGGCTCCTGACCAGACACATCTATAACCGGGAGGAGTACGTGCGCTTCGACAGCGACGTGGGGGAGTACCTGCCGGTGACGGAGCTGGGGCGGCCCAGCGCTGAGTACTGGAATGGCCAGAAGGATGTCGTGCAGCGGACGCGGGCCGAGGTGGACACGGTGTGCAGACACAACTATGCGATTGACGAGAGAATAATCCTGCATCAGCGAGGTGAGCGCCGGCCGCTCGCCCTACGCAGCCGCCCGCTGGGCTCAGCAAAGTCACCTCGCGGGAAGGGGCGGACGAGCAGGGGTAGAGGCGGCCTCTAGCGCCGGGTCTCCGCCCACTGCGGGGACCGGGCGGCGGGTGCGTCCGGCGTCGGAGGGGCGGGGACGCGGGGCGGAGCTGCGGGAATGACTGGCAGCTCTGCACTCTTCCTGACAGAGGCGGGTGGGTCCGCCCAGTGGGCAGCAATTCCACTGCCTTTTCCAGCACTTCTGTGCATCCCTGGCTCATGCCCTTAGAGTATTTGCTTTCTTTTCCCCCACCTTTACCCTGGGCAGAGTCCAGTGAGTCCCCTGTCCCCGCAGGGTCCTGCAGCGAGCTGTCCCAGCCCCTGCGAAGCTTGGTGGGCTGGGCCGGGTGGGAGGAGGACACCTTGCACACGTGGTAAATGTATTAGAGTCCTCACATGCCAAATGTTGACTTTTTGATTTCAAATTATGATTCATCTTTTTTTTTTAAGATTTATTTGTTCATTTATTTGACACAGAGAGAGAGAGATCACAAGTAGGCAGAGAGGTAGGCAGAGAGAGAGGGGGAAGCAGGCTCCCAGCCTAGCAGAGCCCCATGTGGGACTCAATCCCAGGACTCTGAGATCATGACCAGAGCAGAAGTCAGATGCTTTAACCCACTGAGCCACCCAGGAGCCCCAAATTATGATTCATCTTAAATGTTTTCCTAAATGGCTGAGACTAGTCCCGAACTTCTTTGAGGTGAGGAACTGCCTTATCCTTGTCTGCCTAGTACCAGACCCAGTGACTGCCAGGTAGTGTGAGTGCAAATCTTTGTGGAATTCATGAATAAATGTATCAGGCCAGCTGTCCACTTAGGCTCAAGAGAAAATAGAAGGGGAAATAAACCTTAAAGTCTGACTATACTAATTACTCTTTATTATTTTGCTTAATGCTTTAAAGTAGACTTTGTGACTTGGAATAACACCCTAGGATTTGTGAATGCAAAGTGTAAGAAAAAAAAGTGTTTACTAAAAATATAAAAAATATTTGAATGGTATTGTAAGGCAGAAATTTAATTTCTTAGAAAATCTCAACGAATGTTAGAATAGAAAGGGCGAGATTTTGGAGTCAATAAATTGATGCTCTTAAATAGTTGAATAAAAATTGTTTCAGGTTTCCTTTGGCCAAAACCTCACCCACCCTCCTTCCCGCTGCACTCCCTCTCAGGGCATCGCCATCCAATTCAGGGGTAGACATTCTGCAAGTTAATTGTAGCCATTTAATAAGCACCTACTTTTAGACAAATATCTTACCACACACCATCTATATTACACAATTTAATTTCACAACTAACTACCTTGGTTGGGACTTAGAGATTAGCAACCACTTTATAGGTCAACAGGTATGGAGGGAAAGAAGTCTTGCTTTATCATTTTTATTTTTTAAAAATTTTAAGAATAGTGACCTGTGTAATACAACAACCTAAAATTTAAAAATGCTTCATTTCATCATTCAGATCAACAGACTAACTTTCATAGAATGATTACTGTGATTTCTTCAGACTCTGAAAAGTAAGCTGACTCATGTTTATTTGAACTAATAAAATGGCCCAGCTCAGATCCTAATCCAAGACTCGGAACCCAGGGATCTTTCCCCCCAGTACCAAGACAGGACTCTTCTCTGTGGGGAGACGTGCAGTGTAGTCTCACATCTCACTGTCTTTTCTTGCCTGTTACTCCCTCAGTGGAACCTGCAGTGACCATCTCCCCATCCAGGACGGAGGTTCTGAACCACCACAACCTGCTGGTCTGCTCGGTGACAGATTTCTACCCAGGCCAGATCAAAGTTCGGTGGTTTCGGAATGACCAGGAGGAGACAGCCGGTGTCGTGTCCACCCCGCTTATTAGGAATGGGGACTGGACCTTCCAGATCCTCGTGATGCTGGAAATGACTCCCCAGCGAGGAGATGTCTACACCTGCCGTGTGGAGCACCCCAGCCTCCAGAGCCCCGTTGCAGTGGAGTGGCGTAAGGGGCAGTCTGTTCCCTTTCTCTGTGGGCCCCACTGGACAGACAGCTGAACTTCCTCCTCCCACCCGTCCCTTTCTACTCCTCATCCTTGATGTCACTTCTGAGCTGGAAATCACAGGAGATTAGAGCGCCTCTTGTCCCACGGCAGGGACATCAGAAGAATCTTGGTTTCATTGTCTTTCTAGATACTAGGGAGATCATTCTTCACATCCTGGCCCCACAGCCCAGCCCTATAGCTGGTGACTGGGGTCTTGGAGTCTGAGGTAGGGGTGTGTCTGGAGAGGCAGGATTCAGCTTCCTCCCCTCTCTCACAGACCCACAGTGTGTGAGGATCTATCAGTGGGTCCTTTCCTCCCCTAAGGGTGGTCAGAATGGAACACCAGGTTTGCCTGGCCCCCCAGCTCCTGTACCTCAGGTTGGACTTCAGGCTTCCCAGAGGGACGCTGTGGGGTGTGGGGACAGCCCTGACACCGAGGCTCTGCTTCCCAGGGGCACAGTCGGAATCTGCCCAGAGCAAGATGCTGAGTGGCCTTGGAGGCTTTGTGCTGGGGCTGATCTTCCTCGGGCTGGGCCTTATCATCCGTCACAGGAGCCGGAAAGGTAAGGCGCTCTGGGGAAGTGGGGGAGAAGGGCTGTGCCTGAGGCCCTCTGTTCAGGGGGACCTGTGCCTCTAGACATAGCTCTTTCCTTCTGACTCTGGATGGAAGGAGCCTGGGCTGGTGGTGGGAGGGGAACAACCTTGGGGGAGACTTTGGAATCTGACGTTACTGGTCGAAAGGAGCCCCATCACGGAGGTCACAGGTGGAGTATATTCTAGGGCTTCCTGACAGTTCATCATTGTCTCACTGGCTCCTTTCTGAAAGCTTCCTTCCTTACGAGGGTCAGAACGTCTGCTTCCCTTCCTTCTGGTGACAGTTTCAATTGTTTTGGGGGATAACTTAGGGCAGCTAATGTCCTATGGTTGATGGGTAGGGAAAAAGTAAAATTCCAATTAAGTTTATCTCACCTCCCTTTGGGGTGAGGGAGTGACTGGCTGTTTGTGTAATGAGACTTTTTTCTGTGTATCTTCTTTTTGTAGGACCTCGAGGGTCTCCGCCGGCAGGTACTATTTCTGCTCTGATTCAGTGAGGGTGTGGGCACAGGTGACAGGGGCAGGAGCATGAGGTGAGTGCACTCAGTTCATGGCCTTGTCCCTGCTGCAGAGATCAAGAGTTAGGGGAGAAGTTTGTTCAGTTTCCGTAGGCAGATCCAGGGTTGTTCCAGAACTGAGCCATAACTTTGGTGGCATCTTTCTGTGAAACTTGGAACCAGAGCCACGTGTTGGGTGTTAGATACCAGGATGATGCCCACATTGTGTTTCATGTTGGCTACTGCCTGTGATAGGTTATAAATGAAAGGCAACTAGTGGTGGAAAGAAGGTGAGTTATCATTACGTTTACTAAAACTTTAGTATCGCCCGAAAGGATAAGCACTATTCCACTGCCTCCCACACATCTGTGTGCAGCTGGAGTGCCCTGTTCTCTTGAGTTGATTGCACCTTTCCAGAGATGTTGGGGGAGGTGGTGACAATATGCCCTGGACCCCAGCTTCTCTGATGCTGCAGTGGCCTGAGAGGAGGGGTGAGGGCACGTCCCTCTGGGTCCCCTGTGCTGATCACCCTCTTTTCTACAGGGTTCCTGCACTGACGCCTGAGGATACCTGGGATTCTGCCTTTTGTGATGCCCCCCTGTCCCCCACATGGATCAGAGTCCTACAGAGCCTCTGACAGAGTCACCAGGTCACCTCCTTTGACCCTTGCCCCAAGGATCTGACTGTGCTGCTACTTCTTGCACTGGCCTCAGAGCCTCTGCCTGTGAGCTCCCTGCCAGCAGCCTCTACTCCCGCCCCAAGAGCTTTTCTTTTCTTTTTTTTTTTCTTTTTTCCCCCAAATACTTTTATTTTATTTTTTCAGTGTTACAAGATTAATTGTTCATGCACCACACCCAGTGCTCCATGCAATATGTGCCCTCCTCAATACCCACCACCAAGGGTTTTTCTGTTTCCATTCTTCCTTCTCAGATGGTGCAAAAGGAGCACATTGAAGACTTTTAGCTGAAAGTAGAAATCTTACCGTAATTAAACATCATAATGGGTTCTGTGTAATCTGAGTCTACTTAACTGGGTGGAAGCAGGAAACCAGCACAGAATGAAAGGATCCTACTGATCCTTGAAGGGAGACTAGAGGCATCTGGGGGTGCCAATGAAGAGCAGACAGAGGTGATAGCAAATCAATTTGATAGTCACATCCTTCATGGGTATTTGGTATTGTTCAGTGCAATGGCCTAAGGGTGTCCCGGCCTCTCTTTAGGTTTGGTGAGCATCGTGTATGTAAGCTGACATACATTGGGGTTATGTGGGCACATATGTAGTGGCCCCTGGTGTCTCAGAGAACCACAGGGGTGTTTCAAATATATCTTGGCAAGTCACATTGATCAAGGTCCATTTTTACTTTCAAAAAGTTTGACTAGCAAAAAAATACTATTTCTGGTTTCACATGATGGAAACCCAACTGGAGTTTACTTGGTCATGTTACAAGAATTTCTGGGTTCAAGATGATTTCAGAAGTTACTAGATCCAAGAGTGCCTGGGTGGCTCATTCTGTCAGTTAAGCACCAGACTCTTGAATTCGGCTCAGGTCCTGATCTCAGGGTTTTGAGACCCAGCGCCGTGTGGGGCCGTGAGTTCAATGAGGATTCTGCTGAAGATTCTCTCTTCCTCTGCTCCTCACCCTGCCCTCTCTCTCATATTTTCTCTTTCTTAAATAAATAAATAAATCTCTAGGAAAAAAAAGGAAGTCATCCAGTCATTCAATGAGATCTTCTTCTCTCTCTTTTCTCTTGTGTCTCTACGTGTGCACCTTTCTATGTGTCTCTCCTTGTTCCTTACATTTCTTTCAGTGCGTATCTCTGCATCTTTTCATTTTATTTTATTTGTTGTTGTAGTACAGTTGACACACAATGTTATGTTAGTATCTGGTGTACAACACAGTGATGTGACAATTCCATGCATTACTCAATGCTTATCACAATAGGTATAGTCACCGTCTGTCACCATACAACATTCCTGTAATATTATTGCCTATATTGACACTTTCTCTCCATGACTTCTTTCTGTATACCTGGAAGTTTGCACCTCTTAATCCTCTTCACTTATTTTGCCTATCCTCCCATCCATCTCCCCTGTGGTAACCACTAGTTTGTTCTCTGTATTTATGAGTCTGTTTTTTCCTTGCTTGTTTTGCTTTTTAGATCCCATATCTAAGTGAAATCATATGGTATTTGTCTTTGACTTTCACTTAACATAATACCCTCTAGATCCACCCATGTTGTTGGAAATGGTAAGATCTAATGTGCTTGTGGTAGAGTAATATTGCATTGTGTATATATACCACATCTTCTTTATGCATTCATCTCTTGACACTTGGGCTGCTTCCATATCTTGACTATTGTGAACAATGCTGCAATCAACATAGGGATGTGTCTGCATCTTTTTATGTCTCTCTACATCTCTGTATTATGTCTCTCACTCTTTCATTGCATCTCTGCCTCTGTCTCTCTATTTCCATCTGCACCTTTGCCATTATTTTTTCGATCTCTTTATTTCTGTTTCTTTTTGCATCTATCTGTTGTCCACATATAGCCCTTTGAAATAGTATTTTTGTATTCTTTGGTAAATACCTAGTAGTGAAATTGCTGGATCTATTTTTAACCTTTTGAGGAACCTTCATACTGTTTTCCAGAGTGGCTGCACTAGTTTGCATTCCCACCAATAGTGTAAGAGGGTTCCCCTTTCTCCACATCCTCACCAACACCTGTTGTTTCTTATGTTGTTAATTTTAGCCATTCTGACTAGTGTGAGGTGATATCTCATTGTAGTTTTGATCTGTATTTGCCTGATGATGAGTGATGTGGAGCATCTTTTCATGTGTCTGTTGGCTATCTGTATGTCTTCTTTCAGAAAATATCTGTTCGTGACTTCTCATTTCTTAATTGGATTATTTGTGTTTTGGGAGTTGAATTTGATAAGTTCTTTATAGATTTTGGATACTAACTCTTTATCAGATATGTCCTATGGAAATACCTTCTCCCGTTCTGTAGGTCGCCTTTTAGTTTTGTGGATTGTTTCCTTTGCTATGCAGAAGCTTTTTATTTTGATGAAGTTTCAAAAGCTTATTTTTTCTTTCCTACCCTTTGCCACTAGGTCCATATCTAGTAAGAAATTGCTGCATCTGATTTCAAAGAGGTTAGTGGCTATGTTTTCCTCTATGGTTTTAATGGCTTCCTATCTTACATTTAGGTCTTTCATCCATTTTGAATTTATTTTTGTGTATGGTGTAAGAAAGTGGACCAGTATCATTCTTTTGCATGTTGTTGTCCAGTTTTCCCAACACCATTTGCTGAAGAAAATTGTCTTTTTTTTCCATTGGATATTCTTTCTTGCTTTATCTAAAATTAATTGACCATATAGTTGTGGATTCGTTTAAGGGTTTTCTATTTTGTTCCTTGATCTGTGTGTCTATTTTTGTACCAGTACTATACTGTCTTTATCACTCTAGCTTTGTATTATATTTTGATGATACTTCTAGCTTTGCTTTTATTTTGCAAGGTTGTTTTGGCTATTTGGTGTTTTTGTGTGTTCTATACAAATTACAGGATTGTTTTAGCCCTGTGAGAAATGCATTGACATTTTGATAGGGATTGCAGTAAAATGTCTAGATTGCTTTGGTTGGTATAGACATTTTAACAATATTTGTTTTTCCAATCCATGAACATGGAATGTCTTTCCATTTCTTTGTGTCAACTTCAATTTCTTTCATCAATGTGTTATAGTTTTCAGAGTACAGATCATTTCCCTTTTAGGTTAGGCTTGTTCCTAGGTATCTTACTACTTTTTGTGCAATTATAAATAAGAATGTTTCCTTGATTTCTCTTTTTGCTGCTTCATTATTAGTGTATAGAAACACAACAGACTTCTATAAGTTGATTTTGTATTCCGCAGCTTTACTGAATTTTTCTATCAGTTCTAGCAATTTTTTGCTGGAGTCCTTTGTGTTTTCTATAGAGTATCATGTCATCTGCAGATAGTTAAAGTGTGTCTTCTCCCTAGCTGATTTGGATGCCTTTATTTCCTTTTGTTGTCTCGTTGCTGAGGCTAGGACTTCCAGTGCTATGTTGAACAACAGTGGTGAAAGTGGACATCCCTGTCTTGTTTCTGACCAGAGAGTAACCCCATTGAAGATGATTTTAAATGTGGCCTTATATATGGCCTTTATTATGCTGAGGTATGTTCCCTCCCACCCTACTTTGTTGAGGCTTTTTATCATGTGTGGATATTGTATTTTTTCTGCATCTACTGAGAGGGTCATATGGTTCTTATACTCTCTTTTATTAATGAAGTGTATCCTGTTGATAGATTTGCAAATATTGAACCACTCTTGCAGCCCAGGAATAAATATCTTGGTGAACACTTCTTTTAATGTACTGTTGGATTTGGTTTGCTACTATTTTATTGAGAATTTTTGCAACCAAGTTCATCAGGGATATTGGCCTATAGTTCTCATTTTTAGTGGAGTGTTTATATGGTTTTGAAATCAAGATAATGTTGGTTAATAGAATGATTTGAAGTCTTCCTTCCCTTTTTATTTTTTGGAAAAGTGTGAGAAGAACAGATATTAACTCTTCGTTAAATGTTTGGTAGAATTCTCCTGTAAAGTCATCTGGCCCTGGACTTTTGTTTGTTGGGTGTTGTTTTGTTGTTGTTGTTGTTGTTGTTGTTGTTTTAATTACTGATTCAATGTCTTTGCTGGTTATTTATCTTTTCAAGTTTTCTATTTCTCACTGTTTCAGTTTTGGTAGTTTATATGTTTCGAGGAATTTGTCCATTTCTTCTAGGTTGTCTAGTTTTTTGGCATGTCATTTTTTGTAATATTCTTTCACAATTGTTTGAATTTCTGTGTTCTTGGTTGTGATAGCTTCTCTTTCATTTGTGATTTTATTTATTTGGATCTTTTCTCTTTTCTTTTTGATAAGTCTGGCTAAGGGTTTATAAATTTTATTAATTTTTTCAAAGAATCAGCTCCTAGTTTCATTGATTTTTTTTACTATTATTATTATTATTATTTAGTTTTATATCATTTATTTCTGCTGTCCTTCTGGACATATTATTATGTCCTTCTGCTGGCTTTAGGTTTCATTTGTTTTCTTTCCCTTTAGGTCTAGGCTCCTTTTGGTGTAAGGTTAGGTTGTATATTTGAGATTTTTCTTGCTTCTTTAGGTAGGCCTGTATTGCTATATACTTCCCTCTTATGTCCACTTTTGCTCCATCCCAAAGTTTGGGACCATTGTGTTTTCATTTTCATTTGTTTCCTTGTAAGTTTTTAAATTTCTTCTTTGATTTCCTGGCTGACCCATTCATTATTTAATAGCATGTTGTTCAACCTCCATGAATTTGTGGTCTTTGCAAATTTTTTCTTATGGTTGCCTTCAAGTTTCATAGCATCATGGTCAGAAAATATGCATGGTATAATTTCAATCTTTTTGTACTTGTTGAGGTCTGATCTGTGATCTAGTATGTGCCTATTCTGGAGAATGTCCTTGAAAAGAATGTACTTTGCTGCTTTAGGATGGAATGCTCTGAAGATATCTGTTAAGTTTATCTTGTCCAGAGTGTCATCAAAGCTATTGTTTCCTTGTTGATTTCCTGCTTAATCTGTCCTTTGCTGCAAGTGGGGTATTAAAGTCTACTATTATTGTACTATTATTAATGAATTCTTTTATGTTTGTTATTGTTTTATATATTTGGGTGCTCCCATATAGGCTGCATAAATATTTACAATTGTTAGATCTTCTTGTTGGATTGTTGCCTTTATTATGATATGGTGTCCTTCTTCATCTCTTGTTACTATCTTTGTTTTAAAGTCTCGTTTGTTGGGCACCTGGGTGGCTCAGTTGGTTGAGCAACTGCCTTTGGCTCAGGTATGATCCCAGAGTCCCAGAATTGAGTCCTGCATCGGGCTCCCAGCTCTGTGGGGAGTCTGCTTCTTCCTCTGACCTTCTCCCCTCTCATGCTATCTCTCACTCTCTCTCTCTCTCAAATAAATAGATAAAATGTTAAAAAAAATAAAAAAACCTCATATGTCCAATATAAGTATTGCTACTGTGGCTTTCTTTTTACATCCACTTGCATGACATGTTTCTCCATCATCTCAGTTTCAATCTGCAGGGTTTTTTTTTTTTTTTAAGATTTTATTTATTTATTTGACAGAGAAAGAAATCACAAGTAGACAGAGAGGCAGGCAGGGGAAGGGCGGAAAGGCAGGCTCCCTGCCGAGTAGAAAGCTCGACATGGGGCTCGATCCCAGGACCCTGAGACCATGACCTGAGCCGAAGGCAGAGGTTTTAACCCACTGAGCCACCCAGGTGCCCCTCAATCTGCAGATGTTTTTGTTCTAAAATGAGTCTCTTGTAGACAGCATAAAGGTGGGTGTTGATTTTGAATCATTCTGACACCCTATGTCTTTTGATTGGAGCATTTAGTCCATTTACAATTCAGAGTAATTGTTGATAGGTATGTATTTATTCCCATTTTATTACTTGTTTTGTCATTGTTTCTGCAGATTTTCTCTGTTCCTTTCTTGTCTTTGTCAGTTTTGTTCTTTCCTTTCCACTTAAAGATTCTCCTTTAATATTTCTTGCAGGGCTGATTTGCTCATGAACTCCTTTAATATTTGTTTTTCTGGGAAACTCTTTATCTCCTTCCATTCTGAATGATGGCCTGACTAGATAGAGTATTCTTGGCTTCAGATTTTTCCCATTCAGCATGTTGAATATATCATGACATGCCCTTCTGGCTTGCTAAATTTCTGTTGAGAAATTTGTATCTAGCTTTATGGGTCTTCCTTTGTAAGTTAAGGACTTCTTTTGTCTTGCTGCTTTTAGGATTTTTTCCTTATTGCTATATTTTGCAAATTTAATTACAATATGTCTTAGTGTTAACATGCTTTTGTTGATTTCGATCAGAATCCTCTGTGCCTCCTAGATTTGGATGTTTGTTTCATTGCCCAGATTTAGGGAAGTTTTCAGCTATTACTGCCTTAAAATAAATTTCCTAGCTCCTCTTTTCTCTCTTCTTCTGGGACTCCTATGATAAAAATGTTACTATGTTTCATGGAGTCACTGAGTTCCCTATATCTGTTGTTGTGTTCCATAATTCTTTCTCTCTTTTGTTCAGCTTAATTATTTTCCATTATTTTGTGTTCTATATCACTTATTCATTCCTGTGCTTCTTCAAACCTTGTGTTCATTACATCCATCCTGTATCCAATCTCAGTTATTACATTTTTCATTTCTGATTGATGCTTTTTAAATTCTTTTATCCCTGATGTAAGGACCTCCCTGAAGTCTTCTATTCGTTTTTCAAGCCCAGCAAGTATCCTTCTGATTCTTGCTTTAAGTTCTCCATCAGTCATGTTACTTTTACCTGTTTCACTTGGAATTCTGGCTGTGATCTTATCTTGTTCTCTTTTTTTGGAATGAATTCCTCTGTCTTGGCGTTTTCTCTATGCCTCTGCCTTCTTCTCTGTGTGAGAAAAGCCTGTTACATTTCCTGCTCCTGAGAGTAATGGCTTCATGAAGAAGAGGCCCTATAGTGTTCAGTGCCTGGCATTTCAGGGAATATGTCTGGTGTGTGTTTCATGTGCTCTGTTGTTGGGTTTTGGCTGCTCCATTCTTGAGGCCAGTTGTCTACAGAGGCTCTCTGTTGGGGTTAATGTAGAACATGAAATCAGCCATAATACCTGGCTTGCTAAAATGCAACACAGAGGCTCCCGGGGGAGAAGGAAGGTTTTGGTGCTGGGGAGAAGGAAGATTTTAGAGAAGGGCATAAGCCTTGGGAATACTGAGGCCTGCGAGACCACTCTGCCCTTGGAATGCCTCAGGGAGTTACTTTCAATGAGGCTTTCTTAGCCCAAACAGCTGCCCTTTGACCTAAGAGATGTATCCATTGTCCCTTAGGCTATGTTTAGCAGAACATGCAGTTTAGCATATCTTATTTGTCCTCTAAATAGATCCTCCCAGTTTTAGTAAGACTGCTTGTCACACATCATGTGCTTGAGAAACTGTGATAAGGATTTGTGATTATCCTGAAGGACCAATAAGAGTGGGAGCAAAGAAGAGTGAAGCACCTTCTCTCTGAGTGTTGACCCCCTTGCTTTATCCTCTCTTTCAGAGCAAAGTTTGGAATAATCTTTCATGTGTCGGTACAGGGACTGCTGGCCATTCCTGGCAGCTCTCCTTGCTGCAGTGGGTGGTGTTTGGTCCTTGACTAGAATGTGGCAAGCTTTAAGTAGGCATGCTCTGGTCTGCTTGTTAAAGGAGACTTGATACTACTTCCACTAGAACTGGAGTCTTGCAGAATCCTTGGTTGGGAGATGGTGTGGACTGGGATTTCTGCTGGTCTTTCGGGGAAGGGACCTGCCATGCTGAGACTGAGGCAAACTTGACCAAGATGGGCAGTCATGCCAGAGCACAGAGGTGTGGGACTTGGTATAAGCAGGTTAGGTAGCCAGTTCAGGGCTAAGCTACTTTGTGCAGGCTGCTCTGTGTTCATGCTAAGGTGTGGGGGAGGGAAATGGCACTGGCCACCTCCTTTGTACCCAAGAGACAATCTCCCTGAGCTCTGCCTCTCAGGGACCAGCTCTAAGTAGAGAGAATAATCTCTCTCCACCCCTCATGTGTCTTAAGCATTCTTCAGATCATCCCCTGACCTTTAAAACTCCAGTCATTAAGTTCTGCTGGTTGCAAGAACTCATGAAAATCAGCCCCCCTCATTTTCCCAACCAATGCCTTTGGGGAAGTGTTCTCCTTGCAAGTTCCCTTATGCACTCTTTTCTTTCTTGCCTTTCTCTATGACCATGGTTCCCTCCTCTCTGTGGTATTCTTGATCTGTTTCTCCCCCCAAACCACTGCTTTGCCCCTCCTACCTTCCTCAATGTGGCTTCTTCTCTCCCTTTAGTTGTGAAGTTTGTTCTGTCAGTCTTCAGGTTGATTTCTGTGGTATTTAGAATGGTTTGATAGTTACTTAGTTGTGTCCAAGGGATGAGATAAATCTAGGGTCCTCCTGCTATGCTGACATCTTAGCTTTTCTGTCCTTTCTTTTTGGATAAATTTCTTTGTCTCCTTATTTTATCTGCCTCTTTGTGTCTGTTTCTTTGTGTTAAGAAAGTCAGCTAAATCTTCTGGACTAGAAAGTTGTGACTTTATGAAGAAGAGGTCCTGCAGTGGTCTACAATGCAGTGTCCTCAGTTCACCAGAACTAAGCATATCCTTTTTTTTTTTAAAGTTTCTTTCTTTCTTTCTTTCTTTCTTTCTTTCTTTCTTTCTTTCTTTCTTTCTTTCTTTCTTCTTTCTTCTTTATCATTGTATTTATTTGTTCAACAGAGAGAGAGTGGCAGGCAGAGGAAGAGGGAGAAGCAGGCTCCCTGCTGAGCAAGAAGCCCTCTGTGGGGCTTGATCCCAGAACTATGAGATCATGACCTGAGCTGAAGACAGATGCTTAACTGGCTGAGCCACCCAGATGTCCTTCAAGAGAGTATCCTATGGGTGTTGCTTATACCCTCTTGTATCTGAATCACTTTTCTTTTCAGTGCAGTTGTCTGCACTGACTATCGCCTATTTGGACTATGCTTGCTCTCTGTGGTGTTAGTGGAACCCAGGCAGCCCAACTCTGAGGAGTGTGTTTGCAAGAAAGTTGGGAGCAGGAACCAGCATGGCACTGACACTTGTTACCTAACTTGCTAACAGTGCGTGCCACCCATGCATTCTTCTGTGGACACACCCACTTCAACTAGACCTCGGATCCAGGATCTCTCCCACATCAAACCTATGCAAATCTTGATAATACCTCACACCCTGCCCCACCTTCTCCTGTGGATCTGTCTTCTACGTCTGAAGCAATGCCACATGCCTGGCAGGGCACTGGTGGATCTAGGATGGGGGGCAAGGGCTAGAAATGGCACCCACCAGCTCTTTTGTTCTTACAGAAGTCTCAAAAGATCCCTGCTCCTCCAGCACATGTTCTGGGATTGGTAAACAAAACTCTGTCCTGTATATTCCAGGCAGTTTCAAACTGCTACTTGCATGCCGTATCTCCCCAGGATTGTTGGTTGTGTTTTCTCTTCAAGAGCAGGGACTCAGTTTCCTGTTACCCTCTGGCTCCCCAGGGGTCAAGGTTGCTGATTTTTAAAGTTTCAGCTATTAAGCCATACTAGTGATAAGAACTGGCAAAATTATGTCACTCTGGTTTTCAAAGTCAAATGTTATGGGGATTTGTCTTCTCTATGTGGGTTCCATGTGCCTGGAGTGCCTAGTGTGAAGGTCTGCTCCTTTCCCCTCTCTGAGCCCATAGCATACCCCACTTTTGTGGGCAGTTCTATGGGTTCATTTAGCTCCTGACTGCATCTCTGCCCTTCCTTTCCTCGTGGATGTGAACTCTTCTCTCCATTTAGCTGTGGAGAGTCTTTTCTGTCAGTCTACAGGTGGTTTTCTGGGTTATTTACAATGAAATGGATGTTATCTAGTTGGGATATCATGGGATGAGGTAAGCCTAAAATCTTCCTACTCTGCCCTCTTCCCTGGAAGTTCTCCTCTGCCCATTTTTAAATCAGTTTGTTTTTTTCATGCTTGATTTGTATGGGTACATCTTTATTAACCCCGTGTCAAATGGTTCACAAATACACATTTTTTTTCTCATTCCACTGGTTGCCTTTGCATTTGGATGATGGTTTGGCTGTGCAAAAGTTTTTAAATTTGACATAGACATATTTGTTTATTTTTTTTTTTTTGCTTGTGTTTCTGGCTTTATATCCAAAAGATTGTTGCTAAGACCTTTTTTCTCCAAAGCGAAAACAGTTATTTCTTTTTTATTGAGGTGTAACCAATATAATAACATTATATAATTTTCAGGTGTCTAACATGACTTGATATTTGTATATCATGTGAAATGATATAATAAGTCTAGTTAACACTTACACTACAATAAGTCCAGTTAACATCTGTCACCATACAAAATTAATTCCAGTATAAATGATATACAATATTATATGAGTTTCAGGGGTGTACAGCATAGTACATACAGTACATACAGTACAAATGTTGTACATTCAACATTTATATGCATTATGAAATGATCGATATAATAAGTCTAGTTACCATTTGTCACCATACAAAGTTAGTGCAGTATTATTGTCTATTCCTTGTGCTATGTTACATCCCCATGATTTATTTATTTTATAACTGTAAGTTTTTCCCTCTTCATGCTTTCATCCATTTTGCCCACCACCAAAACCACCCTATCCTTTGACAACCATCAGTCTGTTCTCTGTATCTACGTGTTTTGTGTTGTTTTTTTCACTTGTTTTGTTTTTTAGATTCCGCATATAAGTGAAAATATATGGTATTTGTTTTTGTTTAACTTATTTCATTTTTACAATAACTTTAAGGTCTATTCATGTTGTCACAAATGGCAAGATTTCATTCTTTCTTATGACTGAGTTGTATCCCACTGTGTGGTTTGTATATGTGTGTGTGTATAATGTTTGCTTTATCCCTTCATCATCAGTGGACACTTAAATTATTTCCATGTCTTGGCTATGATAAATAAAAGTTACAATGGATGAAGGTACAATGGATGAGGCATGATTTTCAGTCATATCAAGTTTTTGAGGAACCTCTATATTGTTTCCTATAGGGTTGAACCACTTTACCTTCCCACCGACAGTGTATAAGGGTTCCCTTTTCTCCGTATCCTTGGCAACACTTGTTCTTATTTTCTTGGTGATAGCGATACTAACAGGTATGAGGTGATATCTCATTGTGTGTGTGTGGTTTTTTTTTTAAGAATTTATTTATTCATTTGACACAGAGAGAGAGATCACAAGCAGGCGGAGAGGCAGGCAGAGAGAGATGGGGAAGCAGGCTCCCTGCCGAGCAGAAAGCCTGATGCGGGGCTCAATCCCAGGACCCTGAGACCATGACCTGAGCCAAGACAGAGACTTTAACGCACTGAGCCACCCAGGCGCCCCTCTCATTGTGGTTTTGAGGCATTTTGTTAATGATTAATGATGTTGAGTACCTTTTCATGTACCTGTTGGCCATTTGAATACCTTTCTTCAAAAAAATGTCTATTCAGGTCACTAAAAATGTCCATTAGGTCCATTTAGTCTAAAGTGTAGTTTGCGACACCTGATTGGCTCAGTCACTGAGCATCTGCTTTCGGCTCAGGTCATGATCTCAAGGTCCTGGGATCGAGCCCCACATCAGGCTCTCTGCTCGGTGGGAAGCCTACTTCTCCCTCTCTCTGCTTATGTTCCCTCTCTCGTTGTGTGTGTCTCTCTCTCTGTCAAATAAATAAATAAAATCTTTAAAAAAAAGTGTAGTTTAAGTCCAGTGTTCAATTTTTGTGATTGTATCACATGAATTTTTTAACAGTTGTTTTAATATGCATCTAAACAAAGCCTAACATTTGGTTGATATGCATCTTCAGGTTTTTTTTTTTTTTTTTTTGTGTCTTCAGTTTTTTAATGTGAAGTTTCTTCACAGGATTTGCTGAAGAAAACATGATTTTCTATTTATGGATCTTTAAAATAGCGTAATATTAATTTAAATATTAACAAAGTCACACTTTGTGTACACAATCAGAAATAATTCAAATAATTCAATTTTTTAAGAATCACATAATTTAATATCATGAGGACTGATATCTAACTTTTTTACAGTAATGTCATATGGTGATTTCATTTTTTTTTTAAGATTTTTATTTATTTATTTGACAGAGAGGGATCACAAGTAGGCAGAGAGGCAGGCGGAGAGAGAGGGGGAAGCAGGCTCCCCGCTGAGCAGAGAGCCCGATGCGGGGCTTGATCCCAAGACCCTGAGATCATGACCTGAGCCGAAGGCAGAGGCTTTAACCCACTGAGCCACCCAGGCGCCCTGTGATTTCATTTTTAACTTTTAGATGAAAAAATGAAATGATTCCTCTTGTTTTTAGAATTAATTTTTAATTCTACTTTAAAACTTGTGAAGACATCATGAATGAATCTCCTTAATAAAATGAAACTTCTGTTAGATTTGTTTTCCTCAGTATTTCACGGGAAATGAGTCTGAATAGGTCAGCATTTGTATATTCTTAGAACACTGGTCATAAGATGAGTCACTATAACCCTTATTTTATAATAAAACACACAGGCACAAGCACACACACACACCATATCCAAATTCCTGAGTTCTCACTTCATGAATCATTGAAATTTATATAACATTTATTTGAAAACCTATTGCCAAAAACTCTTACTGACCCGAGTGTATTTGTGCATTTTCAGATGATCTACATTTTTTGTAACAGTTTTTTATGTTTATTTTTATTATCACATTGTTAGCCAACATACAGTATACCAGTAGTTTTTGATGTAGTGTTCAAAGATTCATTAGTTGCATATAACACCCAGTGCTAATCACCACACATGGCCTCCCTAATACCCATCCTTACCTCACCTCTGCTACCCCCCTCCCTTCTGTAACTCAGTTTGTTTTCCAGAGTCCAGAGTCTCTGATGGTTTGTCACCCTCTCTGATTTCTTCCCATTAAGTTCTCCCCTGCCTTCCCCTATGGTTCTCTGTGCTATTCCTTATTTTTTTAATACTAAAATTTTATTTTATATATTTGATGTCATAATTGCTGATATTTCTTTTTTAAATACACCTTTAGAGCAATTTTAGGTTCACAGCAAAATTGAGTGGAAAGTACAGAGATTTTCCCTATATCCTTTTCCCCACCAAGCACAGAATCCCCTCCTAGCAACATCCTCTACCAGACTGTACATTTATTACAATTGATGACACTACATTGACAGATTATTATCACCCAAAGTCCATGGTTTACACTAGGAATCACTCTTGTGTACATTCTGGGGGTTTGAACAAATGTGTATCTACCATTTTAGTATCATGCAGAGTAGTTTCACTGGCCTGACATCCTCTGTGTTCTGTTACCTACATTTTCGTGATAACTTCTGGGTCAGAGTCCCTAAATTTACTAATTCCTAGTCTCCATTTTTATTTTCTTACTTCTACCTCACAGCTTTTGTTCCTTGAATCTTTCCCACTTTTCCCCAAAGTAAACATGCATAAGATCTGTTACATACAACATACATTTGTCTTGAGAAGCCAAAGTCAAATATTACAACTTAATATTCTAAGAATTATTTTAGTGTTGAGTTTGAGAAGTTCTTTATAGATTATTGATACTAGCCCTTTATCTGATATTATCATTTGCGAATATCTCTTCCCATTCTGTCAGTTGTCTTTTGGTTTTGTTGATTGTTTCCTTTGCTGTGCAAAAGCTTTTGATCTTGATGAAGTCCCAATAGTTCATTTTTGCTTGCTTCATTTTTCCTTGCTTCCCTTGTCTTGGTGATGTTTCTGGGAAGAAATTGCTGTGACTGAGGTCAAAGAGGTTGCTGCCTGTGTTCTCCTCAAGGATTTGGATATATTCCTGTCTCACATTGAGGTCTTTCATCCATTTTGAGTCTATTTTTGTGTGTGGTGTAAGGAAATGGTCCAGTTTCATTCTTCTTCATGTGGCTGTCCTATTTTCCCAACACCATTTGTTGAAGAGACTGTCTTTTTTCCATTGAATATTCTTTCCTGCTTTGTCAAAGATTAGTTGACCATAGTAATCCAATCAAGAAATGGGCAGAAGACATGAACAGACATTTCCGCAAAAAGGACATTCAAATGGTCAACAGACAGATGAAAAAGTGCTCAACATCACTTGGCATCAGAGAAATACAAATCAAAACCACAGTGAGATACTACCTCACACCAGTCAGAATGGTTAAAATTAAAGTCAGGAAGCGACAGATGTTAGCAAGGATGTGCAGAAAGGGGAAACTTCCTGCACTGTTGATGGGAATGCAAGTTGGTACAGCCACTCTGGAAAACAGTATGGAGGTTCCTCAAAAAGTTGAAAATAGAGCTACCCTATGACCCAGCAATTGCACTACTGGGTATTTACCCTAAAGATACAAATGTAGTGATCTGAAGGGTCACATGCACCCGAATGTTTATAGCAGCAATGTCCACAGTAGCCAAACTCTGGAAAGAACCTAGATGTCCATCAACAGATGAATGGATAAAGAAGATGTGGTATATATACAATGGAATACTATGCAGCCATCAAGAGAAATGAAATCTTGCCATTTGCAACGATGTGGATGGAACTAGAGGGTATTATGCTAAACGAAATAAGTCAGTCAGAGAAAAACAATTGTCATATGATCTGTCTGATATGAAGAATTTGAGAGGCAGGGCAGGGGGTCATGGGGGATGGGGGGAATGAAACAAGATGGGATCTGGAAGGAGACAAACTGTAAGAGACTCTTAAACTCATGAAACAACCTGAGGGTTGCTGGGGGTAGAGGGAGTAGTGATAGGGTGGTTGGTGATGGACATTGGGGAGGGTATGTGCTATGATAAGTGCTGTGAAGTGTGTAAACCTTATGATTCACAAACATGTACCACTGGGGCAAATAATATATTATATGTTAATGAAAAAAAAACTCTTTTAGTAACCCTCCACCGGTGATGTTGCAGTAAATAAAAATCAGACCAGTGCGAAACCAAGGAGCACTCGGAGAAGTAGGAGAACTTGGGTTTATTTTATGCAGGTGGACCCAGCGGAGCTTGTCCTGGAAATTCTGGGCCCTGGGTAGTGGGATTACAGAGGTATTTTAAGGGAATTCAGGGGGTCGGGTTTCAAGGGCTATGCTGACTGCTGGTAGGTTGGCTTAAATTGCGGGAGGTTGCTTTAGGCAGGAACAGTGATTGGGGCAGGAATGGGAAGCTTGTTTACAGAAGCAGAAATAGCTGGTTATCTCTTGCGCACAGCAGAGCTTCTGGTTATCTCTGGCTATTGTTAGTAACTTAGGTCTTTTGGGGGCCTGCTAGCCTGCTCTGTGTAATTTTCTTCTTCACTGACTTGTCACCAACTGCTATATCCTAGCTATTCTCTCAGGCTAATCCAATCTCAGAATCTCTGAGTTTCTGGGAAAAAATCCTTTCAGTAACTTATGAAAAGAAATTCATTAATAGCTCTATGTTTGAATCTTCTAAATCATTAACAGACCCAGAAAAACAAAAGTGCTTTATATATGATATGATATTTTAAATAAATTAGTTATGGATACAAGTAGCAATGTTTTCTTATGTATCCGTATACTATGTGTAATCAAAATTATTCAGATTCTGTCAATAGCTGGAAAGAAAGTATCACTTCCACATTATGGATAAGAAATATTTCACTCATAATGTATTTAGTTAGTGTTATAAAGTTTAAAATACTAGCTATAAAGTGTTGAATCCTGAATTTGGATTTAGGTTTCTTTCTTTCTTTCTTTCTTTCTTTCTTTCTTTCTTTCTTTCTTTCTTTCTTTCTTTCTTTCTTTCTTTCTTTCTCTTTCTTTCTTTCTCTTTCTTTCTTTCTTTCTTTCTTTCTTTCTTTCTTTCGTTTCTTTCTATAAAACTATGTTCTATCAATTATTATATTAAAATTGTGTCTATTCCCCCCCAATTATACTTTAAGCTCCTTCATGCAGGTGGCATGGACAGGTATAGCCTCATACATCTTATAGCTATTCCATAATAGTGTCTTAGATACAATGTATGGACACAGTAGGTGCAGAGTGAAAAGACTGAGGCAAATTTGCGCCTAAAACAATTTCAAAGGACAAAATGACTCCAAGTCAAGTCACATGCACTTTCAAGAATGAATTCTTGGACACACTCAAGAAAGCCAGAGAATTCCATCTATCGATCCATTTCCTCTGCCAGAGTTTCCTCTAGGAGACAACGAATCTAGAAGAAGATACAGCATCCATAGCTGCCAGTAAATTATCTCCACAGTGTTGTCCCTCCTGGTATTTCTCTCTCATAGGCTCATTCTTTCCTTAACCAGTGAGGGCAGAGAACTGGGTGAGGGGTGAGGGCAGAGAACTGGGATTATCAGTGCTTTGTTGTTTCCAGGATGCACAGGGCTACACCGGGATTCACTGATCTAAACTGATCTGCCTAGAAACATCCTGCAGCTATACTCACTCTATCGTCCCTGACATGCCGTGGGGGCACAGGAAAGTCTCCGTGCTTATCTAGCAGGGGTTCGTGTAGGAGGTGAGGCAAACTGCACCTGTGTTCTCAGAAACTTAAATATGTCTGTGGTTTCTACTCCCAACCTTCTTCCTGTTGTTACTATCCCTAAGTAAAAGTGATGCATTTGGTTCTTCTCAGATAGGACCTTATGGTCTTATTCTAATCTCTCCTAACTGACTTCCATTTCTTTTTGTTCCTGAAGAATTCTTATCTTTTCATGGATGTGTAAGGGAGAGGAAAGCTTCTCCCATCATTCATTCTTCACAAATTGAAATTTTAAACACTTTGACTTTCAATACTTTTGAAATTCAAAATTCCTTTATCTTAATTTATTTCTCTGTCATAGCTTTTTAAAATTATACTAAAAGGAGTATTAACTTATTTCTTCATTTTTGTATTTCTTCCATAACAAATCTATACCAAGGACAGAGGGCTTATATTATTTTCATTAATGTCTCAATTAGGGGAAGGGTGGTAATGCCTAAGTGTGGGAAAAATAAGAAGAAAGAAATATTAACATAAGCTAAAATATCAAAATATTATCAGTATATACTTGCTTGCTCTGTGTAACTGGCCATGAAACATAATCTGGAAAGTGAGATTAAGTGGACCCGAAGCTTAAGGGGCCACAGTCCTAGTCAGCCCTGAGATGAAAGACAGGAAAATTTTATTAAAAGATCTCATAAAGGGAAATTTATTATTTTCATGGGAATACTGGATCAGGGTCACAAGGGATTAGGTAACTGCGTGGAATATCCCAAAGATCTCACTGTAGGTAACAACTGAGAAAAGAAAAAAAAATCAGGCATTCAAGGGGGAGAATTCCAAAGGGTATGCGAGCTCTCAGAGGATATAGGAGGACCTTAAGTTCCAGAAAAGAGGTGAGAGGGGGAGCGTTGGAAGAAAGAAGGAATATGACGATCTAGGCCAGGCAATAGTGCTAGGTCACTTATCAAGTCCACTCTTCTGTTCTGATCGGTGGGCATGTGGTGCATCTGCAATAGGACAGACTTGAGATGGTTGATCTTAGGGGGCTCCTGTGCTGTCATCATACCCTCCCCCAGACTCCTACAACCTTTCAATCACATCTGTGTCCACAGACTCTTCCCAGTTTCCTTCCTCCTGTGCTGTGTCTCCACCTCTCAGCTCTGACAGATCCGAATCCTTACCTGCCTTTCTAGGGTGCGGCTCACAAGTGTCCTTGATGTCTGGAAGCATCACTTGAGCGCAGGCCTTGGATAATGAAGACAGTGCCCACCACGATGCCCACAAGGCCCACAGCCAACCCCAGGGCACAGATCACAGTCTCTGTCAGCTCTGACATAGGGGCTGGAATTTCAGGCTCTGTGAAAATGAGGTTGTGGAAATCAGAAGACAGAGTGTTGGTTCATGGACATGTGTGGGATGGAGTAGGAGGGATGGTTTTGGTCCTCTGAGGACTCAGGGCACCCTTCCCTCAGGTTAGGGAAGAGAGTAAAGTCTATTATTAGAAACCTTTGAAGTGTGGAAAACATGAGATTCACAGGCTAAAAGGCAGGATATTCTGGACTTGATAGAGAAAGAAGGTGCCAAGGGGTTGGAATTCATACATACCTTAGTGCTTCAGAAGTGGCTCCTCCAGGCCCCAGTGCTCCACCTTGCAGTCATAAAACAGTTTCCTTCTTCTCCAGGTCCACATAGAACAGCTCATCTCCATCAAATTCAAATGTGTATTGGCCAGAGGGACCATAAGAATGGTAGACGTCTATGCCATAGGAAACAACATGGTCAGCTGATCAGAGAGTGAGGAGCAACAAAAAAACAAAGGGAGAAAAGAACCTTATTAAACTGAGTGACAGACAAAACTAAACTGGCTTCTGAATATTGTGGGACTCGTCTTAGGCACTGTCTTTTTTTTTCCTTCAGGATTTATTTATGTATTAGAGAGAGAGAGAGAGAGAGAGTACAAGTGGGGGAAGGGGCAGAGGGAAAGACTCTCCAGCAGACACCACACTGAGCACAGAGCCCAGTACAATGTTGGATCTCAGGACCTGTGAGATCATGACCTGAGCTGAAACCAAGGGTCAGTCACTCAAGCAACCGAGCCATCCATGTGCCCCCCTTTGGCACAGTCTTTAGACAAATTTTCTTACTCTCTTTCCCTCAGTGTTGGTAGCTGTCCAGTTAGAATGCAGCTGATTTTCCACTGTCATGCAGGCTCCATTACTGCTCTTCCCTGTGTGCTTAACTGTGCACCTGGCACACCCAGTACATTTATGATAAACATAATACAATGAAAAAAGGAATGAACGAATTATCATGGTCTTAGCTTCCTTTCTCAGAGATTGAGTTTATTTCCCTCTGCTCCATAAGTTTTATCTCTTACTTAATTTTTTCATCAGTTAATAAATACATTTTGATTCCTCTTCGTCTCAGGAATGGTTCAGGTGAGAACATTTTCTACACAGGTATTCCTTCCTTCCTTCCTCCTCCTCCTCCTCTGACTTCTTCTTCATCCTCTTATCTTTCTAAGAAGAGCACATAGGACTTTACTGTTTTAAAAGAGTTTCTTCTAACTATTGTAGGATATAAGAGAGTATGACAAGGTCAATGACAATATTATATAGTATATAAAATATAAACAATGCTTCTAAGGTTTCTATTTTGTTAACAATAGTAATCCTCAGAGGAGAGCAGTTGATTTTATCAGAAATACAAAATGGAAGCTTTATTAGATTTTTGAATTTCTGTCACACCCACTGCTCTCCCCCCCCCCCCCCTTTAGAGGATGTGACTAAACCTCTCCCTTTATTCTGACTTAACATTTCTGTCTATCGAGAGTTCCAGGTGAACTATGGCCCTTTCCTCAAATGGAGAATGTAGTTGTGTAAGGACGTCAAATAGAATGGCAGCAGTAGGACTCCACTCAGTGAGCCTAAGCGGACGATTCTGTGAAGACATATGTTAACTTTATATCATTTCCTCTTTATGTTCCTCCTCATTTATAGAACATCAGCGAGATGTCAGACATCAGGGAGCAGGGAGTAAAACACCAGTCATCGTGATTTCTGTCATCAAGGAGCTTATTGCTAGTGGGAGAGTCAAGTGAGTAAAGGAACAAAGACAGGAAGCTGTGGCGAGTGAAGGGAACAGCAGCAGTCTTGTGGTCCCACTTCCTCCACAAATACCTGAGCAGCCAGTCAAACCAAAGTATGTTATTCATTCATGTTCCTTGGTTTTACAGGGGTCTTTCTCCTTGAAACAAACTTATCTTTATAGATTTCTGGGCACCTCCAGTTCCTTCTCCAAGTTCTTGCTCAGTTACCAACATTTTAGCTAAGTTCTCTCATTGAACATGTTTCTGACCAAATTATACCCTCCAGCACCTCCATCCCAGTGTCTTGCTCTCCAAATTCATCCATACCTCATCCAACTCACTCTCTTCCCCGCCCAGTATGACCCCCTTGGTTGATTAATTAAAAGGCCCTCCAACAAAGCCTCTTTATACTCTATACTTTATCCTTGACTCTTTTTTCAAACATGAATATATGCAATTATTATTTTCATCCAGTACTTGTCCTGGGTTGCCAACTGTTGATGAACATCCCACTGCTGGGCCAACTGGAACCAGTTTACTTTTGTAGTTTCAGTCTCAGCTGGGTCCACGGTCCTGCTCAGCAATCGTCCTTCTGCTTTCCCGCAGCAGGGAGCAGATAGTATGTCTTTTCATCTTTGAATCCCCAAAAGGGATCTCACTATGTGCTCAAAATTGTGTGTGGAATGTCAGTTGCTATTCTCAAGGATCACAGAAATCTGGGGGAGTGGAGACTGACGGACACAGAGGTAGTAGAATGATATAGAAATAATCAGTAGTAACCAAGGCTGTCTTATAACTTGTGAGTTTAAGCACTATTGGTTCCCCTTTTTTCATAAAATATTAAAAATCATATTTTGTGACTACACTGGTATAAAGACAAATATAATCCAGGCTGTACTAAAAATTAAAACACTTTCTTCTACTCTAAAAGCTCATTTTTTCTTCTAATTTTAAATAAAACTAAAACATTTTCATGGTGGCACTGTGCTTACTGTACCTAATCGATAAGTTGAACCTGAGCAGGGTTCAGTGTGATTTGGTGTGATATTGAAGAAAAGAAATTGGAAGTTCTCTGGAGAAGCAAGTGACTTCCACCAGCAAATGAAATTAGAATGGGAGCAGTCATAGTTAACAAGGTTGGTGAAAATTAGAATACACTCCATTTCACGTTCCCTCTTAATTTTTTTTTTACTTTTGTTTTAATATAATAATTACTGTGTACTTGCCCCATTTTCTTTTTAAGGGTCTCCATTGGGTAGAATGAAAGACAGATCATTTGAGTTGACAATTTGAGAATAATATAATTTAATTAACCAAGTATTTGATCATAAAGTTCTCAATTTTAAAATAAAAATAAAGATATTTTCTACTCTGTTAAAAAATTATAGAAGCAGCCCATATCCATTGTTAGATAAATGGATAAAGAAGATATGGATATATATATATATATCCATATATATATATATGGATGGATGGATATATATATCCATATATATGTATATATATATAAAATGGAATATTAGTCAGTGATAAAAAGAATGAAATCTTGCCATTGCAACAACCTGGATGGAACTAGATAGTGTAATGCTAAGTGAAATATTCAGTCAAAGACAATGACCATGTGATTTCACTCATTTGTAGAGTTTAAGAAACAAAACTAATGAACAAATAAAAGAGACAAATCAAAGAACAGAGTCTTAACTGTAGGGAACAAACTGATGGTTACCAGAGGGCAGGTGGGTGGGGGGATGGTTAAAACAGATGAAGGAGATTAAGAGTACACTTATCTTTTTGAGCACAGAGTAATGTATAGAATTGTTGAATCTCTATATAGTACACTTAAAACTAACACAACACTGCATGTTAACCATTCTGAAATAAAATAAAAAAATTATTAAGCCATATCTATTATAGTAACAACTAAGACACAAGAATAATCATTGACATTTCTATCTCTTCATTAGTGGAAAAGTATTTCTAAATACATATTTTACTTGATTATTTGTGAAGTGACATATATGACGTCATGTGGTAGAATGACTTGTCTAAAGGTATTCAGCGGGGTTTACTGTTTACTCACTCTCACCCTGCCCCCCCGCCCCCCCCACCGTGCTAGTTTGCAGCATGAAAATGTGTGTAAATCTGAGACAAATAAGAGAACACTCTTCTTTATATCTACATAGTATACATCATTTATGGAACTCTTTACCCATACTAAGACTACAGAAGAAACATATAAAAAGTTTCAAGGGGCACCTGGGTGACTTGTTGGTTAAGCCTCTGCCTTCTGCTCAGGTCATGATCTCAGGGTCCTGGGATCGAGCCCCACATCGGGATCTCTGCTCAGTGGGGAGCCTGCTTCCTCCTCTTTCTGCCTCCTTCTCTGCCTACTTGTGATCTCTCTCTGTGTCAAATAAATAAATAAAATCTTTAAAAAAAAAGTTTCAAAATGTTTTTCAGAGACATTTGGGAGCAATAGTTCACGAATTTTTAGTAACAAAACATCCACTCATGGAAACATCCCTAATCTTTGAGGCAATGATAAATGAATGTCATTGAGCCCTGCAGACTATATTCACTGGATCTGATATTAGAAAGGAATAACATCCTTGATGAACTCTGCAACAGCACAGGAAGCAGAGAGAATGGGTTGGGTCTCTAGTTTCCTGTAGGAGGAATGAGCATCATTTTTAGATCTGCTTAATATTGAAGAAACCTTTGAGGTGTCTCTGCTATTTCTATGCCAATCTCTATTTTTCCCCCTTATACCTCCTTTTCCCAAGTGTAGTCCCCACATCCCTCAGCTATGCACTCACCCACAATGTCTTCAGTGCCACCAGGGCTCATCATGGTGGTTAGGGCAAGAGTCCCCAGAATCAGAACTCTGTTTAAGGTCATCCTTTTTCCAATGTGGTCTCTGCAGTTGCCCTTCTGAGTTGCAGAGCAGTGGTAAGAACCCAACTGAGAAAGGAATCTGAAGATACCCAAACCAAACCCTGCCAAGTTAGGTTCTGGCCAATCAGAGATATCCCCTCTGATGACACTTCTGTTGCCAGTTGAAGAGCTTGTACTAAGAAGCCAGGAAGGGTTTGGGAAATCCCCTTGTTCTGATGTAGCCTCCATTCAGAGTAGATTAGGCCTGGGAGAATTATCTAGGAAAGGAGGGAGGGTACTAAATCAGAATCTTCTTTTTCTTTTTTTAAGATTTTATTTATTTATTTGAGAGAGAGAAAGCGAGAGAGAGCATGAGAGGGGAGAAGGTCAGAGGGAGAAGCGGACTCCCCACAGAGTCCTATGCAGGACTCAATCACAGGCCTCCAGGATCATTACCTGAGCAGAAGGCACTTGCTTAACCAATTGAGCCACCCAGGCGCCCTTAAATCAGAATCTTCTTATGTGTGTGTTTGCTTGCTGGGGGCAAGATGGGTGGGAATTTCTGAGTAGCTTCATGTGCAGATATCAATAATATGGTATACTTCAGGATTTTCTGAGTTATAGTCTCCAAAAATTCTCCCATAAATTGATTCCCACCTGGGCAATCTCTAACTCCTTCCCTTTTCCAAGCCACTGAATATGGATTAATTGTCTTTCTTTTTTGCTTCCATAGTGCATGTAAAATTTGCCAAATTTTGATTTACCTGCCTAGGGTATTTCTGTTGGTGATGATCAAGGACTACCTTTGTCTTTCTACTTATGTAAATCCAATTAAGTTCTTCTTTTGTTCTTAAAAGCCCCTTTTTTTGTACCAGGACAATAAAAGAAGTCACAGAGTCATGAATGCTGCTTATTGTAATTGCATCATCTTTCACCTCAATTTTTCCCTGCTTGGAATATTCTCTGTGTTCTGTGCTTTAATGTCATCTATCTACATTTAAAGGCAATTTGGAAAGACAGCTTGGGCTGCCACACTGTATGATTTTTAGTTGTTAAATTTTTTTTACAAATGAGAGTGTAAGTCAAGCATTGAGGGCAGAATGAAAATTGCTATGACTTGGGAATTGGAACATGAATGAATATTCATATTCTTTATCCTGCCACATATTCCAGATATTTGTGAGGGACTAGGAATTGAGCTAAAGTCAAAGGCAGTCATTAGAGGAAGACTTATTTTTTTTCCAGTAATATCCCAAGATTTTTTCGTGTGTTTTGGAAGCCACAAGTTAATGGGGGATTCCACTTAGAATCAATCACTCTGTCCCTGTTAGATGGCCTTCTGTTTCTTGGCACACTGTCATATCTCATGATGACAGAGACTGTAGGAAGAGTGAGACAGGAAAAGCCCTGGCATCTGGCAACCACCTGGTACTATCAAGCAGGCCTTGGTGTTGCCAGGAGCTGGTCTGCAGCTCACAGCCATATTCTGGTGTTTTCCTGGAGAACACAAACAATGTCATAGGACAGCAGTATCAGACAGCCACTCAGTGACTACGATGGGTCAAGACAGAGCACAAGGCCAAACAGTAATCATGCCTGAACACAGACAAAATTCAAACATGGTTGAAGCCACAAAAATGACCGAGCATCCTTCTTTCCTAGATGATACGACTGCCTTCTGCTTCATTACCAGTTAGAGCTTTAGCCTCAGTCTGGTCTTACTTTCTTCTAGGTAAGATTTATTAAGATGCCCAATTGTAGAATTATCCCATTGCACCATCTACTTCCTGACAATGCAACAAAGAGCAGAGTCCCTCTTTCTAAATCCTCCCCCAAATCACCTAACACGAGTCCAAACCCTATAGTAGTTAAACTGTCAGTTTTATGTGTTGATTAAGCTCTACTCCTCAATTATTCGATCAAAAATTAATGTGGGTGTTGTTCTGAAAATATTTTGGAGATGTGATTATGGTCCATACCCAGTTGACTTTAGGTAAGAGAGGTCTTCCTAGATAACCTGGATGAGTCAGAACCAACTAGTTGTAAAGTCTTCAGAGCAGAACTGTGGGCTCCTGGCTGGTTCAGTGGGTTAGGCATCTGGCTTTTGATCTCAGCTCAGGTCTAAATCTCAGGGTCATTAATTTAAACCCCCTGTTGGACTTCATGCTGGAGCCAATTTAAAAAAATAAAAGAGGAGTAGAGATGAGGCTTCCCTGAGAGAGAAGAGATTGCACTGTGGGCTGTAGCACCCGCCTATGCTGGGAGTCACAGTCTGCCTTTCCTGACAATGGCCAGTCCTGTGGATTGGATTTGCCTAGTGCACCCCACAATTATTAATTAATATTTCCTGCTAGTTCTGCTCTTTGGTTCCAAAACCCTGTTACTGAGATGCCCCGGGATTCTCCATGGTGAGTTTTCTCCCTCACCACAAGGAACAATGAAACCAGCTTGCTCATCCACAGGTGTGCTCCTGATGGTCTTTAGCTGGAGGCACCAACAGCAGCTCATCAGGGTGCGGTGAGGAATATACAGACGCTGCACTCAGGAATGAAAGATTCCTAGGGCTCCCACTATACCTGCAGCACACGAATATCATCCCCACTTTTTAAGGAAGATACTGAGTTTCAGAAAGGTGGAGGAATTTGCTCAGGTCACACAGCTGGTGAGTGTAGAGCTGAAATGTGACAAGGGTATAAGCCATGTGTCTTTGTAGTGTTGGGAGTTTCTTGTGTGGATTCAGAATACAGAGTCCTAAGATAATTAGGATATTTAACCCTCTGGGTGGAGTTAGTCTTCAGGTCTGTGCCATTATGGATCAAGAGGGATTCTGAGGTTCCTCTGAGGCATGCTTCATTTACCATGCAGCATTCTTTTTCCTGTGCAGGAAATAACATGTTTCTCTGCTTTCCCTGGATCCAGACTTACCTGCTTTGTACTGTTAGAATCAGAAACAAATGGAGTTAGCCTCAAAAATACCGTAAACAGACAAAACCATTTTAGTCATATGAACAAATCATAATTTAGCTTATTTTGCAAGGCTAATTGAACTGGATCATTTCTTGCTTGTGTCTTTGGAAATGACAAAGGAATTTGAACTGTCTCCCATGGTTGATATGAGGTAACAGCTGAAAACTGCAATATTGTAGCCAATCCCTTGAAGAATAAGCTGTCACTGCTTTCTCATAACATAAGCTACTTTGTAACAAGAGACCCCTGAGCCTCCTTCCACCTTCTGGTTTAAATGCTTCTGGTTTGCAAATGTCTTCTTGGCACGCGCACAATAATTTTTTACTAGTTACTACTTCTGTGACTCAGTGGTTTTACTTTGGCTATTTTGAACTTTTGATATTTCTTTGCTGAAATTACTTAAGATTTTGACAAATGGACAAAAGCTTTCTTGATGATACTCAGAATTTTACCTATTGAAATTATCTTTAAAGAAAATCCAATTCAAATTAGGATGTTAAGGTGTCAGCTCTGTGGATCAGAATTGCATCTTGGATGGGAAGTTGAAAGTTCAGTTTCAGATCTCAAATCCTGGGGATGTTGAAGTCCAAGGAAGCCCATGTCATTAACTAAGAGAAGATGAGCTCTGTCTGTAACCTGACTCTGTCTCACCTCCGCCTGCTGTCACCCAAGGAACCTGTTCTAGTCATTTCAGTCTGCAGGTCATAATTTTAACATAAGGCAAAATTAGTAGTGAATTAGATTCAGAAGAATGGTGTAGGATTTTTGACAAAAACGAATTTGTTACCACTGTCTAAAAGGAAAATGAAATGCCCATTTTTTAAAAATAAATTAACGGTAGAAATAAAATTTGGAGTTTAATATATTACCTTGTCCAATAATTTTCTCAAAAACACTAATTTCCTCCATTGATTTAACTGAAAATTATTAATATAAGTGGGATATGTCCTTATACCTGACATCATTGGAAGCCCTCTAAGAAATTATTTAGACAAAATGTAGGTTAGTTCTAATTAACATTTAGGACATTTTCTAGGGACTTGTGCATTTTCAAATTCTTTAGTTCTGAATTTCAACTCTTTTGCCCTGTCCTAATCCTAGTTATTAAGCATTGGTGAAGTTTTACTAAAAAGGCCAAAGCCTCTCCCATCTTGCAAATGTTAAAGATGCTTCACTCAATAACTGAGTCCAGAGCAGCAGAAGTAAGAGGACAGACTTTTTAATGAAATAAGTGTTCAACTCTGCATCACCTTGGCCAAGTCACTCAAAATATACAACCCTTAGGGGGCACCTGAGTGGCTCAGTGTGTTAAAGCCTCTGCCTTCAGCTTGGGTCATGATCTCAGGGTCCTGGGATCGATCCCTACATCGGGCTCTCTGTTCAGCAGGGAGCCTGCTTTCCCCTCTCTCTCTGCCTGCCTCTTTGCCTACTTGTGATCTCTTTCTCTCTCTCTCTCTGTCAAATAAATAAATAAAATTTAAAAAAAATATATGACCCTTAGTATACTTTTCTATAAAAGGGGACAAAAACCATTACGTGATAGTATATGATGAAATGAAATTATAAATAAGTACAAATTATAAGGTTTAATGATGGTCCAGTGCCTGGCCCACGGCAATACTCACAAACGATAGCAACTCTATACTGACAAATATTAACGGTGCTAGGCCAGGGATGGCCCATAGCTTTTCCCTCATTCATCCAACCTTCTTGCTATGGCAGTGTGGGTTTGGAGAGCCTGTGAGCCACAGGAGTGCCAAGAGATGACTAGAAAATAGAACTTTTTGTGAAGGATGTTGTCTCAGTCAGCTTCTTCTGTATACAAACTATTGTAAAATGTAATGATTTTAGTTTTAGTATTTTCTCATGATTCTGGAAGACAGCAAATGGTGCCATGCCCAAGTGCGCACTCTGTTCTGGGTCAGCTCGGCTGTTTTCAGGGGGCTCCCAGTGCTGTGGCAGCTACTGCGTCAGCCCAGACCTCCAGGCTTCTCCATTTGGGCTCATCATCCAGCAGGGGGGCTCGGACTTATTCACAAGGTGCTGAAAGTCTGTCTCCCTAGTGCAAGAGAGAAGCTGAGGGCTTGCTCAGCCTAAATGTAGACTGACAACAGCAGTTCCACTACAATCTGTTAGTAAAAGCAACTCACAGGACTAAGTCAATTTAAGAGAGGAGTTAACATTGCAGTTCTTAATACTGTGAACTGCAAAGAAGTTATGAGCATTTTTGTAATTTACCGCAAATGTTGTCTGGCTTTGGGGTATAATAGGTCAATGAGTTTTGCATGTGAGAGTTGCAGTGCTTCCACATAGGACATGAATTCCATCCACTCACCTACTAAGTTTTACTTTCTCCCCCTAACTTTCTCAAAGGAGATGTGAAAAACAGTGGAATTCCAACGTGCACTAGGTGCAATGATTTGTTTTCTCAAAAAACATTTTAGGGTTTCCAGATGAGAGCACAGAAACTGGGAGAATTGTTAAGTGATCTTTCTTATGGTCACCAAGCACTTTCTGATGCAAAGGCCTGTGTACTGATATCCAGTCACGTGGCCTCTCACATGACAAAGGTAATTGTAGAGGCTGCTTTTAGGCAAACAGGTTTGAGGGATGGAACACAGACGGGTCCACAGGTGACCCACCTCAAAATATCCACAGGCCCTCACTGACCAATGTGCTACTCACAACCAGGCACAGTTACCAAAAAGGGGAGAGTTCCATAGGTTGCATTACTTCCTCATCTTCCCCCTTTTAAGCACAGCCCCCACCCACTGCCTCCGTTCAGACAGTCTCTCCTCTGCAGTCTTACCCTCCCTTGTCCATCTTCATTGTTCTGCCTCTGGTGAATTCTTTCATCTCCAGTGCCACTGGCTTCTACCTGATAAACGCTCCACATTTGGGGCCCCCATCTGATCGAGAGAGAAACCCCATCTAGGCACCACATTAATGAAACAGATGGGCATTGCAAAGACGATTATTCTGTTTTTCACTTAGTATCACTCTCACCTATGCTTTGCCATCAATTCCTATACATATGAACTAGTTGCTTTCTCTCAAACTGCTGAAAAACCTTAAAAATTGCCTCCCTGTCCAGATCTTTCACTAGAGCTCAAGGGAACACTTCAGCTAAACTAAATAAGTTCTTTGCTGAGGACTGCACTCTCGGATTATAGCATATAGTCCACAAATGCTTGTTCTTGAACTGAAGCTCTAAATTCATCAGGATACAGAACTGACTGCCTGGAGATAGATGATGTTCTTCATGTCCATGGTTCTCTTTCCAGGAACTCCCGGATCCTAATGTACTTTGATGTAGTTTGAAGAGGTGGGATTTGGATAAGATGGCCAAAAAGGAATTCCTGGCATGTCTTTGGTGCAAAAAGTAATTTTATTAGAGCACGGGAGGTAGAACCTGTGGGCAGAAAGAGCTGCTCTTGGGTCTTGAAGAGTCGCCAATTATTTGCTTTCAGGTTGGGAGGGCGTTAGGGACAGCAAAAGCCTCCAAGATATTTGAAAACAAGGTTTCCAGGACCCTGAAGGGATTAGCTCTTTTTAGGAAAAGGTCATTCACTACTGTTTAGTGAATTTTCAGTTATGCTGACATAGTTTTAGAATATGAATGAGGTTCATATTCATGAATGAGATGGAGAATAGAGTTTATGACCAAGAAAGAATTCTTGAGACATCTCTGGGGCAAAATGGTGGTTTATTAAAGCCAGGGACAGGACCTGTGGGCAGAAAGAGCTGCCACATTGGGGTTGTGAGGGGTTGCTGACTATATACTATGGGGTTGAAGGAGGTAAGGAAAAAGGGAGGTTTCAACAGAACTTTCACAGGCTAAAGAGGACCTACAAGATACCAGAGGCCTTGCCATTGTCAGGTTAAGATTGTTTTTCCCCTCTAGCAAGGTATTAACATTAACATAGTTGCAAGATTCCTGGAAGAATGTTAACACATGTCCCACCCAGTAGTAGGGAGTGGGGGGAGGTGGCAGCATGTCAGCTTCTGCTTTGTCCTGAGCTTGCCTTCTGTTCTGTCCATGAGACCCTTCAGATGTATATCAGTGGGGCATATGCTTGGATATGCATATCCTAACGTTTATCTGGGAGACTGGGAAGGGTGGTGGGGCAGTGGGGAGTGGAGATAAAGGGAGCTTAGAATAGATATTTGTTTAAAGTAGAATACATTTAAAGTAGACTCACCGGACCCTGGAGGGTCAGGCTAAGATTGTCTTTTGCCCTTAGCAAAGTGTCAACATCTAGGCCACTCAGTTCCCATAGGGTGGTGGTCAAAACTCTACCTGTTTCAAGGACTTGTCAATGGGCTGTAGGAAGAAAGGAAATTTAATTTTTTCTTTTGCTTTTGTTTAGCACATCCCTTATCACGATCATTCATTATACAGGAATATTTACTTTATTGTTAGCCAATAAAGTAAATGAAAAAGACAAATGAAATTTTAAATGTATTTATTTTAAATTACATTTTTTAAACCAGATGTCAACACAAATACTTAAAGCATTTTGCCTAGAAAGCTTAAATTGTGATTTAACGAGAATTTAAAAATACAAGTGATAACACAAGTAATCTTCTAATGTTCTAATAACTGACAGTGAGGCAGAATAGAGACCTTGGACCCCAGCCCCTCCCTGTCTCCTGCTCTTCGCATCCCACAGGCCCCAGCTGCACTGAGGCGAAATGGAGACCTTGGATCCCAGCCCTCCTTGTTCACTGCTCTCTGCAAAGGGAGGGGGGCGGCAATCAGCCCTGAGAGACTACAACAATGTCCGGTTTCCCTCCCCCATCACCCGTAGCCATAAAAATTTACCCCAAACCCTGCAGGTTGCTCAGCCTTGGGGAGTGATCCCACTGAGCCCGCCTGGAGTAAATAAAGCTGTCTTTCCCTGTGCTCCATGTGCCGTTTGAGTTTCCTCGGTCGCTTCAGTTTTCCACAACGGCAGTAATAAGGAAAAGTAATCCATATGTGTGTAAGTCTAGGAATTTTGAAAAAATATTTCCAACAAAAGAAGTGTCTTATAAAATAGTGTTTACAATATAGAATTGATTACAAATTATTCTTAGTGGAGTATTTCTCTAAAACTATCTGTAACATAAACCCTGGCAGTTGGTGTTCCTTTTTTGTAATGTGATTGCCCTAGTGAAGACTGATTGCTGAGGCATACACTTCAAAGGCTACCTTGAATAAACACATTACCAGCCAAAGGACTAGATAAAAGAGTCAGGGTGCCCCACTCTGATTTTTCTGTTTGTTTTAGAGATCTGGTTGATTTATTTATTTAATTTTAAGATTTTATTTATTTGAGAGAGAGAGAGGGAGAGCATGAGCGGGGTGAAGGGCAGTGGGAGAAGCAGACTCCCTGCTGATCCCAGAACTCTGGGATCATGACCTGAGCCAAAGGCAGATGCCCAACCACATGAGCCACCAAGGTGCCTGAGATTTGGTTGATTTAGATAACTAGCTCCTTCCCCCTTCCTTTTTTCTCTTCCTGTGCCTTAATTTCCCCTCATGTTTTAAAGTCATCAACCAAGAGTGAACCTGCAAAACCCTGGGCCTCTACTCTCAGCCTCAATAAAGATAGGTACCCTTCCTCACCCCCACCTGTGACCTCACTGTATGGCCCTAGGCTGCTGTGTATTATTCAGGACTTGTAAGTAATAAGCCTTGTCTCTTTCAAAGTTTCCTGGTTATTGCTGAGGGCATCTTGCCATCTTATTAAGAATCACAGGGGATAGTCCTGCAACAACATTGTTTACGGATAGCCTGAGGCAAGCACAAAATACTGTCTCATTAAAAGAAAAGCTTTGTCTTGCACCTGAGAGATGGTAGAATTTGAGAGGGCTTAGACTGTGCTGTGAGGAGAGGATAAGGGGGAGGGGAAGAACCCACAACCCCTTGGGCTCTTTTCTCAGCCTGTGCCCTTGAGAGTCATGCTTTCATTCTTAGCTTTGAGATGCAGGATTGTTGAAGTCCACAGAATTTTTGCAATCCTTTGTAAAAGGAAGTTCTCCCCGTTTTAGAAATATGATGATAGCAGAGAGAAAACCTGGATTTATACAAAGAAATGAAAAATACCGGAGATGGCATAAATGAAGATTAAATAGAAAAATAACTTTTTTTAAAGGTTTCTCAACCACATTGGTATTTTGACCAGGATTTTTTTTTCCTTACTTAGGTATATTTGACATATAACATTGTATTAGTTTCAAGTGTACAACACAACGAGTTGACATTTGTATGTATTGTGGAATGGTCACCACAGTAAGTCTAGTTAACATCAAACACTACACATAGTTATACTTCTTTTTTCTTGTGATGAGAACTTTTTTTTTTAAAGATTTTTATTTATTTATTTGACAGAGAGAGAAATCACAAGTAGGCAGAGACGCAGGTAGAGAGACGGGGCGGGGGGGAAGCAGCCTCCCCTGCTGAGCAGAGAGCCAGATGCTGGGCATGATCCCAGGACCCTGACCTCGTCACCAGAACGGAAGGCAGAGGCTTTAACCCACTGAGCCCCCCAGGCGCCCCTACAACTTTTTTTTTTTGCCCCTAGAACTTTTAAGATTCATTCCCTTAGCAACTTTAAATATACAATATGTATATTTGTTAACTATTAAGAGTTAACTATTGATAATATCAACACATTGATAGTAGAGTAGTGATGTGGTTTGAAATACGTAGGGTTTAAGAACCAATGGCCAAGAAAGAATACTTGAGATGTTTTTGGTTTAAAAAAGTATTTTTATTGTTATGCCCAGATTTTGAGATCCCCAAATACCACCAGGGAGCCGAGTCCGATGCAAAAGCAAAAGAGCCCTTTATTCAAGCTAGCTTGAGCTCTCTCACACACTCACCGACACAGCGGCGTGGTGTAGAGAAAGAGAGCGAGTTTCAATGAGCACAACAGTTTTAGAGTGGCCGGTGGCCAATGAGATTGTAACACACAGAATGTTGCTTAGTAACTGTTTGAACTAGCCTATCACCCTGGCCAGAATTGGCGCACAAGTTTGGCGGGCAAAAGGTGGGGTTTATATTCTTTCCCGGGCGGGGGTTCCGTGTTCCTATTGACTAACCCAAACCCAACCCATAGGCCCTGTGGGCTAATTAGCTCAAGGGAGGGCTGAGCCACACTCAGACCCTCCCAGAGGCAGGTCCTGCGGGGGGCCACACACAAGAAGGCGGGTGTAAGCAAAAGGAACCAGCCCTGCTCTGCTCCTTCATTATTATAGCATGGGTTAAGACCCATAGGCAGGAGGTGCCTGGTTCTGGGATCGAGCCCTGCATCTGGCTCTCTGCTCAGCGGGGAGCCTGCTTCCCCACTCTCTCTCTGCCTGCCTCTCTGCCTACTTGTGATCTCTCTCTCTCTGTCAAATAAATAAATAAAATCTTAAAAAAAAAAAGAAGATCGATAGGCAGAAAGAGTTGCACTATAAGGGTGAGGGGTGACTGATTATATACTTTGGAGTTGGGGAGTTAAAGACAAGGGAAGTTTTCAAAAGGATTTTCATATGTTAAAGAAGATTTACAGGATCCTGGAGGCCTGACTATTGTCAAGCTAGGGTTGTTTTTCCTTTTGGCAAGGCATTAACATTAAGATTGGGAATTCCTGGGGGAATATTTTACTCTTTCTGCCTCAAGTGTTTGTCAATGGACTGCAAGTTATAAGAAGATTTAATTTTAGCTACATTTCTTTTGCTTTTGTTCTCCACATCAATAATACATAGTTAACTAATACATACTTAACAATAATACATAGTTAACCTATAAGTAATAAGTTCACTATTGACAGTTAATCAATAAATGATTAACTATAGTCACTATGCCATACATTACATCCCATGATTTATTTATTTATTTTGCAATTGTAAGTTTGTACCTTTTGTTACAGTTACTTGGATAATTCTCTTTTCCAGAGTCTTTCATGTGCATCATAGGAGGCTTGGCAGCATCCCGCCTTCCACCTGAGAGATGTCAGTAGCACACTTCCTAGTTGTGACAACAGAAAATATCTCCAGACATTGCCAAATGTCACTTGGGAGAATCATTTCTCTAGAAAGTAACAGACTCTCTAAAGCAAAAGTGGTAACAATGCATTGTGTCTTTATGGAATATGAAAAAGTAAAGTATATTGATGTGAAATGTTGGGATTTGTTGCTGAGAGCCAAGAAGGAATTCTTGAGACTTCTTCAGTGCAAAAAAGCTGGTTTGATTAAAGCTCAGGGACAGGACCTGTGGACAGAAAGAGCTACATTGGAGTTGTGAGGGGTGGTGATTTTATACTTTCAAGTGGACAAGGGCTTAGAGGACGGATGGAACCTCCAAGATATTTTGGAAACAAGGTTTCCAGGACCCTGAGGGGCTAGCTATTTGTAGGAAAAGGTCATTTATTATTCTTTCGTAAGAAGTCAGTCACGAGAACCCTCAGTTGTGTGTAAGTGGGTCTTATGCTTAGAGGATGATTGCTAACATATATCTTGAGGGGGTAGAGATAAAAGAAATTTCCAAAGGAAATTTTAAATGTTAAAGTAGACTCACAGGGTCCTGGGGGGTCAAGCTAAGATTGCCTTTTGGTCTTAGCAAAATGTCAACACTGATTGAGGTAGCTGAGCTCCCAGAGGAAGATCACTTTGCCTCTTTCGAGGACTTGCCAGTGGTCTATAGAAAGGAAGGAAATTTAATTTTTTCCTTTGCTTTTGTTTCCCACATCATATATGACAACAATTGCACAAAAAGTGGGAGAGAGAAAGTTAGAGTATACTGATCTAAGTCTTGCATTAGAATTTGAAGGTAGACTATATTTATATGCAGCAAATCCTAGAGCAACTGCTAATTCAAAAGTGAGCAGGAAAATAAGAAAATGAGCAAATATTTAATATAATTAATAGAAAATATTTAGCAAAAGTAATTCAATCATTTTAATAATTGTATGAAATGTAATCAGTTAAACATATATTCAACAAAAAAACCCCATAAATTCAACGATAGATGATTGGACTGAATAAAATGGCATGATCAAACTCTCATCTGTTTCTAAGTAACCCATTTTAAATGTAAACACATAGCTCCACTAAAAGTAAAAGGAGGAGAAATATATACCATGCAAAGAAAATCAAAAGAAAGCTGGAATAATTCTGTCAATACTAGACAAAGTAGATGTTAGAACAAGGAATATTATGAGGGCCATCCCAAAGCAAGGGGACTCTTGACTTTCTCTCTCACTGTTCTTCCTAATAGATGTGGGGGCTTCTCCCTCACTTATTTCCCAGGTTAACGGCTATAACTGGAGCCATATGTGCCTCGGGATGGGGACTTTAAGGACTATTCCCAAGCAGCTGCCAAAACTCCCTTTGTTTCAGGGAAATTCCCTGTCTTCTCTGGCCTGATATGGACTACATATTCCCCCTTGTTGGTGGGAAAACATGGTGTCTGCTCCTCTGTTGGAGCTCATGAACTCTAGAACTGGGACCCCTTTCTCTGCCTTCTGGCAGCACTTTGCCTCTTCTATCTCCCCCAGCCCATCTCCTGTTTCTGCACCACCTTGGGTGTGGCCTGCATAACTACTTCTGTACCATCCTCTGTGCCTCCGGGCTCCATGGCTCCGTCTCCCTTCACTATCAAGGGGCAAGAAGAACACCCCCTGGACACAACACTGCCTGCTCCAGATTTCCCTCCAGTGTCTCAGGTAAAATAAATATATAAATAATAAATTTAAAAAATGGACAATGGGGAGGATCTAGGTGAACATAATTCAGTATTTAAACTAAGTTAAGTTTGTCGGTGTAATTAAGATAGACATGTCTTTAACTTTATCAGCACTAAAGGTAAAACTTATTCTAAGAAGATTTGCTAGAGATCAAATAAGCTCATGTTATCTTTGTTGCAGTTTGTTAGCAAAAGGATGGCTAAAACGTGGTTAATCTTATCTCATCAAGGTTTTCATAGAAGTTAAGAGAGTGTTCAAAGTCTTTAGTAACCTGGAACTTAAAGGTTTTGCTTGGATGATAAGTTGGATTGAATTCATTGGCTATCTAGATCTTTTCCAAATAAGATAAAGTGCTAAAGCGTTAAGTATTGGATGTAGGTTTGTGCTTTTGACTACTTATTGCAAAAAACTAAGGGTATTTGAGTCTATTGGTAAACATGCTTTGTGCTTAACTGATTCACAAATTTGCTGTCTAAAAAATTCTGGTGTAACAGTTCACGATTACTTACTCCTTAGTCTTCACTGGAGACTAAGATTTTTAAAGAATGCAAAATTCTAAATGTAATTAAGACTGATGGCAATAAGGGAAACAACTCTGGATGAGGAAAAGTGGAAGATAAGTAAGAAAGATATAAGAAATGGGAATTGAAATTCTGCTTTCTCTCTGGTCAAAGACAAAGTTTTCTTGAATTAATTGAATTGTTTTCTCCTTGTCTGGCCAGAAAAACCAGTTTCTATGTTTTTTTTTGTTGTTGTTGTTGTTAACATATAATGTACTATTTTCCCCAGGGTACATGTCTGTGAATCATCAGGCTTACACATTTCACAGCATTTGCATTAGCACATACCCTCCCCAATGTCCATAACCCTACTCCCCCCACCTTCCAGCTACCCTAAGTTTGTTTGGTGAGTTTAAGAGTCTCTTATCATTTGTCTCCTTCCCCATCCCATCTTGTTTCATTTCTCTTCCCCACCCCCCACGACCCCCTGCCCTGCCTCTCAAATTCTTCATATCAGAGCAATCATGTGATAATTGTCTTGCTCTGACTGACTTATTTCACTTAGCATAATACCCTCTAGTTCCATACATGTTGTTGCAAATGGCAAGATTTCATTTCTCTTGATGGCTGCATAGTATTCCATTGTATACCACTTCTCTATCCATTCATCTGCTGATAGACATCTAGGTTCTTTCCATAGTTTGGCTATGGTGGACATTTCCACCATAAACATTCGGATGCATGTGACCCTTCGGATCACTACATTTGTATCTTGAGGGTAAATACCCAGTAGTGCGATTGCTGGGTTGTAGGGTAGCTCTATTTTCAACATTTTGAGGAACCTCCACACAGTTTTCCAGATTGGCTGTACCAGTTTGCATTCCGACCAACAGTGTAGGAGAGTTCCCCTTTCTCCACATCCTCGCCAACATCTGTTGTTCCCTGACTTGCTTTTAGCCATTCTGACTGGTATGAGGTGGTATCTCACTGTGGTTTTGATTTGTATTTCTCTGATGCCGAGTGATGTTGAGCATTTTTTCATGTGTCTGTTGACCATTTGGATATCCTCGTTACTGAAATGTCTGTTCATATCTTCTGCCCATTTCTTGATTGGATTATTTGTTCTTGGAGTGTTGAGTTTGAGAAGTTCTTCATAGATTTTGGAGACTAACTCTTTTATCTGATATGTCATTTGTGAATATCTTCTCCCATTCTGTCAGTTGTCTTTTGGTTCTGTTGACAGTTTCCTTTGCTGTGCAAAAGCTTTTGATCTTGATGAAGTACCAGTGGTTCATTTTTGTCCTTGCTTCCCTTGCCTTTGGAAATGTTTGTAGGAAGAAGTTGGTGTGGCTGAGGTCGAAGAGGTTGTTGCCTGTGTTCTCCTCCAGGATTTGATGGAGTCTTGTCTCACATTGAGGTCTTTAATCCATTTTGAGTCTATTTTTGTGTGCGGTGTAAGGAAATGGTCCAGTTTCATTCTTTTGCATGTGGCTGTCCAGTTTTCCCAACACCATTTGTTGAAGAGACTTTTTCCCATTGAATATTCTTTCCTGCTTTGTCGAATATTAGTTGAACATAGAGTTGGGGCTCCATTTCTGGACTCTATTCTGTTCCATTGATCTATGTGTCTGTTTTTGTGCCAGTACCACACTGTCTTGATGATTACCGCTTTGTAATAGAGCTTGAAGACTAGAATTGTGATGCCGCTGACTTTGGTTTTCTTTTTCAACATTCCTCTGGCTATTTGTGATCTTTTCTGGTTCCATATAAATTTAGGATTATTTGTACCATTTCTCTGAAATAAATTGATGATATTTTGATAGGGATAGCATTAAGTGTGTAGATTGCTTTAGGTATCATAGACATTTTCACAATATTTGTTCCTCCAATCCATGAGCATGGAACGTTTTTCCATTTCTTTGTGTCTTCCTCAATTTCTTTCATGAGCACTTTGTAGTTTTCTGAGTACAGATTCTTTGCCTCTTTGGTTAGGTTTATTCCTAGGTATCTTATGGTTTTGGGTGCAATTGTAAATGAAATCGACTCCTTAATTTCTCTTTCTTCTGTTTTGCTGTTGGTGTATAGAAATGTAACTAATTTCTGTGCATTGATTTTTATATCCTGACACTTGGGTGAATTCCTGTATGAGTTCCAGGAGTCTTGGAGTAGAGTCTTTTGGGTGTTCCACATAGAGTATCATATCATCTGCAAAGAATGAGAGTTTGACTTATTTGCCAATTTGGATGCCTTTTATTTCTTTTTGTTGTCTGATTTCTGAGGCTAGGACTTCTAGGACTATGTTGAATAGTACTAGAAGTGTTCTATTAGTGGGCATCCCTGCCGAGTTCCTGATCTCAGGATGATGAGATGATATTTGCTGTGCTCCCCTATGAAAAATAGATGGCTTTGATGATGTTAAGGAATGTACCCTCTATGCCTACACTGTGAAGAGTTTGGATCAAGAAAGGATATTGTACTTTGTCAAATGCTTTTTCAGCATCAATTGAGAGTATCATATGGTTCTTGTTCTTTCTTTTATTAATGTATTGTATTACGTTGATTGATTTGAGAATGTGAACCAACCTTGAAGCCCAGGAATAAATCCCCCTTGGTCGTGGTGAATAATCTTTTTAATGTACTGTTGGATCCTATTGGCTAGTATTTTGGTGAGAATTTTTACATCCGTGTTCATCAGGGATATTGGTCTGTAATTCTTTTTGACGGGATCTTTGTCTGGTTTTGGGATCAAGGTAATACTGGCCTCATAAAATGAGTTTGGAAGTTTCCCTTCCATTTCTATTTTTTGGAACAATTTCAGGAGTATAGGTATTAATTCTTTAAATGTTTGGTAGAATTCCCCTGGGAAGCCATCTGGCCCTGGGCTCTTGTTTGTTGGGAGATTTTTGATGACTGTTTCAATCTCTTTACTAGTTAAGGGTCTATTCAGGTTTTCTATTTCTTCTGCTTCAGTTTTGGTAGTTTGTGTATCTCTAGGAATGCATCCATTTCTTCCAGATTATCTAGTTTGCTGGTGTGTAGCTGCTCATAATATGTTCTTATAATTGTCTGTATTTCTTTGGTGTTGGTTGTGATTTCTCCTCTTTCATTCATGATTTTATTAATTTGGGTCCTTTCTCTTTTATTTTGATAAGTCTGGCCAAGAGTTTATCAATTTTATTAATTCTTTCAAAGAACCAGCTCCTAGTTTCGTTGATTTGTTCTACTGTTTTTTTTTAGTTTCTATTTCATTGATTTCTGCTCTGGTTTTTTTTTTTTTTTTTTTTTTAAGGATTTTATTTATTTCACAGAGAGAGAGATCATAAGTAGGCAGAGAGTCAGGCAGAAAGAGAGAGGGAAGCAGGCTTCCTGCTGGGCAGAGAGCCTAATGTGGGGCTGGATCCCAGGACCCCTAGATTATGACCTGAGCTGAAGGCAGAGGCTTCACCACTGAGCCACCCAGGTGCCCCTCTACTCTGATCTTTATTATCTCTCTTCTTCTGCTGAGTTTGAACTTTCTCTGTTGTTCTCTCTCCATCTCCTTTAGGTGTAGCATTAGGTTATGTATTTGAGATCTTTCTTGTTTCTTGAGAAAAGCTTGTATTGCTATATATTTTCCTCTCAGGTCCACCTTTGCTGTGTCCCCAAGATTTTGAACAGTTGTGTTTTTATTTTCATTTGTTTCCATGTATTTTTTAAATTCTTCTTTAATTTCCTGGTTAACCCATTCATTATTTAGTAGGATGCTCTTTAGCCTCCATGTATTTGAGTTCTTTCCAACTTTCCCCTTGTGATTGAGTTCTAGTTTCATGGCATTGTGGTCTGAAAATATGCAGAGAATGATCCCAGTCTTTTGGTACTGATTGAGACCTGATTTGTGTCCCAGGATGTGATCTATTCTGGAGAATGTTCCATGTGCACTAGAGAAGAAAGTGTATTCTGTTGCTTTGAGATGGAAAGTTCTGAATATATCTGTGATGTCCATCTGGTCCA
>CM052802.1:92746774-92765579 GCA_028533885.1 Nasua narica | reverse complement strand
GGGGGGGTGATCCTGGTGGTGGGTTTCGAGAGGGGCACGTACTGCATGGAGCACTGGGTGTGGTGCATGAACAATCAATCTTGTAACACTGAAAAATTAAAATAAATTTGGGAAAAAAAAAAGAAATAATTATAACAAAAAAAGGAAGACATCTTCTCCAAAATCCATAAAACACAACTAAGAGAAATTTAAAAAGATCTAAAACATTGTTATATAAATATAGATATATATATAAATCTCTCTCTATATATATAGCATGTGTGTGTGTGTACTTGATATATTTATCAGAAAAGCAACCAACAGATGAATACACCGCATGGAGATATATATATCTATATGAATTTGAAGGCTCAATATCGTTAAGATGCATTCTCTCAAGTTGATTTAGGAAGTCAATCAATTTCTCAGCAGGATTCTCCCTCCCCTTTTTCTTTTTCTTCTGTAGAAATTGCTGTGCTAACTATAAATTTATATAGATATCCAAAGGACCTGGGATAGCCAAAACAATTTTCAAAAAAGAAGAAAAAAAAATTGGGGAACTTAATTAAACTTTTAGGATATGGTGGGATAGTGTACAGCCCAATTAACAATGATCCCATGTCCTTGCTTCCCAAATCACATAAAAAAGATAAATGTTGTGATTACTACTTCTAAAATATGGAAATTTATTTTCTTATTCCCCACTCCATGGATTCATAAAACCAATATAATGACATCTGGTTTTCTTAGAGCCATCCAGATTTTTTGGCTGAAAAGGAGAGATTCTTGGTCCTTCAGATAACTGAATACAGCTGTCATAAATCCGGAAAAAATTTGTGCTTTAAAAAAATATGGCAGTAGAGTTTAAGAGAATGACGAGACAAGTTTTTGTAGGTGAAAGCACATGTGCTGGGTATGGGGAGAGTCAATATGTTTCTCAGGGTCCCATGCCCAGGCTACAAGTGTGCTGAGGTTATTGTAGATTTTCAAGAAGGCTTTTAGCCAGCCTTGTATTTCTCAAATACCTTGACATACACCACTGCCATTGCTGGCAGGCTGGGAGGTGACAAGGGATTATAAATTTACAATCAGAATTAAGGTGAAATTTACCACTCAAGGGTCCAGGTCATCTGGATCATGAATGAAGACACCATGAAGGCCCACCTGTCTTTGTTTTTATTGATGGGGAATGTTCATCCGTGCTGTGTGCCTCTTCCAACCACTGACTTTAGGAACTCTCCCATCTCCCCAACTACAGAAATATTGGAGAAACTATTATCTCTTTAAGTAAAGGAAATGCATGCTTTTTAAAGAAGGAAACCTCTTTGAAAATTAAACAGCGTGGTTGAGAAGAGAGTCATTATAACCAAGTAGTAAGTTCAGTAATAAAAAAGTGTTCTTCCTTAGTCTTGTCTATTTATTATTCCTACTGAATATTAGATTTCTGTTGTTAATTTTAGAATTTTATGTGGTATTTGATTTATATATTTTCTCTTTAGCTTTTCATGTTACACTAAGTATAATAATAAAGTTGTTATATTTTTTGTTTCCTACTTTTTAGATTTTGTTGGTATTGTGAGAAAGACACTTTTGTATACACAGTAGCTCTATCCCTGTGAGTTTTCTTGACCACTCTGTTTTCCAGGGCTGCACTAGATCTGATCCTCTTTGGGTGGAGAGAACATGTTCAATGTCAAATCGCTGTCCCATTAAACACAACTTCTGCAAATGCTCTCAGTAAGTTCTCATTTAGCTGATATCCTCTTTGCGGGCATGAGGCAGTGGTGGCGTGGGAGTTGAACAGAGCAAGGCAGGGCAACAGAGCCACTCTCTGGGTGTGTTTTCGTCTTCCCCTGGTATCCTGAGTCTGTCCCCAGGATTTAGCTCTTTTGAACAAATGGCAATTATTAATACCATAATCAGAGGTTATGCAATAAATCATGTCTATAGAAGAAGAAAATATTTAAAAAAGAATTTTAAAAAGATTTTATTTATTTATTTAACAGAGAGAGAGAGAGAGAAACAGGAGAGAGGGAACACAGCAGAGGGAGTGGAGAGGGGGAAGCAGGCTCTCCACTGAGCAAGGAACACAAAGACTTGGGGCTCGATCCCAGGACCCTGGGATCATGACCTGAACCAAAGGCAGATGCTTAACGACTGAACCACCCAGGCACCACAAAAGAAAGCATTTTTATAAAATAAACAATATAGTAGAGACAAAAGCTAATTATTTTTAAAAATTATTAAGTATAGTATCAGATATACATAAACCCACACCTCCACCCCCCCACCATATTTATTGACTTATTTGTTTATGAGTACTTTGAATTCTGACTTGTGGAAACACACTATTAATTTTTAGAATGTCATGTAGATCTTGATGGAAACTGCATTAAATCCATAGCTTATATTCCTCGCTGCAAACATTGTATTTTTCCCCACTCTTTCATCTTTGGTGTCCTCAGAAACGTTTTGTAATGTTTTCTCTGATGACTCTTTATATCCCTTATTAAATATATGACTTAGTATTTTGGGTTTTTGTTGTTCTTACTCTTGTTAATGGATACTTTTTTCTGCTTATATCTACAGATGTTTTTCTTAGACTCCTTCATGGCTTAGTCTGTCAGAGACCAATGATGCTGCCTCCCACATGGTTTTAATTGACCTGAGAGGAATGTACCCAATGTCTTATTTTGGTTTCACTTACACCCAACTTCCCCAAAGATTGTCGCCACGGTCTGGCTAGAGAGAACTGGGTTGTGGAGTTGAGGAGTTGGGTGAAGACATGTGATGAGTCAAATATGGGTGTGCGTCTCAGAGTGCTCGGTTTCTCTATGGAGAGAAATGTCCTCATGCAAAGAGCAGGGAAGAGCTCAGCAGTCAGATGAGGGAATACATATCATCCCTCTGATCTAGGTCACAACCAAGTGTTGCACTTAAACCAAGGTTGGGCTCAGAACCATAGCTCTGTAGGGAAATGACAACTATAAATACCAACATATTAAACTGTTTCTACTTCTAAAAATGCAGAGGATAATTCATTTACTTATGTCTGGTCAGTTTCAGGATATGCTCTGCTTTGTGAACTGCCAGTAAATCCCGAAATCAACTATATGTTTGACCTGAATCAATCAGGTATGAACCTACCTGATTTCTTCAGTTTCAGAGTCAACCAACACATTCTGGGATGTGTCAGTGGTGGAAAGGAAATCAGGAAGGGAGGAAGGGGATGGGTTCAGCTGTTTGCCTAGATGTCTTATTGCTCATTAATTTCCTGGAGGTGAGTAGGACAATGGCAAAAACTAAAGTATGTATGGCTGATTCCTCCTATTCCTTCCCTCCACCCCTTTCCCACATAATATGAAGAAAGCCAGGCTTCTTTTGGCTTTTGACGCTAGGACATTCCCCCTAGATGTATTGCATCCCAATCAACCAAGCTAGTGAGAGAATAAAGACAGATTGCTAGGATGCCTTCCAGACATGACAATAATGATGATTAATAAAAACTATGATAATAATAATGCTTAATATTTACCAAGTGCTTTCTATATGCCAGACACACTTCTAAGTGCTTTTAGTATATTAGCTGTCTTCATCTTCATGACATCACAAGGAAGGTGTATTATTATCACCTCCCTTTCTTATTTTACCAACTAGGAAACTGCAGCAAGGAGGAAGTGGACACTTGCCTAGGGCCCTGCACCATTAGGAAGGGGTGAGCCAGAATTCACACTCAGGCAGTCTGACCTCAGGGTGATGTGCCAGAGGGGGGCAGCTCTACACTGTGGCCAGAAGGACATTTATGCCACACTTCCCCTCACAGGCAGGAGACCATGAAATTCTTCTAAAGAAGGAAATGCTTGGGCCTCTGGCCACATCCATACACCTTCAATTGCTCCCACTCCTCCCCGCAGGGTTTGACCGGAATAACCCTGAGGTGGAGAGTTGCTATTGGGTAGCTGTTCCCTGTGGGAACCTCATGGTAGAAAAGAGCTGTTCCTCATCTGTTTCTCGTGCCTGACACAGTAATTTGTTCATGCGTGTGTGCCTGTGTCATTTACCTAAGGGTTATTTAAAGAGATGACACATTTGGGACATACCCATGCTTCGCTGAAGATTCTGAAATTTTATTCAGTCAGACGAGAAATCTTACAGGTTCAAACATTCTGAGGCTAAAAAGCTTTCCAGCTTCATCAAAAACCAAACAAGTGTTCCTGTGTGGAGACCATTGCTAAATGCAGCAAGGAGTCATGGCGGCCCCGACCCCAGAGGTTCCAACATGAAAGTGGTTGTACTTTAACTACAGACTGGGCGTTTCTTCTGAATGTTTCCTTTTGCAGGGAAAGCAGTGTGAACCTCAGTAGTGCTCTTCTGTCTCTGCTCACTTGATTACCACAGTTCATGGGTTCTGAATTTAAGGCTTTGCTTGATTTGGGGAGTGTTCATATTTTTCCTCTTCTCTTTATGTGTGAGGTACAAAGTAGTAGTTATTTTAGTTCCATGAAGTGAGTGGGTAAAAAAAGAACATGTTTTAGGGAAACAAGAAATAGAAATGACTAAGATATATAAAAGGATTGAAAAGTGGGTGGGAGCCCAATTAAAACCAGAAACTTTGTGGCCCAGAAACTTTGTGGCCATGATCCCTCTGAAGGACCATGAAATCCTGTGGAAGAGGAAGGTAGAGAAGAGACTCAGTGGGGGACAGCATGGGTAGTAACTTCAGAAACTGCACACTGCCCCATAAATGAGTGTTCCAGACACCATTCCCAACTGAGATGGGAATGGAGTTTCTCTCCCCTCACCCCTGCCTGCCACTAGAGCTTTGGGTATGCCTTCTTGAGGGTTTAGTCTGCCAGAGACAAATGATGCAGCCTTCCCTCTCTTGCCTTGTTAGCTGGAAGGAAAAGTACCTAACAATGTATCATGGTTTCATTTAAGTGTGTTTTATGCAAAGCTTTATGTCATCTCTTGGACCACAACTCTGATCTAATAACTACTTCCTATGCCCAGATAGCTTCTCCCTTCCTACAACCATCAAATGTGTTCCTGGCTTCTCTGAGGTTTTCAGTGTAAATTTTAGATCGTAACATAGACTTTGGTGGATTCTCCAAAAAGCTTTGTAAGTAAAGACATCCAAGGAGTGTAGATTAATACTTCCAGCTGTGAAGGTAATTTTCAGTTAAGCACTATATTTTACAGAACACTTTCTCGGCGTGTGAATCCAACATATTATAGAAAGTAGAGTATCCATTATAGAAAGCAGGGCATTAAAGTTGTCCAGTATTATTTTTGAATTGTCTATTTTTCCCTTCATTTCTGTCAAGTTTTATTTCATGCAATTGGTATTCTGTTATTAGGTGCATATATGTTTATAATTGTCATAGCTTCCAGATAGAATATTTCATCATTACAGATGCTTTGCCTCTAGTAAGATATATTTTTAAATTTAATTAATTAACATATAGTATATTATTTAATTCAGAGGTAGAGTTCAGTGATTCATAGTTGTATGTGTAATGAGCACCTTGTGCTCATTACATCATATGCCCCCCTTAATATCCATCATCCTGTTACCCCATCCCCCTACCGTCCTCCCCTCCAGCAACCCTCAGGTTGTCTTAGTCTCTTATGGCTTATCTCTCTCTCTGTTCAGGTTTTCCATTTCTTCCTGTTTCAGTTTTGTTAGTTTATATATTTCTAGGAATGCTTCCATTTCTACCAGTTTGCCTACTTTGTTGGCATATCGTTGTTCTTATATATATGTTCTTATCATTATTTGTATTTCTTTGGTTTTGGTTGTTATCTATCCTCTTTCATTTATGATTTTATTTGCATCCTTTCTTACTTCTTTTTGATACATCTGACTAGGGGTTATCAACCATATTAATTCTTTTAAAGAAATGGCTCCTAGTTTCAGTGATCTCTTCTAAAGTTCTTTTGGTTTCTATTTCTTTGATTTCTGCCTTATGGGCCCAGCATGATTCCGCTGTGCAACTTAGCTCATTGATTTCTGCTTTAATCTTTATTAATTCTCACTTACTGATTGTTTTAGCTTTATTTGCTATTCATTCCCCAACTTTTTTAAGTGTATGGTTAGGCTGTGTATTTGAGACTTTTTTGTTTCTCTAGAAAGGCTTGTATTGCTATGTGCTTTCTTAGTCCTGCCTTTGCTGCATCCCATAGGTTCTAAACAATTGTGTTTTCATTTTCATTTGTTTCCATGAAATTTTAAAATTCTTCTTTAATTTCCTGGTTGACCCATTCATTCTGTATTAGGATGGTCTTTAACCTCCAAGTGTTTGAGTTCCTCCCAAATTTCCTCTTATGACTGAGTTCAAGTTTCAAATCACTGTGATCTGAAAATACACAGGAAAGTAGCCTCCCCCCTTTTTTTGTACTGGTTGAGACCTTATTTGTGACCCAGTATGTGATCTATTCTGGAGAATTTCCATGTGCACTTGAGACGAACGTGTATTCTGTTGCTTTAGGATGAAATGTTCTGTATGTATCTTTAAAGTCCATCTGATCCAGTGTGTCATTCAAAGGCTTTGTTTCCTTGATCTTCTGCTTAGATGATCTGTCCATTTCAGTGAGTTACATGTTAAAGTCCCCTACTATTATTATATTATTATCAATGAGTGTCTATGTTTTGTTAGTAATTGGTTTATATAATTGGTTCCTCCCAAGCTAGGGCAAAAATATCATATTGTTAGATCTTCTTGTTGGATAAACCCCCTTTTTTTTGCACTTTAAATAATAAGATCCTCTGAAATTCAATTTTTTCCCCAAATATGTTTATTTTATTTTTTCACTGTTACAAAATCAATTGTTCATGCACCACACCCAGTGCTCCATGCATACATGCCCTCCTCAACACCCACCACCAGGCTTGCCCAACCCCCCACCCTGTCCCCTCCAAAACCCTCAGTTTGCTGCTCAGAGTCCACAGTCTCTCATGGAATATCACCCCCTCCGATTTTCCACCAATCACCCTTCCTTTCCTTCTCAAAATGCCCTCCATGTTTTTCCTTATGCTCCAGACATAAGTGAGGCCATAAGATAATTGACTGTTTCCGCTTAACTTTATTCACTCCTCATAATCTCTTCTAGTCCCGTCCATGTTGATACAAAAGTTGGGTATTCATTCTTTCTAATGGAGGCATAACATTCCATTGTATATATGGACCATACCTTCTTTATCCATTCATCTCTTGAAGAGCATCATGGCTCTTTCCGCAGTTTGGCGACTATGGCCATTGCTGCTATGAACATTGGGGTACATTTGGCCCTTCTTTGTACTGCATTTGCTTCTTTGGGGTAAATATCCAATTGCAGAGTCATAGGGTAGCTCTATTTTTAATTTCCTGAGGAATCTCCACACTATTTTCCAAACTGGCTGCACCAACTTGCATTCCCCCCAACAGTGGAAGAGGGTTCCCCTTTCTCCACATCCTCTCCAGCATTTGTTGTTTACTGTCTTGTTGATTTTGGCCATTCTAACTGGTGTAAGGTGGTATCTCAGTGTGCTTTTGATTTGAATCTCCCTGATGGCTAAAGATGATAAACATTTTTTCATGTGTCTGTTAGCCATTTGTATGTCTTCTTTGGAGAAGTGTCTGTTCATGACTTCTGCCCATTTTTTGATGTGATTATCTGTTTTGTGAGTGTGGAGCTTGAGGAGTTCATTATAGATCTTAGATATCAGACCATTGTCTATAGTGTCATTTGCAAATATCTTTTCCCATTCTGTGGGTTTCCTGTTTGTTTTGTTGACTGTTTACTTCACTGTGCATCAATTTTAACTTGATGAAGTCCCAAAAGTTCATTTTCACTTTTTTTTTCTTTGCCTTTGGAGCCATATCCTGAAAGAAGTTGTTGTGGCTGATGTCGAAGAGGTTACTGCCTATATTCTTCTCTAGGGTTTTGATAGATTCCCGCCTCACATTGAGGTCTTTTATCCATTTCGAGTTTATCTTTGTGTATGGTGTAAGAGAATGGTCCAGTTTCCTTCTTCTATATATAGCTGTCCAATTTTCCCAGCACCATTTATCAAAGAGATTGTCTTTTTTCCACTGGATATTTTTTCCTGCTTTGTCAAAGATGATTTGACCATAGAGTTGTGGGTCCAACTCTGGTCTCTCTATTCTGTTCCACTGGTCTATGTGTCTGTTTTTGGCCAGTACCATGCTGTCTTGGTGATCAAAGCTTTGTAGTAAAGTTTGAAATCAGGCAATGTGATGCCCCTAGCTCTGTTTTTCTTTTTCAACATTTCCTTAGGAATTTGAGGTCTTCTCTAGTTCCATGCAAATTTTAGGATTGTTTGTTCCAGCCCTCTGAAAAAAGCCGGTGGAAATTTGATCGGGATGACGTTGAAAGTATAGATTGCACTGGGTAGTAGAGACATTTCAACAATGTTTATTCTTCCGATCCATGAGCATGGAATGCTTTTCCACCTTTTTGTGTCTTCTTTAATTTCTTTCATGAGCGTTCTGTAGTTCCTCAAGTACAGATCCTTTACCTCTTTGGTTAGGTTTATTCCCAGGTATCTTATGGTTCTTGGTGCTACAGTAAATGGAATCAATTATATAATCTCCCTTTCCATATTTTCATTGTTGGTGTATAAGAAAGCAACTGATTTCTCTGCATTGATTTTGTATCCTGACACATTACTTAATTGCTGTATGAGTTCTAGTAGTTTGGGGGTGGAGTCTTTTGGGTTTTCCATGTAAAGTAACATGTCATCTGTGAAGAGAGAGAGTTTGACTTCTTCATTGCCAATTTGAATACCTTCTATTTTTTGTTGTTGTCTGATTGCTGTCGCTAGGACTTCTAGTACTATGTAGAACAAGAGTGGTGAGAGTGGGCATCCTTGTCGTGTTCCCGATCTTAAAAGGAAGGCTGTCAGCTTTTCCCCACAGAGAATGATATTTGCTGTGGGTTTTTCATAGATAGACTTTATGAAGATTAGGAATGTTCCTTCTATCCCTATACTTTGAAGAGTTTTAATCAGGAACGGATGCTGAATTTTGTCAAATGCTTTTTCTGCATCAGTTGAGAGGACCATGTGGTTCTTCTCTCTTCTCTTATTGATTTGTTCTATCACAAGGATTGATTTGTGAATGTTGAACCACTCTTGCATCCCAGGGATAAATCCCACCTGGTCATGATGAATAATCTTTTTAATGTGCTGTTGGATCCTATTAGCTAGGATCTTGTTGAGAATCTTGGCATCCATATTCATGAGGGATATTGGTCTGAAATTCTCCTTTTTGATGGGGTCTTTGCCTGGTTTGTGGATCAGGGTAACGCTGGTTTCATAGAAAGAGTCTGGAAGTTTTCCTTCTGTTTGTATTGTTTGAAAGAGTGTTAGGAGAATAGGCATTATTTCTTCCTTGAAAGCTTGGTAGAATTTCCCAGGGAATCCGTCAGGTCCTAGACTCTTGTTTTTTGGGAGAATTTTGATCACTGTTTCAATATTATTACTTGATATTGGTCTATTCAGGTTGTCCATTTCTTCCTGTTTCAGTCTTGGAACATTATAGATTTCCAGGAATGCATCCATTTCTTCTAGGTTGTTTAACTTATTGGCATATAGCTGTCAATAATGATTTTTGATGATTGCTTCTATTTCTTTGGATTAATTGTGATCTCTCCCCTTTCATTCATAATTTTGTTAATTAGGGTCCTCTCTCTTTTCTTTTGGTTTGCTTTGGCCATTGGATTATCAATCTTATTGATTCTTTCAAAAAACCAATTTCTGGATTTTTTGATGTGTTCTACTATTTCTCTAGTTTCTAACTCGTTGATCTCTGCTCTAGTCTTGCTTACTTCCCTTTTGTGTGTGGGGTTGGCTTGATTTGTTGTTAATTTTCCAGTTCTTTAAGGTGTAAAGAGAGCTGGTGTATTTGATATTTTTCCATTTTTTTGAGTGAGGCTTGGATGGCTATGTATTTCCCCCTTAGGAGCACCTTTGCCACATCCCATAGGTTTTGAATCGATGTGTCTTCATTCTCATTGGTCTCCCTGAATTGTTTGAGCTCATCTTTGATATCCTTCTTGATCCCAGCATTCTTGAGCAGGTTGGTTTTTAGCCTCCAAGTGTTTGAATTTCTTCCAAACTTTTTCTTGTGGAAGTTATCTCAATAACTCCCTATGCAGGGAGTTATTTCAATCTTTTGGAATCTACAGTGAGTCCTGATTTGTGACCCCGTATGTGGTCTATTCTGGAGAAAGTTCCATGTGCGCTCGAGAAGAATGAGTATTCTGTTGTTTTAGGGTGGAATGTTCTGTATATATCTATGAAGTCCATCAGGTCCAATGTGTCATTCAAAGCTCTTGTTTCTTCATTGATTTTCTGGTTAGTCGTTCTGTGTATTAGTGAGAGTGGCATGTTAAGATCTCCTACTATTAATGTATTCATATCAATATGACTTTTTATTTTGATTAACAGTTGGCTTGTGTAGTTGGCTGCTCCTATATTGGGGGCATAAATGTTTATAATTGTTAGATCTTCTTGGAGGATAGACCCTTTAAGAATGATGTAGTGTCCTTCCATATCTCTGACTACAGTCTTTAGCTTAAAATCTAATTTATCTGGTATGAGAATCAGTACCCTAACTTTCTTTTGAGGCCCGTTGGCATGAAAGATGGTTCTCCATCCTTTCACTTTCAGTCTGGATGTATCTTTTGGTTCCAAATATGTCTTTTGTAGACAGCATATGGACAGGTCCTGTCGTTTTATCCAGTCTGCAACCCTGAGCTGTTTATAGGAACATTTAGGCCATTCATGGGTTGAGAATGATTATTGAAAGATAAGTGTTTATTGACATCATGTTGCCTGTGTAGTCCTTGTTTCTATAGATTGTAAATTTCTGTTCTAGGTCACTCATGGGTTCTTTCTACTTTTATAGAACCCCCTTTAATATTTCCTGGAATGCCAGCTTGGTGGTCACATACTCTTTTAATCTTTGCCGGTCTTAGAAGCTTTTTATCTCTATCCATTTTGAATGTCAGCCTTGCTGGATAAAGTATTCTTTGCTGCATGTTCTTCTCGTTTGGTGTCCTGAATTTATCTTGCCAGGCATTTCTGGCTTGCCAGGTTTCTGTAGTCAGGTTTGACGTTATTCTAATGGGTCTTCCTCCATATGTAAGGAATTTCTTCCCCCTTGCTTCCCTCAGGACCTCTTGTCTAAAATTATATTTTGCAAATTTTACTGCTATGTGTCTGGGAGTCTTTCTAGACTCATTGATCTTGGTTGGTGTCCTTTTTGTTTCTAGGACACGAACACTTGTTCCATTCCCCAGATTGGGGAAATTTTCATTCAGAATTTGATCAATTTTATCTTCTAGTCTTCTTTCTTTCTCTACCCCCTCTGGGATTCCAATAATTCTGACATTGTAACGTTACATGGTGTCTTTTATTTCCCTAAGTCTGTTTTCATGATTCCTGAGCAGTTTTCTCCAGCTCCCCTCCTGACCTTTCTTCTCAACCGTTTTATCCTCTTGATCACTAATTCTATCCTCTGTCTCCGTAACTCTAGCTGTTAGACTATTTAGATTAGATTGTATCACTGATAGCATTTTGTAGATCTGCTATACTGGTTCTCATTTCTGCCTTTAGAGATTCTATGTTGTCATTAATGTTTTTCTCCACCGTAGCCATTGCCTGGATAATTGTCACCCTGAATTCCCTTTCTGACATATTGTTTATGTCCATGTCCAATAGTTCTGAGGGAGAGGGTGCAGCCTCTGGTTTTTACCTCTGTTGGATGTTCCTCCTCCTAGTCATTTTCATGAGAAGTGGATGAGAAGATGTATAGCTGGATACATTGCCCATGATCCAGGCAGGGTGCACCCTGGAGGGTTTTGGAGCAATTGGGATTCACCACCAAAAAGAAAGAATAAGGATAAAAAAAGATAGAGAGTAAGAACAAAAGAAGAATTCTCAGCTATAATGGGCCCCCAAAATAAGATTTACAAGGTATGTAAACAAAGATGAACAAACTTATAGACTGACAAAAGTAAATGACAAGAAATAATAGAACCTAGTCAGAATGAACCCCAAGAATAACATTTATATAATATCAGAACAAAAGCAAATTCATAGAAACACTGACAGAAGGATAGGATTGGAGGGTGGTTATATCTCCTCATGGGTGAGGAAGGTTATTTCAGGTCTTCCTTGGGTTTATCGTTGTATTAAACTTCTACGTGTAATGTTGAGTAGTTTAAAAAAAATTTAAAAAACCAAGTGATGTCAAAATGAGTGAATAAGAAAAATAGAAAGAAAATAAGAGAGAAAAAACCTTGTATCTATGTAATATACAGGTTTGAGGGTGTTATCAGGAGCTTAATATATTGATTTACTCTTATGTTAGGGACTTAAAATTTTATGGGGACCCTGTGGTTATTGCCCTTTTGTTTTTTGACTTGTCTTTGGGTGAGGGTCCTGCTGCATTGTTTCTAGTTAATCTTGTTTGGGTTGAGTCACCCTGCTCCCCAATCAAGGGGCTATGCTCTGTGGAAACTGGTTTCTCAGACTTTTGCTCTCTGAAGGTTTTTGGCCTTTTGTAGCTTTTTCACCTTTTTGGAGAGTCCAAGCAAGGAATCTGCCTGTATGTACCCAGACCTCAGTGTCACAGAGAAGCCTCAGTCTGTTCCCCTCTGCATGGTCCAGAACACACACTCCTCCTGTGCCAAATTCTGCTCACAGCACAGCCTGTCAGAGGTGGTATGCACCCCCAGCCACCGTTCAGTGGCTCCACGAGTGTTCTCTGGGCTCTAGGCCCATGTAGAGTGTGCTCAGATTCCTGCCCGAGATTAGGCCGCCTGCCCGCGTTCTCTCTGGGCCAGTTGAGAGCGCCCAGACCCTGCCACAGGCCCCAAATGTCTTGTGGTCAGGGGTGCACAGTCCAGAGAGTGCTGTACACAAAGAAAAGTCACAGGCTCCTGGACCACACCAAACTCTCTAATGCACTTGCAGGAGTGTGCCCTGCCCACAAAATTGTGCACGAAGCAGAAAACTGCAGGTTCATGAACCATGGACTGGACCCCTCCACCAGTCTCTCTTTGAGGCAAGTGGTGTCCTTCCTGGGAACGTGGGCTCAGGCTCGTGCCCAGGACCACCCCCTTCCACTAGTTGCTCCTCAGAACCTTTTGCTCTTTTTGAGTGTTTTTAACAGGATTCTAATTTAATGCTGGTCCCCAACCACAGGGCACTGTCCTTTGGGGTATTACTGTCCTTGGATCGCTTCTGGGGGCTCCCTCCCCTTTTGTTTATCATCCGATATCATTCGAGTGTTCCCAATTTGCCTTATCTCTCCACTGCTGTCTTCTGCTCCAGTAGAGATCCAGAAGTGAAAGATCTTGCTCCTCAGGCTGATTTCATGTGTGTTCAGCGTGTTCTGGTTGATATCCAGCTCACTTTAGGGGACAGGTTCCAACAGGATCTACTACTTCTCTGCCATCTTGCCCCTTTCCCCCTCAAATTCAATTTTTAAAATCTGAAATACACTTTCCAGATCACTCAATGAACAAAAATTAATTCCTCCAAAAACAGTCAACATGAAGGTGAATGATGCAATGCAAGTCCACAGACTCAATGAAAACATCGGTTCTGAATGTGGAAACAGGACTCCTCCTCACCTGTGACCTCAACAGGGAGAAGCAGCTCTAGGACAGCTGGGTGAAGCCCAGAGCCGGTCCCACAGGCCTGGCTCCTGCACAGGCTAGACCGTGCCAACCTTCCTCTGCTCACGCCCCAATAGCAGCAACATGCTGCAAACCAACTGCCTGGATAGACCCTTTAAGTCTTATATAGTGTCTTTCCTCAACTCTTGTTACAGTCTTTGGTAAAATCCAATGTGTCTGATATAAGGATTGGTAGCCCAGCATTCTTTTGATGTCCATTAGCATGGTAAATTGTTTTCCACCCCCTTACTTTAAAACTGGAAGTTGTTTGGGTCTAAAATGAGTCTCTTGTAGACAGCATATCAATGGGTCTTGCTTTTTTAATCCAATCTGATTCCCTGTGACTTTTGGTTAGAGCATTTAGCCCATTTACATCGGAGTAACTATCAAAAGATATGAATTCAGTGACATTTGTATTGCTTATAGATTGTCTCAGTTCTTTTCTGATCTATGTTACTTTTGGGCTGTTTCTTTGCTTAAAGGATCCTCTAATTTTTCTTGCAGGGCTGGTTTAGTGATCACAAATTCTTTTAGTTTCTGTTTGTTCTGGAAGCTCTTTATCTCTACTTCCATTCTGAATGACAACCTTGCTGGATAAAGTATCCTTGGCTGCATAGTCTTCTTATTTAGCACCTGAGTATATCCTGCCAATCCTCTCTGGCCTGCCAGGTCTCTGTGGACAGGTCTGCTGCCAGCCTTATGTATTTACCTCTGTGGGTTAAGGACCTCTTTTCTCAAGCTGTTTTCAAGATTTTTCTCTTTGTCTCTGAAATTTGCGTGCTTCCCTATTATATGTCAAAGTGTTGACCTATTTTTATTGATTTTGAGGTGTTCTCTCTGCCTCCAGGACTTGAATGCCTGTTTCTTCCCCAGATAAGGGATGTCCTCTGGTATAATTTGCTCAAATATTCCTTCTTCCCTCTCTCATTCCTCTTCCTCTGGGATCCCAATTATTCTAATATTGTTTTGCTTTATGGTATGGTTGATCTCTTGAATCCTCTTCTCATGATTCAGTAGTTGTTTATCTTCCTTTTCCTTCATTTTTTCTTCTCCATCATTTTATCTTCTAGGTCAGTGATCCTCTCTTCTGCCTCATTTATCCTAGCAGTTAGAGCCTCCATTTTTTATTGCTTCTCAGTAACGGGCTTTTTGATTTCAACCTGATTAATTTTATTATTTTATATCTCCAGAAAGCATTTCTCTAGTGTCTTCTATGCCATTTTCAAGTTCAGCAATTATCTTTATGATTGTTCTTCTGAATTCTAGCTCCAACATTTTACTAATATCCATATTTATTAAGTTTCTGGCAGTTAGTACTGCCTCTTGTTGTTTCTTCTGGAGTGAGTTTTCCAATTTTGTCATTTTGTCCAGAAAAGAACAGATGAAGGAGAGAACAAAATACAAACATACCAATCATGACCCCAGCAAAATAAGGACTAACTAAGTCAGAAGATATCAGAAAACAAAAAGAAAAATATGTGGAAAAGAGAGAATATAATCAATCAAGGTCAACAGAACAGGGTCATACACTGGTTCTTGGTGTATTTTGGTCTGTTTGTTCAAGAAACCTGATCTCAAAATTGTAAAGAAAGAAAAAGTATATATAAAGATAAAATTGAATACAGTGAAAGGAAGCCAAAAAGGAAGAATATGTATGTTAATTGTTTATGTAAAAATGAAAATTAAGAAAGTGTTAAAAAAAGTTGATAAATAAGAAACTACTTGAAGAGGTCATAAAGAAAAAAGAGAAAAGAAATTTTAAATGGAAAGGCTAAGGAATCATGAGAAAAATCTTCAAATTCTATATACTATTTTCTCCTAGTGCTGGAGTTTTTTAGTTCTTTGTGATCAGTAAACTTGGTATTAGCTGGATGCTCCTGCTGTTTTGGGGGAGGGGCCTGTTGCGCTGATTGTCAGGTGTCTTTGCCTAGCTGGAGTTGCACTGCCCTTGCCAGGGACCAGGCTCAATGTAGTGGCTGTGGATTGCTCTGTGTGGCTATTGTTCCCTGAAGGCTTTCTGTGCCACTTTAAGAGGATGAGAATGAAAATGGAGTCCTCCCAATCTCCAGCCCTGGGGCTGAAAGTTCAGGGTCCCATTCCTCAGTTCACCCTCAGGGTTTGTAGTCAATCACTCCTGTCTCCTTGGTCTCTGAAAGCACTCCATGCTCTCCTAACCTGTGATCCAGCATTTTTATTTCAGGCATACAAAACAGCTTCAAGTCTCCAAACGTTGCAGACTCTGTGGCACACCTCTGCACCACCCCTCCCAGGGGAAAGAACAGTGCCTCGCTGGTGTTTTGCCACTTTCTGGGACCCTGGTTGGAGAGTGGTTGCTTAGTCATGCTGCAATTCATGGTTTATGGAAACACTAAGCTGAAAGTCCACTCCTGGGCTTGCTGATTGCATCCAGCTTCCTTGCTCTGATGGGAACTGTGCTGCATTTAGGCATTCTCATTCTTTCTGTGACCTTGGGGATCCTAAGACACACTGTCTCATCTAGGATTCTGCCCTACTTCTGCCCACCTGAGCCACTTTCAGGAAGGGACATCCCTCACCCAAACAGACTTCTAGAAGTTCTCTTTTTGTGTTTTACTGCTGTATCACTTTGTGGTAGCTCCCTTCCCCTGAGGATTATCTTCTCATATATCCCCTCATAGTCACTTCTCCAAACTTCCTACCTTGGAGAGAGGTCTATTGTAGAATGTCTATTGTAGAATTTCAGCAATTCTTTTCTTAGAATTCAGGTTGAGTTCACAGGTGTTCAGAATGGTTTGATAGCTATCTAGGGGAATTCCAGGGATCAGATGAAACTAGGGTCCTCTATCCCTCGGCCATCTTCCTCCAACTCCCTTCTAGAAAGATATTTTTGTTTAAAGTCTGTTTTGTCTGTTAGTAGAGCCCTTCCAGCTTTCCTATGATTATTGCTTCTGTAATACAATTTTTTTCCATCCTCTATCTTTACTCTATTTGTTTTTTAATATAAAGTGTATCTCTTATAGACAGTATGTATTTGGGTAATTGTTCTGCACAGTCTTATAAACTCTGCCTTTTGAGAGATTATTAAATCCATTCACATATCATGTTTTTTCCTATATCATTGAATTTACATTTTCCATTTTACTTTTTTGTTTTCTTTGTGGTGTATCTTTTTGTTCCTCTTCTGTACCTCTAGTATTCTTTTAAGCTGAGTAAATATATCTTATCATAGCATTTTAACTTTGTTGATTATATCTATATTATACCTATTCAGTATTATGCTGCTTAATTTGGGTAATATGTATATGTAAATGTTCCTCTACAAAACACTTTTCTCCTTCCCCTTTTATGTGGAATTATTATATATATTACATCTATTAATGTGACAAAACAACAGTCTTTATAATTATATATCATCTACTATCATTTCCTTACCCATTAGAGCTCTGCTCTCTCTTATCTCCTTTGCGCCGTTATTTACTTACAATATTCTATAGTATAATGTGTCTGTGGATCACTTTATATTTATTCTACTTGGAGTTTGTCAGACTTTCTGTAAGATTATTTTTCAACATATTTGGGAATATTTCAGCCATTATTTCTTCAATAATTTTCTTTTCCTTATTCTCGTCTCCTTCAGATTTCCATTACATATATGAAGATGCATTTTATGGTATCCCACATTTCTCTGTGACTTTGTTCATTTTTGTTCATTCTTTTTCCTTTCTTTTCTGGTTTGCATTATTTCTATTGGTACCTCCTCAAGTTTAATACATATTATTTCTAACTCTTGATCCTCTCTAATGATTTATTTATTTCAGTTATTTTACTTTTCACCTTCAGAAAATTTTTCATTTTTTAAAAATAATTTTCATCTCTAGTGATATTTTTTCCTTGATACCACATTTACTTTTCTTATCTTCAGTAATGTCTATGAATCTAGTTATAATGGCTGCTTCAAAATCTTTTTTATAAAATCCAGCATCTGGTTATTCTCGTAGGTGGTTTCAATTACTTTCTTTTTTTTCTTTTTCTTTTAAGATTATATTTTTCAGTAATCTTTATACTGAATATGGGGCTCCAACTCATAAGCCTGAATCAGGAGTCACATGTTTTAGGATGCCTGGGTGGCTCAGTCAGTTAAGTGTCTGCCTTTAGCTCAGGTCATGATTCCAGAGTCCTGGGATCAAGTCTTGCTTTTGGGCTACATGCTCAGCAAGGAACCTGCTTCACCTTCTGTCTGCTGTTCCCCCTGCTTGTACTCTCTGCCTCTCTTTGACAAACAAATAAATAAATCTAAAAAAAAAAAAAAAGGAGTCATATGTTTCACCAACTGAGCCAACCAGGTGCTTTTGGCTTTTTATTTTCTGATGCATTGATCATGCTTCCTACTTATTGCATGTTTCGTATATATATATATGACTGTATATATTAAGAAATGTATTACAGGATCTTTGGATATTACCCCTCCTCTCCTGGGGCTTGTTATTTGCTTCCTTTTTTTTTGTATAATGATTGGTTGGATTGTTTCTGTGAATTCTGTTTTCTTTCCCTCACCCCAAAGAGCTAAGCCTCTGATGTTTCTCCTCAAGGAGACGCAGCTTTGGTATGCCCACAGATACCCTGGAATGACAGTGGTAGTGGTTGGACTCTCCTACTTCTTCCCTCAACTTGTCCAGCTGTTAAACTCCACTAATGGCCTTTGCTTTCAGTAGCATCTGGGGGCATACATTTCTCTACAAAGGAATTCAAAAAGTTGTAACTCTTTGTATGGATCAGTTTCTGAGGTGAGTTGTTGAATTTTGTTCTCACTACAGGAGTACTCTTCTCAGCTAACTCATTCCTTAGTTCTTACCCTTACTTAGTTCTTCAACTAAGAACTAGTTGGCTAGTTCTTACTAGCCAACCTACAGTCTGAGCTGTATCTTCATTAGAGCCATGAATCCCCTCCCAATTGACTTTCACCACAATCTCTACTATTTTTGGGGGTGCCTTTGGTTTAAATTTCTCCATGGTCTGTGCAAGTAAAGTCACTTTCTTTTTTTTTCCCCCAAATTTGTTTATTTTAATTTTTCAGTGTTACAAGATTGATTGTTCATGCACCACACCCAGTGCTCCATGCAGTACGTGCCCTTCTCGATACCCACCACCAGGCTCCCCC
>CM052802.1:92724135-92746274 GCA_028533885.1 Nasua narica | reverse complement strand
GGTTTGGGTTAGCCAATAGGAACACGGAACCCCTGCCTGGGAAAGAATATAAACCCCGCCTTTTGCCCGCCAAACTTGTGCGCCAATTCTGGCCAGGGTGATAGGCTAGATCAAACAGTTACTAAGCAACATTCTGTGTTACAATCTCATTGGCCACTGACCCCTCTAAAACTGTTGTGCTTTTTGAAACTCTCTCTCTTTCTCTACACCACGCCGCTGTGTCAGTGAGTGTGTGAGAGAGCTCAAGCTAGCTTGAAGAAAGGGCTCTTTTGCTTTTGCATCGGACTCGGCTCCGTGGTGGTATTTGGGGATCTCAAAATCTGGGCATAACAATAAGTAAATTTTTCTGTATAATGAATGTTCATGATAAGTACATCAGGATTGGAGAGTTCCTGGAGAGAGAGAACCAATCATCACCGGACATGAAGAACATCATCTGTCTGCAGGGAGTCAGTTCTGTAACCCGATGAATTAAGAGCTTCAGTTCAATTCAACAAGCATTTGTTGACTATATGCTACACTCCTAGCATGCAGTCCTCAGCAAAGAACCTATTCAGTTGAGCTGAAGAGTTACCTTGAGCTCTAGTGAAAGTAGATCTGGACTTGGAGGCAACTTTTCAATCTTTCAGCAGTTTAAAAGAGAAATCAACTAGTTCATACATATAGGAGTTTTGGCGGCAAAGCATAGGTGGAAGTGATATTAAATGAAAGCAGAATAATCGTCTTTGCAATGCCCACCTGTTTCATTAATGTGGTGCCTAGATGGGGTCTCTCTCTCAACCAGATGAGGGCCCCAAATGTGGGGCAATGATCAAGTGGAAGCCAGTGGCACTGGAGGTGACAGATTTCACCTGAGGCAGAACAAAGAAGGTAGAAATTTATTGAATACACAAGGGAGGGTGAGACCACCCTCCCTCCTGGCCCCAGGAGAAGCTGTGTGCAAGGAGGCAGTGGGTGGGGGCTGTGCTTAAAAGGGGGAAGATGAGGAAGTATGGCAACCTATGGAACTCTCCCCTTTTTGGTAACTGTGCCTGGTTGTGAGTAGCACATTGGCTCGTGAGGGCCTGTGGATATTTTGAGGTGGGTCACCTGTGGGCCCGTCTGTGTTTCATCCCTCAAACCTGTTTGCCTAAAAGCAGCCTCTACAATTACCTTTGTCATATGAGAGGCCACGTGACTGGATATCAGTACACAGGCCTTTGCATCAGAAAGTGCTTGGTGCTTAAGAAGATCACTTAACAATTCTCCCAGTTTCTGTGCTCTCATCTGGAAACCCTATAATGTTTTTTGAGAGAACAAATCAAAGCATCTAGTGCATGTTAAGCTGAGGACAAAGCAGAAGCTAACACCCCACAACCCGCCCTCCCCCAGTTGGGATATAAGTGATATTTCTCAGACACTCTTGGCTGCCCTAAAGTTAAAGAAAGGAAAACAACTTATAGAGACCACAATCCTGCAAGACCTGAGTCTCCGTCAGTTTACCTACAAATGCTTACCAATAGCTTCCAGAAGAGAAGGTAAATACAATTAAACGTCCTTATAACCTGCACCCATTGACATATACCTAAGCAGGCAGTAATGTTCCCCCAGGAAGTTCCCAACCATCTTCATATTAATGCCTTCCAAGAGGGAAAAACAAGCTTAACTTGACAATGTCAAGGCCTTTGGTATCCTGTGAGTCTTCTTTAGGATATGAAAATCTTTTTGAAACCTCCCTCTTTCCTTACCTCCCCCAACCCCATAGTATATAATCAGCCACCCCTCAAGCCCTGGGCAGTAGCTGTTTCTGCCCACAGGTCCTGTCCCAGGACTTTAATAAATCACCATTTTGCACCAAAGACTTCTCAAGAGTACTTTCTTGGTCCTCAGCTCCAGACTCCAGCCCACCGAACTTCACCTTTGTCCCAAAAAGCCATTGGCTCCATTTGCTGTCTTGCAGAATCCTGAGAAAATACTAAAACATTATTTAAATCATTATGAGGCAGATAGGGGCCCCCTCCCTGGGCCCCAGCCCCTTCCTGTCCACTGTGCTCCTTTTGTCGTGGGGGAAGAAAAGATCAAATGGCCTTTTGGTTATGAAAAGAACCAAACCTCTAGGATGATTTAGCACTTTCTTGAGATTTAGCACTCTCCTGAGAGTTCCCCTATTGATTATACTCCCACAAAAAGGGGAGCCAAAAGGTTGTCCTGAAAAGACCAGGAAAATTTCCTGATCCCATCCCCCATCACCTGTGACCATAAAAACTCACCCCTAACCCTGTTGGTTGTTCAGTCTTTGGGAGTGATCCCACCGGGCCCGCCGGCATACTAACGCTGTTCTCTCTGTGCTCCTTGCGCCACTTGGGTTTCCCCCGTCACTTCAGTTTTCCACTACATCTGGTTCCCTGACCAGTAAACCCAACAACACTGTCCCATTGTGCCACTGGTGTGGGACAAGAGACAAGTCATGGAGGAAAAGGGACAACCTACCCAAGGGTTTAGGCACATCCCGCTGATTTCGGCGGACCCAAAGTTGGGTCCTCCCTCACAGCCGCGGCTGGCCTCTACCTCACTGGACCCACGTTAGGAGACCAGGGACAGCCAGCCAGATCCTGCCTTCTGGACCAGGTAAGCCCCGCGGCTATTGCCCGAGTCAGACCTGTTCACAGAGATGGAGGGGAGTTTGATCACCGCCCGTTAATCAGGGATACCCCAGAGGGGAGTATCCAACCTGTTTGAATGTGAAGAGTGCCTGACTATGTGAATCTGTATGGCTCCACGGCTTTGGCCATGGGGTCTGAAGGGGCTGCACCCTGAGTCTCGAGAAGAGTCATACAGTGTAACGGTCATCTGCTCCATGGAGTAGCCTGATCCAGGGCTTATACAGATAGACCTTCGCTAAGATGCTCCTAAGCTCCCGGGAGGGACGTGAGCACGACAGCCCCTAAAAGAATCCCTTCCCCCTGTTTGCGACACCATTCACTATGGGAGGGAAGCCCAGCAAACCCACTGTATTAGACTGTATGCTTAAGAACTTTAAAAAGGGTTTTAGTGGAGACTGTGGAGTCCATATGACCCTAGGAAAGCTCAGGACACTGTGTGAACTAGAGTGGCCCAGTTATGATGTCAGCTGGCCCTCGGAAGGAACCCTAGATTTGCCCACTGTCCAGCGCATTTATTCCGTGATCACCAGCAACCTACGACATCCGGATCAGTTTCCTCACATTGATTCCTGGTTAGAGATAGCGAAAACCCTTCCCCCATGGGTACAGTTCTGCATCAATAGTAAGGGACGGTGGAGTATCCTTGTTACTCAACCAACCAGAAATATTCAGAATAAAGCCTTACATCAGGGGGCCCTGGAAGAAGTGCTCCCACCACCGTGTGTTCTTCCAGGCCCCCCGACTGCCCCTGAAGTGGGACCCAGCACCCTGCCACCCTCGGTCTCCCCACTGCCTCCAGTTCCGTCCCCGCCTCCCCCGCCCCCCACCGTTCCAGCAACAGCTGCAGTTTCTCCTACTCCACCAAGGGCCACAGTCTCCCCACCACCTCTGGTTCCCCAACCATCAATGGTCTCACTGCCAGCCTCCATACTGCCCCCACTGTTCATGGTGGGGACTCCTCCCCAGAACCCAAACTCTGAAACAACGCCTGCCGTCTCTGAACATGGGAAATCCCAGCTTACCAAATGCCCCTCCATGAGACTCGAGGTCCCGATACAATTGGTGCAGATGGCACCTCCCTCAACCAGGTTGGCCCATCATTTATTATTGGCCTTTCATCACTACCAACCTCCTAAACTGGAAACATCATACTCCCACATATTCAGAGAAACCACAGGCAATGATCGACCTCATGGAACCCATCTTCCAAACCCACTGACTGACATGGGAAGACTGTCAACAGCTCCTTCACATCTTGTTCAACACTGAGGAGAGAAGAAGAATCCACTTAAGTGGCTCGAGGGTGTGGATGCAGCCAGCATTATAAATACTGAGGGATGATCCCAGGAATCTGCACTGGATAATGGGCCAGACTGGGACTTCAACACGGAAGAAGGCCGTAATGCTGTCAAGCTCTACCAGGAAGCCATCCTGCGGGATCTCCGACAAGGTGCAGAGAAACCTACTAACATGTCAAAGACAGCTGATGTAACCCAAGATGGGGAAGAAACTCCTGGTAATTACTACAAGCGGCTTTGTGAGGCTCCATTTGTGACATTCCATTTCATCCGGAAGCACCTGAGAACCAATGGATGGTAAATGCAGCCTTTGTGGAACAGTCAGCCCCTGATATCCATCGCAAGCTCCAAAAACTTGAGTGTTTTGCCGGGATGAACATCACCCAGCTACTAGAAATCGCCAATAAGGTCTATCAAAACCGAGACACTATAGCAAAACGCGAGGCTGAAAAGAAAATGAAACAAAAGGTCACCCTGCTGGCAGCAGCCCTTCAGCAAAACTCTCAACAATGAGGACCTCCAGAACCCTCAAAAAGGATCAATGCGCATACTGCAAGGAAATGGGGCACTGGAAGAATGAATGCCCGAATCGAAGGCCAAAACCATTCAAATCCTCCACGCTACCTGAAGCCCAGGTGGCCCGGGATCCAGACTTTATAGGGCTAGCCAACGTAGACTTGGACTGACGGGGACCGGGCTCATTATCGTTAGGCCCCCAGGGGCCCATGGTTGACGTAAATGTGGGGGGCCAAAAGATAACCTTCATGGTAGATACAGGAGCAGAACATTCAGTGGTCACCATGCCAGTGGCTCCCCTTACAGGCCGAACCATAACCATCATGGGAGCCACAGGAGATCGTGCCATAAACCAACCTTTTTGCCAATCCCAGACTTACAAACTAGGAGGTCACATTGTATCCCATGAGTTCCTATACATTCCGAACTGCCCACTCCCTTTGTTAGGAAGAGACTTACTTTCAAAACTGGGGGCACAAATCTCCTTCGAGCCCTTGGGATGAGCCACCATGAATCTAAGCCCCGCCGGACTCCAACTTATCCTGTCCCTCAACACGCCTAGGGATGAAGAATGGAGACTGTTTGAACAAGAGAATCCTGAAACAAACCCAGAAATCAACTGGGTTACAGTCCCAGGTGCATGGGCAGAAGATAACCCTCCCGGACTTGCTGTTTGGGGGGCCCCAGTCATCATAGAACTAAAAGCTGGAACCCAACCACAATGCAGAAACAGTATCTGTTTTCTCGAGAGGCCCAACTAGGCATACAGACACACCTGGAACAACTAAAAGAAGCAGATATCCTTATCAAATACCAATCTCCCTGGAATGCCCCGCTGCTCCCTATCAAAAAGCCCAACGGTGATTACCGACCTATCCAGGACTTGCACACCATAAACCAAGTTGCCCAGTCTTTACATCTGGTGGTGCCCAACCCCTACACCCTAAGCCAGATTTCTCCAGATGCTGCCTGGTTTACCTGCCTGGACCTTAAAGATGCTTTCTTTTGTATTCAGCTGGCCCCAGTCAGTCAGCCCATTTTTGCCTTCTAATGGACCGATACTGGCTCAGGATGCCAGATGCAACTTACCTGGACCAGACTTCCACAAGACTTCAATAATTCACGGATGTTATTCAGCGAGGCTCTAGCCTCTGATCTCGCTGACTTCCCCAGAGAAGAGACCAGCTGCACACTGCTTCAGTATGTAGATGACCTCCTCATTGCCTGCCCAACCAAGAAAACCTGCCACCAAGCGATGCTTGATCTCCTACAGCATCTATCAGAGAGGGGATACTGAGTATCTTGGAAGAAGGCTCAACTATGCAGAAAAGAAGTCAAATACCTAGGGTTTATAATAACTCAGGGAAAGCAGGCCCTCAGCACGAAACAAAAGGCTGTAATAACCAACGTCCCATGGCACACCACCATGCGAGCCTTACGCGAATTCCTGGGGGCAACAGGGTTCTGTCAGATATGGATACCAGAATTCTCCTCCATAGCCCAACCCTCATGTGACTCACTCACAGGACCAGATAGTCAGCATCTACAATGGGGAAATGCACAGGAAGAGGCCTTCATGGAACTCAAAGACTTACTTGGAAAAGCTCCAGCCCCGGGCCTACCTGATACAGAAAAGCCCTTCTGTCTATACGTCCATGAAAAGAATAAAACGGCTTTAGGACTTCTAACCCAATCAATGGGTCCATGGGAGAAGCCCATTGCATATCTGTCTAAAAAATTAGACCCATTCGCCTCCGGATGGCCTCCTTGCCTATGGGCCCTAGCTGCTACCATACTCCTTATCAGGGAAACTGACAAACTCACCCTTGGGCAACAACTTACAGTATAAGTTCCCCATTCAGTGATCACTGTCGTGAACTGTCAAGGTGAAAAATGGATTTCAAATGCCAGACTCGCTCAGTATCAAGGGTTACTTCTAGAAAACCCCTGCATAAACTTACAGACTGTGCAAGCCTTTAACCCAGCTACATACCTCCCTATGGCAGAAGGGGAGCTGGAACACAATAGTCTAGAAATCATAACTGAAGTCTACGCCACCCGATCAGACCTCCAAGATTCTCCTCTGCCGAATGCCGACCTTACCCTATACACTGATGGCAGCAGCTTCCTAAGCAATGGCCTAAGAAAAGCGGGTTACACCGTTACCATGGCTACAGAAGTCTTGGAAGCCAAAGCACTCCCTGCAGGATGGTCAGCCCAGAGAGCTGAACTCTGGGCCCTCATCTGGGTGCTCTTACTGTCTAAGGACAAAAAGGTCAACATAAATACTGACTCAAGATATGCTTTCACCACTCTACACATACATGGGGCAATCTACAAGGAAAAAGGACTCCTCACATCTGATGGAAAAACCATCAAAAACAAAAATGAAATCCTCCAGTTGTTAGAAGTGGTATGGGCGCCCTGGAGCTTAGCCGTCATTCCCTGTCAGGGACACCAAAAAGGAGATGCCGAGTCAGCTACAGGGAACCACTTAGCTGACCAGGCAGCCAGGGAAGCTGCCCAAGGTGGACAACCTGCCATTATAGCACCTGTCACCCCCTCCTTAAGAAATCCAACTTAGAAGGCAGCCGAAGATGACTGGGCAAAAACTGAGGGAGCCACTCACCATCCCCAAGGGTGGCAGATGCTCCCGGATGGGTGCTTATTCTTTCCAGCAAACCTCGCCCCCTATGCTGTCACTGAACAACATTTAACTTCACACTTGGGAAAAACGGGGCTTAAAAAACTGCTGACAAAACATTTCTACATCACCAGACTCGCTACCTTATGCAAGTCGGTCACAGATCGGTGTGCCACTTGTGCTAGACACAACCCAAAAACTAGACCTTCCCAGCCCCCTGGAGTACAACGCAGAGGGACAGCTCCCTTCAAAGACCTGGAAGTGGACTTTACAGAGATGACCCCTCACCGAGGCATAAAATATTTGCTAGTCCTGGTCTATACTTTCTCAGGATGGGTAGAAGCATATCCAATCCAGACCGAGAAGGCCAGAGAAGTCACCAGAGTACTCTTCTGGGAGGTCGTGCCTCGGTACGGGATCCCGCATACCATACACAGTGACAATGGCCCAGCCTTTATCTCTGAAGTTCTACGAGAGTCAACTACAGCCCTTAACATCTCCAGGAAACTCCACACAGCATACCGGCCTCAGAGCTCAGGGAAAGTAGAGCATATAAACCATACCCTCAAGGAAACCCTATCCAAATTACATGCTGATACCTCTTGAGGGTGGACAGATCTACTTCCCATAGCAGTGCTCCACTCCCACTGTACCCCTCAGAAAAATGGATTCTCCCCATTTGAAATACTCCATGGCAGGCCGCCCCCACTGTTGTCTTCTTTTCCGGGCAAACTTAACGTCTTAGGAGACACACACATCTCCAGGACCAACTAAATGCCTAGGAAAAATCCTCACAGAATTACACACCCACATATTAGAGAGGGCCCCTATATCCCTAGGAACCCCTGTCCACTCCTTCCACCCTGGAGATGAGGTCTGGGTAAAAAATCGGAAACATGAACCCCTTCACCCAACCTGGACTGGCCCACATACACTAGTAATTCTCACAACTCCCACTGCCCTCAAGGTCTCTGACATTACACCATGGATTCACCACTCCCGAGTAAAAAAGGCAAACCCGGACCAAGCCACCTGGACCTCGCATCTAACACCATCGGACCCCCTGAAGATTACCCTCAAAAAGGGCCCTTAAAACTCCAGGATGTTTTTCCTTTTTCCTCAGCCCCATAGGCCACATATTTTATGGCTCATAAGCTTTCTCTGCCTCTTCCCTCCAGGGACTACCACTAGCCCAACAACATACGACTGGAAATTAACTCAGACTTTGGAAGGCCAGGACGAAGTCCTCCATAACCAGACCACCAGCGGCTGTCCCACTTTCCAAATATCCCTATGTCAACTCCTGACCCCTAGCCATGGATGTAAAGAACAAGGACATCAGATCTATCTCTGTCCAGACCAGTGATTAGAAGAATGTGGGGAGGCATCCAAAACCTTCTGTAGCAAATGGGGTTGTGAAACCATAGCCTCATGGGTGACATCAGATAACAACCTTCAGGTTACCCCAGTTTACCTGTCTTAGGCCAACCAAACACTTACGATCACCCTGCAAAACTACAAGGACCAACCACGAAACTGGGGACTGTGGTTATATGTTCCTGGGAAGGACCCCGGAACAACCTTCACTCTCTGCCGGGACACACCTCCTCTGCAGTCTAGGTTCTCGTCTATACTTCCCACTACTCTGGGGCCAACCATTCAAAACTATACTCGTCAACTCTTAAACACTTCCTACCACTTATGGCTCAACTCGACCTATTCCCCTACTGATTCTGCCTGCTGGGTCTGTCTCCCTTTGACTCGATCAGCTTTCTTCAGTATCCCTGTCCCTCCTAACTGGCTGCTGCCCAATAATACAAGCCCTATGAGTTTTGGGCCTGTACAAAACTCAGTCCCACTGCTTCCAGCTAACAATCTAACCTGCTTTCTTCCTCCTGGCTGACCGCGGCCCCCGACCTGGGCTGCCAGAACTTCACAGCTCATCTACCTTACCACAACCCCCTGGCATCTTCCTCTCCTGAGAAAACAACCTTCTCTTTAGATGCCGCGATGAAAGTGACACCCTTTCCAGTTGCATACTTGTGTTTTTGTCCCCCTTTGCCTCACTATATTCAGACTTCCAGTTCCAGTCCCAGCTCTCTCTCCACCATCTAAGTTGATGGGCAGTAGTCTTACTGTTCCTTCTAGGAGCTGGAATCTTTGCCAGAGTAGCTACAGGAGCATCAGGCCTAGGAACTTCCCTTAACATCTACTTCAAGTTTTCATGGGAACTCAGGGATGACATGGAATGTATCGCAGATTCATTAGCATCCCTCCAGACACAACTCTCCAGTCTGGCAGCAGTAGCACTCCAGAATCACCGAGCCCTGGATCCCCTCACTGCTGAAAAAGGAGGAACCTGTCTCTTCCTACAGGAAGAATGTGCTACTATATCAACCAGTCTGGGATCATCACTTCCAAGGTCCGCAAGCTCTGGGAATGCATCTAGCATCGTAAAGAAGAACTCACAGCTTGGGATTTCAACCCACAGTCATCGACATCTTGGCCATTACCCCTTGAAGGCCCCTTATTGTCTCTACTCCTCCTAGTCACCCTCAGTCCTTATCTTCTCAACAGCCTCGTCCAATTCATTAGAGATACCATCTCTCAACACACGACTACCCATATCCTTGCCCTCCGTGGATACAGTCCCTTAAATCTAGATAATGATGATCTCTAGGGTACCCCTGCCAATCATCAAGAGGGGGGGACATGAGGCGGATAGATGCCTCCTCCCCGGGCCCAGCCCCTTCCTGTCTGCTGCTGCTCCTTTTGCCATGGGAGAAGAAAAGATCAAATGGCCGGCTGTCCCATTTGGTTATGAAAAGAAACAAGCCCCCTGGGATGATTTAGCACTCCCCTGAGATTTAGTGCTTTCCTGAGAGTTCCCATATAGATTATACTCCCATGAAAAGGAGAGCCAAAGGGTCCTCAAAAGACCACGAAAATTTCCCGATACCATATCCCATCACCTGTGTCCATAAAAACTCACCCCTTACCCTGTCAGTTGCTCAGTCTTTTGGGAATTATCTCACTGGGCCGGCTGGTGTCATAAAGCTGTGTTTTCCCTGTGCTCCATGCCGCTTGAGTTTCCTAAGTCACTTTAGTTTTCCACTCCAATTACATTTTACATTAGTTCGTGTATAGAAAAAGCTGATGGAGACAATATCCTACACAAAAAAATTCAACTTCCTAGTGATCCCTTGGACCTCCTGTGGCTCACAGGCTCTCCAAACCCACACTGCCACAAGGAGAAGGTTGGATGAATGAGGGGAAAGCTATACACCATCCCTGGCCTAGCACCGTTAATACTTGTCAGTATAGAGTTGCTAACGTTTGTGGATACTGCCGTGGGCCAGGCACTGGACCATATTTAAACCTTAAATTTGTACTTATTTATAATTTCATTTCATCATATACTATCACATAAGAGTTTTTATCCCATTTTATAAAAGTACACTAAGGCTCATATATTTTGAGTGACTTGCCCAAGGTAATGCAGTGTTGAACATTTATTTATTTGATTACAAAGTCTGTCTTCTTCTTACTTCTGCTTCTCTGGACCCAGTTATTGTGTGAAGCATCTTTAACATCTGCAAGATGCGATAGGCTTCGGCCTTTTTAGTAAAACTTCACCAGTGAATAATAACTAGGGTTAGGACAGGGCAAAAGAGTTAAAAGTCAGAACCAAAAAATTTGAAAATGCTGTCAAAAATGCTACACTCTTCCTCTGAATCCAATGCACTACTAATTTTACCTTATGTTAAAATTATGATCTGAAGACAGAAGTGACTAGAACAGGTTCCTTGGGTGACAACAGGCAGAGGTGAGACAGAGTCAGGTTTCAGACAGAGCTCATCTTCTCTTAGTTAATGACATGGGTTTGCTTGGACTTCAACATCCCCCAGGACTCAAGATCTGCAACTAAACTTTCAACTTCCCATCCAAGATGCAATTCTGATCCACAGGGCTGACACCCTAACATCCCAATTTGAGTTGAATTTTTTTAAAGATGATATTGATAGGTAACATTCTGAGTATCATCAAGAAAGGTTTTGTCCATTTGTCAAAATCTTGAATAATTTTCATAGAGAAATATAAAAAGTTCAAAACAGCCAAAGTAAGGGGTGCCCCGGTGGCTCAGTCAGTTAAATGGCTACCTTCTGTTCAGGTTGGGATCCCAGGTCCTGGGATTGAACCCCGCATTGGGCTCCCTGCTCAGCGGAGAGCCTGCTTCTTCCTCTCCCTCTTGCCTGCTGCTCTACCTACTTGTGCTCTATCTCTCTGTCAAATAAATGAATAAAAACTTTTTTTTTTTTAAAGCCAAAGTAAAACCAATGAATCACGGAAGTAGTAATTAGTAAAGGTTTATTGTACACATGCCAGAAAGACAGTTTGCAAACCAGAAGCATTTAAACCAGAAGGTGGAAGGAGGCTGGGAGGTCTCTTGCTACAAAGTAGCTTATAAGAAAGAAGTGACTGCTTATTCTTCACAGAGATTGGCTACAATATTACAGTTTTCAGTGGTTACCTCATATCAACCATGGGAAACAGTTCAACTTCTTTTGTAATTTCCAAAGACACAGGCAAGAAATGATCCAGTTCAATTAGCCTTGCAAAATAAATTAAATTAAGATTTGTTCATATAATTAAACTGGTTTTCTGTTTAAGGTATTTTTGAGGCTGGCTCCATTTGTTTCGGATTTTAACAGTATAAAGCAGGTAAGTCTGAATACAGGAAAAGCATAGAAATATGTTATTTCCTGCACAGAGAGAAGGAGGAGGCATGGTTAATGAAGCATGCCTCAGAATCCCTCTTGATCCATAATTGCACAGACTTGAAAGAATAAATCCACCCGTAGGGTCAAATATCTGTCCTAATTATTTTAGGACTCTATATTCTAAGAATCCACACAGGAAACCCACAACCCTACAAAGACTCATGGCTTGTACCCTTGTCACATTTCAGCTCTGCACTCACCAGCTGTGTGACCTGAGCAAATTCCTCCACCTTTCTGAAACTCAATATCCTCCTTGAAAAGTGGGGATGATATTCATCTACTGCAGGTATACTGGGAGCTCAAAGAATTTTTCATTCCAAGTGTGCCATATTTATATTCCTCACAGCACCCTGATGAGCTGCTGTTGGTTCCTTCAGCCAAAGCCCATCAGATCATCTTTGCCTGAAGACCATCTGTGGATGAAAGACACCTATGGATGAACAAGTTGGTTTGACTGTTCCTTGCAGTGAGAAAAATCACCATGGAGAATCACGGGGCATCTCAGCAAGAAGGCGTTGGAATCAAAGAGCAGAACTAACAGGAAATATTAATTAATAATTGTGGAGTGCACTAGGCAAATCCAATCCACAGGGCTGGCCCTGGTCAGGAAAGGCTGACTGTGACTCCCTGCATAGGCGGGTGCTACAGCCCAAAGTGCAATCCCTTTTCTCTCAGGGAAGCCTCATCTCTGCTCCTCTTTTTTTTTTTTTTTTTTAATTGGCTCCACACCCAGCATGGAGTCCGACATGGGGCTTAAATTAACAACCCTGAGATGTAGACCTGATGAGATCAAAAGCCAGATCCTTAACCCACTGAACCAGCCAGGAGCCCACAGTTCTGCTCTGAAGACTTTACAACTAGTAGGTTCTGGTTCATCCAGATTATCTAGGAAGAACTCTCTTACCTAAAGTCAACTGGGTATGGACTGTAATCACATCTCCAAAATATTTTCAGAGCAACACCCACATAAATGTTTGATTGAATAACTGAGTAGAGCCTCATCAACACATAAGACTGACAATTTAACTACTATAGGGTTTGGGTTTGTTTTAGGTGATTTTGAGGAGGATTTAAAAAACAGGGACTCTGCTCAGTGGTTGGATTGTCAGGAAGTTGATGGTAAGATAGAATAATTCTACAACTGGGCATCTTAATGAATCTTACCTAGAAGGAAGGAAGACCAGACTGAGACTAAAGTTCTAACTGATAATGGAGCAGAAGGCAGTTGTATCCTCTAGGAAAGAGGGATGCTCGGTCATTTTTGTGGCTTCAACAATGTTAGAATTTTGTCTGTGTTCAGGCATGATTACTGAGTGGCCTTGTGCTCTGTCTTGACCCATCGTGGTCACTGAGTGGCTGTCTGATACTGCTGTCCTATGACCTTATTTATGTTTACCAGGAAAACACCAGAACATGGCTGTGAGCTGCAGACCAGCTCCTGGCAACACCAAAGCCTGCTTGATAGTACCAGGTGGCTGCCAGATGCCAGGGATTTTCCTGTCCCACTCGTCCTACAGTCTCTGTCATCATGAGGTATGACAGTGTGCCAAGAAACAGAAGGCCATCTAACAGGGACAGAGATATTGACTCTAAGTGGAAACCCCCATTAACTTGGGGCTTCCAAAACACACAGAAAATCAATTCTTCTAGAAAAACAAAAAATAAGTCTCCCTCCAATGACTGCCTTTGATATTAGCTCAATTCCTAGTCCCTTACAAATATCTGGAATTTGTGGCAGGATAAAGAATATGAAAAGATCCAGGAGGTTCTGGAAAAGAAATGGATTTCTAAGTCACAGCAGTTCCCCTAATTCTACACATTTGACCTGTATTCTTCATTGTGAAAAAAAAAAAAAAAACAACTAAAAATCATAGAGTGAGGCATCCCAAACTGTCTTTAATGTAATCTATGTCCCCTCATTGCTTAAAACACATAGCACAAAGAACCCTCAGAGGAAGAAAAAATTGATGTGAAAGATGATGCATTTACTGTAGGCAGCATTCATGATATTATGACGTCTCCTTTTTTTTAAGATTTTATTTATTTATTTATTTAACAGAGAGAGAGACAGCAACAGAGGGAACACAAGCAGGGGGATTAGAAGGGGAGAAACAGGCTTCCTGCTGAGCAGGGAGCCCAACCCACGACTCTGGGATCGTTACCTGAACCAAAGGCGCGGATACTTAATGACTGAACCACCCAGGTGCCCCAACATTATGATTTCTTTTATAGTCCCAGGTACAAATACTGGAGATTTTGAGAACATGAGAAGAACTCAGCTGGATTTACATAAGTAAAAAGGCAAAGGTATTCCTTGAACACCAGCAGCAGAAATACTTTAGGTAGGTGAATCTGCTCAAATCATGGAAAATGTTATATGCACTATGGAAGCAAAAAAGAAAGACAATTCACTCACATATGCAGGCCAGGAAAAGGGAAGGATTGAGGGTTTGCCAGGGAGGGGAATCAATGTATGGGAGAATTTCTGGAGGTTGTCACCCAGAAAATCCTGAAGAACACCATATAAGGGATGATGTTATCTGTACATAAGGCTACTCAGAAATTCCCACCCCTCATGCCACATGCAAGCATACACACCCATAAGAAGATTCTAATTTAATATCCTCCCTCCTTTTCTAAATAATTCTCCCAGGTCTACTCTGAATGGAGGCTACAGCAGAACAAGGGGATTTCCCAATCCCTTCAGCTTTCTTTGTACAAACTCTTGAAGTGGCAACAGAGATGTCATCATAGAGGACTTTTCTGATTGGCCAGAACCTGACCTAGCAGGGTTTGGTTTGAATGTCTTTAGATTCCCTTCTCAGTTGGGTCCTCACCAATGCTCTGCTACTCAGAACAGCGACTTCAGAAACTGCATGGAGAATAGGATGAAGAGAGTTCTGATTCTGGGGACCCTCACCCTGACCACTACGATGGGTCCCTCTGGTGGTGAAGACATTGTGGGTAAGCGCACAGCTGAGGGATGTGGGGACATATTTGGGAAATGGAATTGGAAGAGACAAAGATAGAGACTGGCATAGAAATAGTAGAGAATTTCAAAAGTGTTCTCAATATTAAGCAAATCTAAACATTATAGTCATCCTTCCTTTGGGAAACTAGAGACCCAACCCACTCTCTTTGCTACCTGAGCTGTTGCAGAGTTCGTCAAGGGCATTATTCCTTTCTAATATCAGATCCAGTGAAGATAGCCTGCAAGGCTCAATAGCATTCATTTATGATTGCCTCAAAGATTAGAGATGTTTCCATGAGTGGATGTTTTGTTACTAAAAGTTCATGAACTGTTGTTCCCAAATGTCTCTGAAAAACATTTTGAAGATTTTTATGTGTTTCTTCTGAGTCTCACTTGGAGTAGAGTTCCACGAATTATGTATACTATGTAGATATAGAGAAGGGTGTCCTCTTCTTTGTCTCAGATTTCCACACATTTTCATGCTGGAAACTGACCTGGGGGGAGTGGGTAAACAAGTTCAGCTGAATACCTCTAGAGAAGTCATTGTACCACATGACCTCATATATGTCACTTCACAAATAATCAAATAAAATATGTATTTAGAAATGTTTTTCCAATAGTGAAGACATAGAAATGTCAATGATCACTCCTGTTTCTCAACTGTTACTATTATAGGTGTGGCTTAATATTTTTAATTTTAATTCCAGGATATATTATAGTTTCAAGTGTACAATATAGTGATTCAATGTTCCATGTATTATTCAGTGATCATCAAGATAAATGTACTCGTAATCTCCTTCACTTGTTTCACCCATCCCCCCCACCCACCTGACCTCTGGTAACCATCAGTTTGTTCTCTGTAGTTAAGATTCTGGTTTTTTATTATTAATATTATTATTAGTCTCTTTTTCTTTGTTCATTAGTTTTATTTCTTAAATTCCACATACAAATGAAATCAGATGGTAATTGTCTTTCTCTGGCTGATTTGTTGAACTTAATATTATGGCTTTTAGATCTATCCATGTTGTTACAAAGGCAAGATTTTACTATTTTTATGGCTGAATATTATGCCATTATAGATAGATAGACGATAGATAATAGATGATAGAAAGATAGATACATGACAGAGATAGATAGATGATAGATGACAGATAGATAGATAGATAGATACTGTATCTTCTTTATCCATTCATCTATTGATGGACACTTGGGCTGTCCATAATTTTTATCTTTAACAAAGTAGAGAATATCTCTATTTTTATTTTAAAATTGAGAACTTTATGATGAAAAATTCCATTAATTAAATTATATTATCCTTAAATTGTCAATTCAAATGACCTGTATTTCATTCTATCTAATGGATACCCCTTGGGAGGAAAACTGGACAAGTACACACTAATTATTTAATCCTTCCAGTACTTCTACCTTCAATGTCCACCTCTTCTCACCTTCTCTTCATGAATTACTTTATCATCCTTTCCATCCAGGATCTATCCCAGCCCTTATGCTTGATGTTTAACTTCTTAAAGACATTTATTTATTTATTTATTTATTTATTTATTTATTTATTTATTTATTAATAAAGAGAGCAAGAGAGAGTGAACATGTGAATGGGGAGGGTCAGAGAAAAAATCTCAAGCAGATTCCCTACTGAGCATAGAACCCAGTGTAGGGCTTGATCCCATGACCCTGAGATGACAACCTGAGCTGAAGCCAAGAGGTAGGACTTAGACTGAGCCACACAGGCTCCTTTAATTTTATTGACACAAAAAGTTCATTTATAATAACCAAAGTAGAAAAGACAAGTAGTTAAGAGAAGTGAAATGGAGCATGCTCTAATTTTCACCAACTTTGCTAACCATGGCTACTCCCATTCTAATTTCATTTGGTTGTTTCACTTGCTTCACCAGAGAACTTCCAATTTCCTCTCTTCAATGTCACACCAGAGTGCCCTGGTCAGGCTCAACTTATCCATTAGACACAGGTAGGGCAGGCCCAAGGGCATGTGATGCTTGTAGGGCACCCATGAAAACGTTTTAATTTCTATTAAATTTAAAGGAAAAAAGTGAACGTTTAGAGTAGAGGAAGATGTTTTAATTTTTAATTTAGTCTGCGTTATATTTGTCTTTGTACCAATGCAGTCACAAAATATGATTTTTAATATTTTTATGGAGAAAGGGGCCTATGAAAGCAATAGTGCTTAGGCTCACAAGTCATAAGAGAGCCTTGGTTACTACTGATCAATTCCATATCATTCTGCTACCTCTGTGTCTGTCAGTCTCCACTCCCCCAGATTTCTGTGATCCTTGAGAATACCAAATGACATTCAATACACACTTTAGAGCACATAGTGAGATCACTTTGGGGATTCAAAGATGAAAAGACATACTATCTGCTCCCTGGTGTGGGAAAGCAGAAGGATCATTGCTGAGCAGGACCGTGGACACAGCTGAGACTGAAACTACAAAAGTAAACTGGTTCCAGTTGGCCCAGCAGTGGGATGTTCATTAACAGTTGGCAACCCAGGACAAGTATTGGATGAAAATAATAATTGCATATATTCATGTTTGAAAAAGGAGTCAAGGATAAAGTATAGAGGATAAAGAGGCTTTGTTGGAGGGCCTTTTAAGTAATCAACCAAGGGGGTCATACTGGGCAGGAAAGAGAGAGAGTTTGATGAGGTATGGATGAATTTGGAGAGCAAGACACTGGGATTAAGGTGCTGGAGGGGATAATGTGGTCAAAAACATGTTCAATGAGAGAACTTAGCTAAAATGTTGGGAACTAAGCAGGAACTTGGAGAAGAAACTGGAGGTGCCCAGAAATCTGTAAGATAACTTTGTTTTGAGGAGAAAGACCCCAGCAAAGACCAAGAAACATGAATGAATAACATACTTTGGTTTGACTGGCTGCTCAGGTATTCCTGGAGGAAGTGGGACCACAAGACTGCTGTTGTTCCATTGAAGGACTCACCACAGCTTCCTGTCTTTGTTCCTGTACTCACTTGACTCTCCCACAAGCAATAAGCTTCTTGATGACAGAAACCATGCTGACTGGTATTTTACTCCCTGCTTCCTGATGTCTGACATCTCACTGATGTTCTGTAAGTGAGGAGGAACATAAAGAAGAAATGATTAAAACAACAACATCAACAACACATATTTCATCACAAATTGTCCAGTTAGCCTCACTGAGTGGAGTCCTACTGCTGCCATTCTACTTTGGCGTCCTCACACAAGTATATTGTCCGTTTGAAGAAAACGGCCATAGATTACCTGGAATCCTAAACAGATAGAAATGTTAGAATAAGGAGAAAAGTTTAGTAACATCCTTGAAAGAAAAAAAAAGAGGTGGGTAGAGAGTGTAAAAAACTAAAATCTAATAAAGCTTACATTTTAAGTTGTTTCTTTAGTGGAGTCTGTAGCTGCTTCGCGTTTCTCCTGCACCCTGTCTGTCTTCTCCAAGCGCTTCCAGGGGGAAGCCAACTGCCAGGGGTGTTAGTTTGTCAGTGCACAGTCAACCTGCGCTCATATCAGATAAATCAGATTTTAAGCTAAAGACTGTAATCAGAGATACAGAAGGACACTACATCATTCTTCAAGAGTCTATCCTCCAAGAAGATCTAACAATTGTAAATATTTATGCCCCCAATCAAGGAGCAGCCAACTACATAATCCAACTGTTAATCAAAATAAAAAGTCATAATGATATGAATACATTAATAGTATGAGATCTTAACACGCCACTCTCAGTAACTGACAGATAATTTATACAGAAAATCAATAAAGAAACAAGAGCTTTTTTTTTAAGATTTTATTTATTTATTAGAAAGACAGAGAAACTGAGAGAAAGCATGAGAAGAGAGAAGGTTAGGGAAAGAAGCAGACTCCCTGTGGAGCTGGGAGCCCAATGTGGGACTCGATCCTGGAACTTAAGGATCATGACCTGAGCCAAAGGCAGTTGCTCCACCAACTGAGCCACCCAGGCGCCCCAAGAAACAAGAGATTTGAATGACACATTGGACCAGATGGACCTCATAGATATATACAAAACATTCCACCGTAAAACAACAGAATACTCATTCTTCTCAAGCGTACATGGAACTTTCTCCATAATAGACCATATACTGGGTCACAAATCAGGACTCAACGGATACCAGAAGATTGAGATGATTCCTTGCGTATTCTCAGACCACAATGCTTTGAAACTGGAACTCAACTGAAAGAAAAAGTTTAGAAAAAATTCAAACACTTGGAGGATAAATACCAACCTGCTCAAGAATGCTGGGATCAGCCAGTAAATCAAAGATGAACTTAAACAATTAATGGAGAACAATGAAAATGAAGACACATCGAGGTAAAACCTATGGGATATAGCAAAGGCAGTCCTAAGGGGGAAATACATAGCCATCCAAGCCTCATTCAAAAAAAATTCAAAAATCGCGTATAACATAGCTCTCTTTACACCTTAAAGAACTGGAAAATCAACAAGAAATCAAACCAACCCATGCACAAGAAGGGAAATAATCAAGATTAGAGCAGAGATCAATGAGTTAGAAACTAGAGAAACAGTAGAATGCATCAATAAATCCAGAAGTTGGTTTTTTGAAAGAATCAATAAGATCAATAAGCCACAGGTCAAACTCATGCAAAAGAGAGAGGACCCTAATTAACAAAATTATGAATGAAAGGGGAGAGATCACAATTAATCCAAAGGAAATAGAAACAATCATCAAAAATTATCAACAGCTATATGCCAATAAGCTAAACAACTTAGAAGAAATGGATTCATTCCTGGAAACCCATAATCTTCCAACACTGAAACAGAAAGACGTTGACAACCTGAAGAGACCAATATCTAGTAATGAGATTGAAGCAGTGATCAAAAACCTCCCAAAAAACAAAAGTCCAGGGCCTGATGGATTCCATGGGGAATTCTACCAAACTTTCAAGGAAGAAATAATACCTGTTCTCCTGAAACTGTTTGAAAAAATAGAAACAGAAGGAAAACTTCCAGACTCTTTCTATGAAGCCAGCATTACCCTGATCCCCAAACCAGGCAAACACCCCATCAAAAAGGAGATCATCAAAAATTTCAGACCAATATCCCTAATGCATATGGATGCCAAGATTCAACAAGATGCTAACTAATAGGATCCAACAGTACATTAAAAAGATTATCCATCATGACCAGGTGGGATTTATCCCTGGGATGCAAGGGTGGCTCAACATTCTCAAATCAATCCATGTGATAGAACAAATCAACAAGAGAAGAGAGAAGAGCCACATGGTCCTCTCAAATGCTGCAGAAAAAGCATTTGACAAAATTCAGCATCCGTTCCTGATTAAAACTCTTCAAAGTATAGGGATAGAGGAACATTCCTCAACATCATAAAGTCTATCTATGAAAAGCCCACAGCAAATATCATTCTCAATGGGGAAAATCTGACAACCTTCTCTTTGAGATCAGAAATACGACAAGGATGCCCTCTCTCACCACTCTTGTTCTACAAAGTACTAGAAGTCCTAACAACAGCAATCAGACAACAAAAAAAAAATAAAAGGTATTCAAAATGGCAATGAGGAAGTCAAACTCTCTCTCTTTGCAGATGATATGATACTTTATATGGAAAACCCCAAAGACTCCACCCCCAAACTACAAGAATTCATACAGCAATTCAGTAATGTGTCAGGATACAAAATCAATGCACAGAAATCACTTGCTTTCCTATACACTAACAATGAAAATATGGAAAGGGAAATTAGAGAATGGATTCCATTTACTGTAGCACCAAGAACCCTAAGATACCTGGGAATTAACCTAACCCAAGAGGTAAAGGATCTGTACTTGAGAAACTACAAAGCACTCATGAAAGAAATTGAAGAGGACACGAAAAGGTGGAAAAGCATTCCATTCTCACGGATTGGAAGAATAAACAGTGTTAAAATGTCTATACTGCCCAGAGCAATCTACACGTTCAATGCCATCCTGATCAAAATTCCACCAGTTTTTTCCAAAGAGCTGGAACAAACAAACCTAATATTTGTATGGAACCTGAAACGACCCCAAATTGCTAAGGAAATGCTGAAAAAGAAAAACAAAGGTAGGGGCATCACATTGACTGATTTCAAACATTATGACAAAACTGTAATCACCAAGAGAGTGTGGTACTGGCACAAAAACAGACACATAGACCAGTGGAACAGAATAGAGAGCCAAGAGATGGACCCACAACTCTATGGTCAAATCATCTTTGACAAAACAGGCAAAAACATCCACTGGAAAAAAGACAGTCTCTTCAGTAAATGGTGCTGGGAAAACTGGACAGCTCTATGTGGAAGAATGAAACTTGGCCATTCTCTTACACCACACACAAAGAGAACCTCGAAATGGATAAAAGACCTCAACGTGAGGCAGGAATCTATCAAAACCCTAAATAAGAACATAGGCCGTAACCTCTATGATATTAGCCACAGCAACTTCTTTCAGGACATGTCTCCAAAGGCAAAGGAAACAAAAGCGAAAATAAACTTTTGGGACTTCATCAAGATAAAAAGCTTCTGCACAGCGAAGGAAACAGTCCACAAAACAAACAAGCAACCCACAGAATGGGAGAAGATATTTGCTAATGACACTACAGACCAAGGTCTGATATCTAAGATCTATAAAGAACTTCTCAAGCTCCAAACTCACAAAACAGAAAATCACATGCAAAAATGGGCAGAAGACATCAACAGACACTTCTCCAAAGAAGACATTCAAATGGCTAACAGACGCATAAAAAAATGTTCATCATCTTTAGCCATCAGAGAGATTCAAATCAAAACCACACTGAGAGGAGGGGGCAAGATGGCGGAGAAGTAAGAGATCCTGCAGCAACCGGTCCCCAAAAGTGAGCTGGAAATCTACCAGAACACGCTGAACACCCATGAAATCACCCTGAGGAGAAAGATTTCTAACCCCGGGATCTCTCCGAGAGCAGAAGACAGCAGTGGAGAGGTAAAAGCAAAGTGGGATCACTCGAGCTGATATAGGAGGATAAATAAAAGGGGGAGGAAGCCACCAGAAGCTAACCAAGGACAGTAATACCCCAAAGGAAAGTGCCCGGTGGCAGGAGGACAAGCATAAACGTAGAACCAAATAAAAACACTGAAAAAGGGCAAAAAGTTCGGAGGAGTAACTAGGGGAAGGGGGTGGTCGCGGGCACCGGCGCTTGGACCCACTCTCCCAGGAAGGAGCTGTGGAACTGGTGGGGTATCCAGTCCGCGATTCCTGAACCTGCAGATT
>CM052802.1:92708391-92723635 GCA_028533885.1 Nasua narica | reverse complement strand
GAGAGTTTGACTTCTTTGCCAATTTGGATGCCTTTTATTTCTTTTTGTTGCCTGATTGCTGAGGCTAGGACTTCTAGGACTATGTTGAACAGCAGTGGAGATAGTGGGTATCCCTGCCGTGTTCCTGATCTCAGGGGAAAAGCTGAGAGCTTTTCCCCATTGAGAATGATATTCTCTGTGGGTTTTTCATAGATGGCTTTGATGATGTTGAGGAATGTGCCCTCTATGCCGACACTGTGAAGAGTTTTGATTAGGAAAGGATGTTGTACTTTGTCAAATGCTTTTTCATCATCAATTGAGAGTATCATATGGTTCTTGTTCTTTCTTTTATTAATGTATTATATTACATTGATTGATTTGCGAATGTTGAACCAACCTTGCATCTCAGGAATAAATCCCACTTGGTCGTGGTAAATAATCTTTTTAATATACTGTTGCATCCTATTGGCTAGTATTTTGGTGAGAATTGTTACATCCGTGTTCATCAGGGATATTGGTCTGTACTTCTCCTTTTTGATGGGGTCTTTGTCTGGTTTTGGGATCAAGGTAATGTTGGCCTCATAAAATGAGTTTGAAAGTTTCCCTTCCATTTCTATTTTTTGGAATAATTTCAGGAGTGTGGGTATTAATTCTTCTTTAAATGTTCGGTAGAATTTCCCTGGGAAACCATCTGGCTCTGGGCTTTTGTTTGTTGGGAGATTTTTGATGACTGTTTCAATCTCCTTACTGGTTATGGGTCTATTCAGGTTTTCTATTTCTTCCTGGTTCAGTTTTGGTAGTTTGTGTGTCTCTAGGAATGCATCCATTTCTTCCAGATTGTCTAGTTTGCTGGCATTTAGCTGCTCATAATATGTTCTTATAATTGTTTGTATTTCTTTGTTGTTGGTTGTGATTTCTCCTTTTGCATTCATGATTTTATTAATTTGGGTCCTTTCTCTTTTCTTTTTGATAAGTCTGGCCAAGGGTTTATCAATGTTATTAATTCTTTCAAAGAACCCCTCCTAGTTTTGTTGATTTGTTCTACTGTTCTTTTGGTTTCTATTTCATTGATTTCTGCTCTGATCTTGATTACTTCTCTTCCTCTGCTGGGTTTAGGTTTCATCTGTTGTTCTTTCTACAGCTCCTTTAAGTGTAGAGTTAGGTTATGTATTTGAGATCTTTCTTGTTTCTTGAGAAAGGCTTATATTGCTATATATTTTCCTCTCAGGAATGCCTTTGTTGTGTCCCAGAGATTTCAAACACTTGTGTTTTCTTTTTCATTTTTTTCCATGAATTTTTTTAATTCTTCTTTAATTTCCTGGTTAACCCATTCATTCTTTAGGAGGATGCTCTTTAGCCTCCATGTATTTGAGTTCTTTCCAACTTTGCCCTTGTGATTGAGTTCTAGTTTCATGACATTGTGGTCTGAAAATATGCAGGGAATGAGACCGGTTGAGACCTGATTTGTGTCCCAGGATGTGATCTATTCTGGAGAATGTTCCATGTGCACTAGAGAAGAAGGTGTATTCTGTTGCTTTGGGATGGAATGTTCTGAATATATCTGTGATGTCCATCTGGTCCAGCGTGTCATTTAGAGCCTTTATTTCTTTGTTGATTTTTTGTTTAGATGATCTGTCCATTTTGGCGAGGGGGGTATTAAAGTCCCCTACTATCATTGTATTATTGTTGATGTGTTTCTTTAACTTTGTTATTAATTGGTTTATATAATTGGCCACTCCCACGTTAGGGGCATAGATATTTACAATTGTTAGATCTACTTGTTGGGCAGTCCCTTTAAGGATGATATAGTGTCCTTCTTCATCTCTTATGAGAGTCTTTGACTTAAAATTTAATTTATCTGATATAAGGATTGCCACCCCAGCTTTCTTTTGATGTCCGTTAGCATGGTAAATTGTTTTCCACCCCCTCACTTCAAACTTGGAGGTGTCTTTGGGTCTAAGATGAGTTTCTTGTAGACAGCATATCGATGGGTCTTGTTTTTTTTATCCATTCTGATACTCTGTACCTTTTGAATGGGGCATTTCGCCCATTTACATTGAGGGTAACTATTGTCAGATATGAATTTAGTCCCATTGTATTGCCTATATGGTGACTGTTAACTGTATATTGTCTCTCCTCTTTTCTGGTCTCTGTTCCTTTTAGGCTCTCTCTTTGCTTAGAGGACCCCTTTCAATATTTCCTGTAGGGCTGGTTTGGTGTTTGAAAATTCCTTTAGTTTTTGTTTGTCCTGGAAGCTTTTTATCTCTCCATCTCTTTTCAGTGACAGCCTAGCTGGGTATAGTATTCTTGGATGCATATTTTTCTCATTTAGGGCTCTGAATATATCATGCCAGTCTTTTCTGGCCTGCCAGGTCTCTGTGGTAGGTGTGCTGCCAATCTGACATTCCTGCCTCTGTATGTTACCGATTTCTTGTCTCGAGCTACTTTCAGGATTTTCTCTTTGTCACTAAGACTTGTAAGTTTTACTTTAGATGACGGGGCATAGACCTATGTTTATTGATTTTGGGGGGGATTCTCTGTGCCTCCTGGATTTTGATGCTTGTTCCCCTCAGCAGATTAGGGAAATTCTCTACAATAATTTGTTCCAATATACCTTCCACCCATTTCTCTCTTTCTTCTTCTTCTGGAATCCCAATTATTCTAATATTGTTGTGTCTTATGGTATCACTTATCTCTCTAATTCTTCCCTCATGGTCTAGTGGTTGTTTGTCTCTCTTTTTCTCAGCTTCTTTATTCTTTGTCATTTAGTCTTCTATCTCGCTAATTCTTTCTTCTGCCTCATTTATTATAACATTAAGAACCTCCATTTTTGTTTGAACCTCATTAATAGCTTTTTAAATTTTATCTTGGTTAGATTTTATTTCCTTTATTTCTCCCGAAAGGATTTTATTTCTCCCAAAAGGGATTCTTTGATCTCTTCCATGTTTTTTTGGAGCCCAGCTAGCATCTTGATAACTGTCATTTTGAACTCTATTTCACATATTACTGATGTTTGTATTAACTAGGTCTCTAGCTGTTGGTATTGTCTCTTGTTCTTTTTTGGTGGTGAGTTTTTCTGCCTTATCATTTTATCGAGCTAAGAATAGGTGAGTGAGAGAGAAATTACTCTGGAGTTCCAGTTTTCACTGATTGATGAACTTGGTCTTGGCTGGATTTTCTCACTGATCTTCTGGGAGAGGGGCCTTTTGAACTTGGTTCTGAAGTGTCTTTGCCTGAGGTGGAATTGCCCCGCCCTTGCCCAGGGATGGGCCAAGCAATTCGCTCATGTTCCCTTTCGGGAGTCTTTGTTCCCTGAGTGCTTTCAGTACTGCCCTGGAGGCCAGGAATGCAAATGGCGGCTCCCAGTCTCTGGCCAGAGGAGCTGAGCACTGGAGTCCCCTCTCCTCAGTGCACCCTCAGAGGAAAGCAGTCAATCACTCCTGTCTCCCGGGTCCCCGCACAAGCTCTGAGCTCAACCAATGGTGGCGGAACTTTTCTATCTCTGGCGCACGGCCCTGTCTGGAGTCTCCAAACCCAGCAGATTCCAGCTGCGTGCTCCTGTGCCTCCCCTCCTTACTAGGAGTAAGGAGGGGGTCTCTCCAAAATGTCTTGTGGGGTCCCCACTCAAAGGGCTGCGGCCATGGTCTAGGGTAAGCCCCAGTTGAAAACGCACTGTGGGGCTCTTTCTCTGCCGCCAGCTTCTCCACCCCGATATCTGGGATCCCTGTTGCACTTAGACACCCCCGGTCTCTTTGTGATCTCACGGGTCCTGAAACCACTCTGTTCCTGCGAGGGCTAAACCTCCAGTTTAGCCTCTGGAGGAACGTCCCTCAGCGGAGCAGACTCTAAAAGTTCCGATTGTGCTCCATGGCTCTGCGGCTGCAGGGATCCGGCCCCTCCTCCCGCGGTCTCCCTCTTCTTCGCTTTGGATTCACTTTTCCAGATGTCCTACTTTTCAGAAAGTGGTCGATTTTCTGCTTGTTGAATTTCTCTTCTTCCTCTCTTCTCTCTCCTGTTGAGTATGCTGGCTTTTAGAATGATTTGATACCTATCTAGATGAACTTCTGGGATCCGACTCTATCTCAACCTCCTACTTTTCCACCATCTTGCTCCTCGACCAATGCTTTAACTTTCTTTTTTTTTTTTTTTTAAAGATTTTTATTTATTTATTAGAGAGGGAGAGACTGAGAATGAGACAGGAGAAGGTCAGAGGGAGAAGCAGACTTCCCGCAGAGCCGGGAGTCTGATATGGGACTCGATCCCGGGACTCCAGGATCATGACCTGAGCCGAAGGCAGTTGGTTAACCAACTGAGCTACCCAGGCGCCCTGCTTTAAATTTCTTATTTGATACTTCAAACATGTCATTCATCTTCATATTGGTATCAGTTGATTGTCTTTTCTCATTCAAGTTGTTCTTTTCCTAATTCTTAGTATGACAAGAGCAATATTTTAATATATCCTGGACACTTTTGCTATTATATTAGGGGACTTGAGATCCTAGTCAAATCTTTTATTTTAGCAGACAGTCCCCCTTTTTGGGGATAGCATGAATCCTGGTCTATTCTTTTGGTCTGTGGTTTAAAAGACAATTTTGTTTTCAGAGCCCTTACAGTACTGTCCTGGTCTGTTTCATTCACTTTGTACCACTGGGGCCTCCCACTCAGTTTCAGCTGGTGTCATCCATGGGGATGGACCCCATAGTCCAACTGGTGCTGCTTAATGGGAGATGGGGTCAATCAGCCAGAGGAGAGAATGTCCCTTGGTCTGATCTCCAGCCTCCCCAGTGCTGAAAAGCTTCTTGTTTGCCCTTTGCTGGTGCCATAGGGGGACAGAAGCACCAACCGGGGCTTTTTCCCACTGCTAGGGCAGAATGGCAGGCATTGTTGGGCCTGACTCACTTTCTGCCTCTAGGTGACCAGTAGACACTGGTATGGAGAATGGGAGTCCACATTTAGTGTTAGCTCTGGCATGGGCAGAATGGGCTCTCCAGCAGCTCCACTTTTTTTGTCCTTCCTTTTTCACTTCTGTCAGTGCTGCAGCTGTGGAGTGGATGGATTTATCCAATATCAAAGTCTCGACTCAATTTTGACCAGAACTCCTCTTCATTTATTTTCTTGTGATTATTCTATATGTTTCATGTTTTGGGTCCACACTTTCTGTGATGATCTCATTTTTATTAGGGTTTTTATTCCTCTTATGAGAGTCCTGTATGCTGCTGGTTATGTAAATGCCCCTAGCCAGTGGCTCTATTTCTGGCAGTATAGTTCTAGAAATTTCATTATCCTGGAACAATCTCAGGTTGATGTTTTACTTTGGTACTTGTACAGAAGTAAGAGGGCAAGATTTTATAGTTTCATTTTTATCAATAAGACAGATATTTTCTTTTTTTAAAAAAGGATTGATTTATTTGAGTGAGAGAGCACATGGGGAGGTGGAGAGGGGAAGAAAAGTGAATCTCAAGCAGACTGTGAGCAGAGCATGGAGACAAATGTGGGACTTGATCCCAGGACCCTGAGATCATGACCTGAGCTGAAACCAGAGGTGGAAGCTTAACCAACTGAGCTACTCAGACACCCTGATGGATATTTTCATTTACATTGATGAATAAGGAAAATGAACCCAAAAAACATCTTAAGACCTCACTTATTTGTCAGTGATGTGAACAACTTTTTTCTCAGTCAGGAAGTAGTTTTCAAATATTGGAAGGATATTTTCTACTGATTTTGTGCTATTCACATTGGATTGGCTACAAACATGATATCCTTCTAAGTTTATTCTGCATTCATCACTTTCTTAAGTTTAAACCAAAGTCTGCAAACTAAAGGAAGTGAGCCTGCAACCTGTCTTGGTAAGACTTTCCTGTAACACATCATGCTCATTTATTCATATATTGTCTAGGCCACCTTAGCCCCACAGTAGAAGGGTTGAGGAGTTGTAACAGTAACCCTATGGATTACAATCCTGACATATTTTCTATCTGGCCTTGAAAAAAATGCCAACCTCTGATCTAAACAATCAACCAAACAGTAAATAAGGCCCCGACTTCCAGCATTTGCTGCCTTCCATACTATAAATACTCCCACCATAGCTAATTTCAAGTTATCAACGTGATGTTACTGAAGAGTTGGAAAGAGATGTTCAGTGGAATCCCTTTGTATAGCATTTTCAGCATATACCTACAACAGTTGTAAATAAGAACATAAACAAGAGTAATATGCAGGAAAATAATTAGGAAGCAAGGAATGTTTAGTATTTATTTCATTTTTAATATTAATTATAAATTTACGTAATTTAATTTTACTAAAAGTCATGGTTAACAACTGACTTCCAGATTCATGAAACAAATTGTTCCTTTTTTTTAAGATTTTATTTATTTATTTGACAGAGAGAGAAAGATCACAAATAGGCAGAGAGGCAGGCAGAGAGAGAGAGAGGGTAGCAGACTCCCTGCTGAGCAAAGAGCCCAATGTGGGGCTCAATCCCAGGACCCTGAGATCATGACCCAAGCTGAAGGCAGAGGCCTTAGCCCACTGAGCCACCCAGGCGCCCTGAAACAATTTATTCTTGTGAGCTTATATGAACTGGTTTCCGAGCAACACTGATGATATGCATAAAATAATTTTAGCTCCTTTGGCTCATGTCTTTTCCCATATCTGCCCAAAATATTAGGTTTCAGCTTCCACTCAGCTACAGCTGGGATTTCCCTCTTAGTTTCTGATGTTTGAGGATCACTTTTCTTGATTTTTAGCTCCTTTTTGTATATATTTTGTAACAATCTTCTACTAGGTTCATATTAGTGTAGGTAGAGGGAGTTCCCAAGAGACTTCATATTGCAACATTGATAGGTAGCCTGATTTCTTACATCCTTACCACTTATTGCCTACTCTGTAAATTAATGTTTTATGCTTTGTCCTAGAGCTTCCTTTGCTGACACTACAGATAGAAATTATGGATATTTCCTGACCTGGCCCCATGACAGGTGGCAGATATTAAGATTTCATTCACTATCAAGGGATAACTACTCAGATTTTTATCATAGAACAATAAGAGGGACATTCTGGAAGGAAAGAGGCAGGTAGAAGTTGGGTTTAAATGTATATCGGTCAGGTTCCTGGAAGGAAAGAGATGGGAAACTCCAATTGGTTAATTTGAAGAGAGTTTAATACAGTATCTATTTACAAAGCTATGATCACCAGAGTGTAAGCAAATCATAGCAACAGAGAGGTATCCTAGCCTAGGGACAGCAGGAGCATTGTTACCCTCTTAAAGCCTGAAGGGATGAAGGAACAGAATAATAAAGGGGCCCTGGAGGCAGAGAGTACTGTGTAGAGAGCCACCAGATAACATTTGTGACTTTCTAGTTAAGTGAAACAGCCTCCTGTGACCTGCCTAGAGTTGGAGTATGGTGGTTTGGGGAGAGGGACAGGCCAGCCCACTTTCCTTTCTTCCTCCAATCCTCTGATTATGCTTTTCATTATTCAAAGCAATCAAGGACCTAGGAGGTAATTCCATGTAGATCAGCTGTTGGGAGCACAGAGCAAGGCAGAGAAGGGGGAGAACAACAGGGAGAGTAAATGGAAGAACTGTGGCAAGGAGGGAACCATGGAATCTAGGAGAAAGCCACAGATTGGAGGTGATGCCAACTCAAATAAGTCATTTGAGTGCTTTCTCCTATTTTCAGAAAATCAAAAACAAGAGTGATTTGGGAAGGAAACTTGTCCTACACGGGCTCGATTTCAGGACTATTTATATTAAAATGTTATTGATGACTGTTTATATGGAGTCAAATGCATCCTCGTCTTTATTTCTCTTTATCTCCCCCCTGCATGCACACACAAGGTGTAAAGATTTTGAGTGATCATAATTCTCGGTTCATGACTCACTCTTATTCATCTAAGCTTATTTTTTCATCTGTCTTTGTCTTCAATAATATAATAAGCTGTGGTGAATCCAACACCCAGTACATGCATTAGAACCTTGATGATAATTTTAAAATATATTCAAGTCTGTTAGGTCACACTTACTAATTGTGTTGTTTAAATCATTTATACTTTCTCTCTTGCATGACCTATGAGGAGTTGAGAGCCATATATTAAATATCCTACTGTCATGGTTTGATTTACCATCTTCTACCTGTATGTTATATACTTTTTCTTATCTTTGAGGTTATTGTATTAAATGCACATATGCTTAGACTTGCTATGTGGTTCTTGATCGGGTGAATGTTTATCATTACATGAGTCCTTCTACCCTGCAATGTGTTCCCTGAAAATTTAGTTTTTTTAAGTAAGCTCTACACCCTACATGGGCCTTGAACTTACTACTCTGACACCAAGAGTTGTGTGTTCTATCAACTGAGCCAGTCAGGTGCCCCATTCCTTAAAATTTATTTTGACCTTAATAAACACATACCAATTTTATTAACTTAGTACTTGCATGACAGATCCTTTCCATCTTTTGCAATCGATCTCTGAAATGACCTTTATGTTTTTAGTCATATGTCTCATAAATAATATCACCCAAATTTATATTTTGTGATCAATCTGTCGATCTCTATCTTTTAATCAAAAGGTTAGTCCATTTGCATTTACTGAATTAATGAGATATCTAGACCTTTTATACCATCTCGTGTTTTTCATTTCATTCTCTGCATGATTTCAGGGGCTTCTTTCACTGTTCACTCATGTCTGGAATCCATGCTAGCATGTGTAGCAAGCCCCAGGCGGCTCTCTGGCAGGTGGCTCTCTTTTGACCTCTGCCCTGAGATGTGTTTTCAGAAATTGTTTAGGATGCTCGTTTCTAGCATCTTCCTTCACGTAGGAATTATTGTTCCATACCCAGCCTTTTTCAGATATTAAGAATCTGTCCTGCTTTCATTATAGCTTGTCCCTGGACCCCAAACCCTTTGTCTTCATAAAGACTGCATATCTTTAGACACCACATATTAATAGGGATTTTCTGATTGCTTGCATTTTTTTCCAAGAAAACATCTAAAAGTCAATTACCAATACCCTGAAACATTAACTTGGTGATTTCTTTTCTTTTTTCTTATTGTGTTATGTTAGTCACATCATTAGTTTTTGATGTAATATTCCATAATTCATTGTTTGTGCTTAACACCCAGTGCTCCATGCAATCTATGATGATTTCTTTTCAAATCACGTAGTCTATTGAAACTCTATGGATGCTCCAAAATGCACCCCTTGATAATCCTACCTGTCTCATAAAAGTAAACGAGGTTATGAGAGAGGACATATATACTTAGCTCTTTCAGGAGGAGAGTAACTGTCTGACCTTGGAAAAGGTTGCAAGACAAGATTTGTGATGAAAAGAAAGGATCATGGCAAATAGCCTTTGCAGAATCTCATCAACATTATTGAATATATTTTTCACTAACCAGGGCAGAGCATATGGGGAGGCAGCATCACTTGTGTCCATCAGTGCAGGCTACTAATAACCACAAAGAAAATATATAATAGCAACAAGGAGAGGCAGAGAGAAGGTAGAGTGAATTTCCATTTAAAAGAGGAACAGAAATATAATATTGCAAGGCATTAATTTGACAAGAAATATAAATATTAAAATTTTAACTATAAAAATTTGCCATAGCAGCATAAAACCATGAGTAATTGAAAAGGCATAGCATGTTCATAGATGGAAATATAATTTTGGGCTTAATGTATTTTTAAACAAAATCCATAGGAGAATGAGAATACCAATAGATTAGATAAAAGTATTAAATTAAGATAATAAGTATACTCTGGTTGTATTTAAAAAAAGTCATTTTCTGGATGCCTGAATGGGTCAGTCAGTTAAGCATCTGCCTCCAGCTCAGGTGATTGAGTCTCACATTGGGCTGCTTGCTCAGTGGGGAGTCTGTTTCTCCTTCTGCCTCTCTGTCTCTCATGAACAAATAAATAAAATCTTTTCTAAAAAAGTCATTTTCTTAGGAGACATACCCACAGTATTTAAAGACCAAGATCCATGATGTGAACAATTTCTGAAAAAATTATAGATAGATAGATAGATATAGATATATGTATGTCACATACATACACTTCTTACTCTTTCAACTTTTCTTTCTGTTTTACATTTTTACAGCTAAAACAGGAAAAGATTTTTAAGGTTATAAAAATATTACCCCCAGAAAATTCTATGAAAGGGAACAATCAGAGAACTAAAAGATTCTAAAAGTCATTAAATATAATGAATGGGCAAAACTAACTAGAGACAGGGGTGCCTGGATGGCTCAGTCAGTTAAGCATTGGACTTTTGATTTCAGCTCAGGTCATGATCTCAGGATCCTGGATTGAGCCCCACCTAGGACTCTGAACTGAGTGAGGAGCCTGATCAAGAGTCTCTCTCTCTCTCCCTCTTCCCTTCTCCCCAGCTCTCATCTTCTCTCTCTCTCTTAAAAAGAAAAGAAAAGAATAGAATAGAATAGAATAGAATAGAATAGAAAAAGAAACCAAGTACAGCAATTCCTCCTCTTACTGCAACTTTAATTTTCAATTATCTCTCTTCTCTGTACACTGTTATATTTTTTAAAGAATAGTCCTGTTCTGTTTCATTTTTTATAACATATCAAATCTCTTGGAGAATAATAATTATTTGTTTATCTTGTTTTTCTTCCCTACCTTACCTCTGAGGTCATTTTTCCCTTTTTGTTCATTGAGTCCTTCTTTATCACATTGTTGGATTTCCAAAAAATTTCTCCTCTTCATTGGTGATTAGTTCATGTTTTGAAATGAGGCACTTAGGTAGTTGCTTAAGAGACTGTAGTAGTAAGAGGCTTATGAAAAGATGGGCTTTGGGCTTACTTGACTGATAATTCACTGGAAATACCATAATGAGAAAATTTTCTCTCTTTAGGTGACTCATATATCCAAAAAGCAAAATTTCAATATCTTAGATGGGGGGTAGGGCAAAGTTATGGTAGATAAATGGATGTTCGTGTTCCATTGTAGGGAATTCCAATCATTCAATAGAGTTGCTAAATGTGCTTTCAATGAGTTCCCATAAGTGCACAAACTTTTAAAGGACTAAATAGATGAATTATGACCTTATTATATATAGTCCTTCAAGACAGTGGTTTAGAAGGACATTTAATGATGACAAAACAAAATTATCATATATTAAATTTAAAAGTAGTTACAAATACCATATTCACCATGATCTCAAGCCTCTAAACATCTTTCTATTTAGATCTATAACTACATTTATATCTTCAAAGTCTGGAAGGAAAAAAAAATGTCACTCAAGGATCTAGAATGCAATAAAGGTGATCTTGTTTTCTTCTTTTCCTGCTTCAAATGTCGACTGACAAATCTATTGTGGTTGGCTTTAAAAACAGAGTAGTTAAATGAAATCTGCATGTGGAGCTATTAGAATACTAGAACTCTTGGGGAGGGGGGCAAGATGGCAGAAAAGTAAGAGATCCTGTTGTGACCAGTGCCCAAGAGTGAGCTGGATACCTACCAGAACACGCTGAACACCCATGAAATCACCCTGAGGAGCAAGAGTTCTCACTTCTGGATCTCTCCGAGAGCAGAAGACAGCAGTGGAGAGATAAAAGCAAAGTAGGAACACTCAAACGGATATTGGAGGATAAACAAAAAAGGGAGGGAGCCACCAGAAGCTATCCAAGGACAGTAATACCCCAAAGGAAAGTGCCCAGTGGCGGGGGACCAGCATTAATGTAGAGTCTGGTTAAAAACACTTAAAAAGAGCAAAACGTTCTGAGGAGCAACTACTGGAATGCGGTGATCGCGGGCATGGGCCTGGGCCCATGCTCCCAAGAAGGAGCGCCCCAAAGTGAGACTGGTGGGGGGATCCAGTTCATGGTTCCTGAACCTGTACCCTTCCGCTCTCTGCAACATTCTGTGGGTCGGGCGCGCACCTGCAAGTGCCTTTAGAGAGTCTGCTTTGGTCCAGGAGCAGTGCTTTTCTCTGTGTGCTCCCGCAACCAGGACATTCGCAGCCTTCCACAGGGCCAGGGGGACCCCAGCCAGCCCTGGAGAGATCACGGGTAGGCGGCCTATCTACCCGGTCCACACTAGCGGAACGGCAGAGAGGCGGCTGCAGTCCTGCACCACCTGGGGCAGGCTGCGCTGTGAGCAGAATTTTGCAGAGGGGAGTGTGTGTTCTGGACCACACAAAAGGGAGCAGAGACTCAGGCTTCTCTGCTACATGGAGGTCTGAGTGCTTCTGGGCAGATTCCTTGCTTGGACTCTCTGAAAAGGTGAAAAAGCTACAAAAGGCCAAAAACCTTCAGAGGGCAAAAGACTGAAAAACTGGTTTCCACAGAGTTCAGCACCTTGACTTGGGGGCAGGGTGACTCAACCCAAGCAAGGCTGACTGGAAAAGAACGCGGCGGGACCCTCCCCCAGAAGAGCTGCCAAAAAACAAAAGTACTATAACCACAGGGTCCCCATAAAATTTTAAACCCCCAACACCAGGGGAAATCAATATATTAAGCTCCTGGTAATACCTTCAAACCTGTATATTTCATAGACACAAGTTTTTTTTTTTTTCTTTCTTATTCTCCCTCTCTTTCTCTCTTATTTTTATTATTTGCTTACATTCACATTTCTTGGTTTTGTTTGTTTGTTTGTTTGTTTTTTAACTACTCAACATTACAACCAGAGTCTTAATACAACTATAAACCCAGGAGGACCTGAAATAACCTTCCTCATCTGCTAGGAGTTATAATCACCCTCCCATCTTATCCTTCTGTCAGTGTTTCTATGTATTTGCTTTTGTTCTGGTATTATATAAATCTTATTCTTGGTGTTCATTCTGACTAGGTTCTTTTATTTCTTGTCATTTATTTTTGTTGGTCTGTATGTTTGGTTGTGTTTGTTTACATACCTTATAAAACTTATTTTGGGGGCCCATTCTGGCTGGGATTTCCTCTTTTTCTCTTTCTCTCTATCTTTTTTTATCCTTATTCTTTCTTTTTGGTGGTGAAACCCAATTGCTCCAAAACCCTCCAGGGTGCACCCTGCCTGGATCGTGGGCAATATATCCAGCTATGCATCTTCTCATCCACTTCTCAACAAAATGACTAGGAGGAGGAAGACCCAACAGAGGAAAAACCCAGAGACTGCACCCTCTCCCTCAGAACTATTGGACATGGACATAAACAGTATGTCAGAAAGGGAATTCAGGGTGACAATTATCCAGGCAATGGCTAGGATGGAGAAAAACATTAATGACAACATAGAATTTCTAAGGCAGACATGAGATCCAGTATAGACGATGTAAGAAGCACTATTAATGAGATCCAATCCAATCAAAATAGTTTAACAGCTAGAGTTACAGATAGAGGATAGAATTAGTGATCTAGAGGATAAAATGGTTGAGAAGAAAGGTCTGGAGGAGAGCTGGAACAAACTGCTCAGGAACCATGAGAACAGACTTAGGGAAATAAATGACGCCATGAAATGATGCAACATGAGAATCATTAGAATCCCAGAGTCTAGAAAAATACCCAGACATATAATCTTAAAATGTACAAATTATAATTTTAGAAAGGAGGTCCTGAGGGCAGCTAGGGGGAAGAGATTCCTTAGATATGGAGCAAGACCTATCAGAAAAATGTCAGACCTGTCTACAGATACCTGGCAAGCCAGAAAGGGCTGGCATGATAAATTTAGGGCACAAAACGAGAAGAACATGCAGCCAAGAATATTTTATCCAGCAAAGCTGACATTCAAAATGGATAGAGAGATAAAGAGCTTCCAAGACTGGCAAAGATTAAAAGAGTATGTGACCACCAAGCTGGCACTCCAGGAAATATTAAAGGGGGTTCTATAAAAGTAGAAAGAACACATGAGTGCCTTAGAACAGAAATTTGCCATCTATAGGAACACGGACTTCAAAGGCAACATGATGTCAATAAACACTTATCTTTCAATAATCACTCTCAATGTGAATGGCGGAAGTGTTCCCATAAAACGGCACAGGGTTGCAGAATGGATAAAACGACAGGACCCGTCCACATGCTGTCTACAAGAGACTTATTTGGAACCAAAAGATACATTCAGACTGAAATTGAAAGAATGGAGAACCATCTTTCATGCCAATGGACCTCAAAAGAGAGCTGGGGTAGAGATTCTCCTATCAGATAAATTAGATTTTAAGCTAAAGATTATAGTCAGAGATATAGAAGGACACTACATCATTCTTAAAGGGTCTATCCTCCAAGAAGATCTAACAGTTGTAAACATTATGCCCCCAATCTAGGAGCAGCCAACTACATAAGCCAACTGTTAATCAAAATAAAGAGACATATTGATATGAATACATTAATAGTAGGAGATCTTAACATAGCACTCTCAGTAACTGACAGATCATTTAAACAGAAAATCGATAAAGAAAAAAGAGCTTTGGGGGCTCCTGGGTGGCTCGTGGGTTAAGCCTCTGCCTTTGACCTAGGTCATGATTTCAGGGTCCTGGGATCAAGCCCCACGTTGGGCTCTCTGCTCAGCAGGAAGCCTGCTTCCCACTCTCTCTGTGCCTGACTCTCTGCCTACTTGTGATCTCTCTCTCTCTCTGTCAAATAAATAAATAAAATCTTTAAAAGAAAAAAAAAAGAAATAAGAGCTTTAAATAGCACATTGGATGAGAAGGACCTCATAGATATATACAGAACATTCCACCCTAAAACAACAGAATACCCATTCTTCTCAAGCGCATATGGTACTTCCTCCAGAATAGACCATATACTGGGCCAAAAATCAGGCCTCAACCAATACAAAAAATTGAGATGATTCCCTGCATTTCTTCAGACCACAATGCTCCCAATTGTTGAATTCAGACAACAATGCTCCAAATTGTGGAACTCAACCACAAGAAAAAGTTTGGAAGCAGTTCAAACACTTGGAGGCTGAAGACCAACATGCTCAAGAATGCTGGGATCATTATGCCGGATGGGGGGCAAGATGGCGGAGAAGTAAGAGATCCTGCAGCAACCGGTCCCCAAAAGTGAGCTGGAAATCTACCAGAACACGCTGAACACCCATGAAATCACCCTGAGGAGAAAGATTTCTAACCCCGGGATATCTCCGAGAGCAGAAGACAGCAGTGGAGAGGTAAAAGCAAAGTGGGATCACTCGAGCTGATATCGGAGGATAAATAAAAGGGGGAGGGAGCCACCAGAAGCTAACCAAGGACAGTAATACCCCAAAGGAAAGTGCCGGGCGGCGGGAGGACAAGCATAAACGTAGAACCAAATAAAAACACTTAAAAAGGGCAAAAAGT
>CM052802.1:92686571-92707891 GCA_028533885.1 Nasua narica | reverse complement strand
GGGCGAATGGGGGGAAATCGGAGGGGGTGTTGAACCAGGAGAGACTGTGGACTCTGAGCAACAAACTGAGGGTTTTGGAGGGGAGGGGGTGGGGGGGGTTAGCCTGGTGGTGGGTATCGAGAGGGGCACGTACTGCATGGAGCACTGGGTGTGGTGCATGAACAATCAATCTTGTAACACTGAAAAATTTAAATAAATTTGGGGAAAAAAAAATTCATTATGCCTTTCTTCATTTAATATTTGTCTTCACATCTCAAGGCTGTTTTATAACTTAGAACCTAGAAATAAAGTTCATTATTTTTGGCTCTGCAAAAAAAAAAAAAAAGAATGCTGGGATCAATCCAGAAATCAAAGATGAGCTTAAACAATTCATGGAGACCAATGAGAATGAAGACACATTGATCCAAAACCTATGGGATACGGCAAAGGCGGTCCTAAGGGGGAAATACATAGCAATCCAAGCCTCACTCAAAAAAAAACGGAAAAATCTCAAATACATCAGGTCTCCTTACACCTTAAAGAACAGGAAAATCAAGCCAAACACATGCACAAGAAGGGAAATAATCAAGATTAGAGCAGAGATCAACAAGTTAGAAACTAGAGAAAGAGTAGAACACATCAATGAATCCAGAAGTTGGTTTTTTGAAAGAATCAATAAGATTGATAAGTCACTGGCCAAACAAATCCAGAAGAAAAGAGAGAGGACTCTAATTAAAAAAATTATGAATAAAAGGGGAGAGATCATGACTAATCCAAAGGAAATAGAAACAATCATCAAAAATTATTATCGACAGCTATATGCCAATAAGCTAAACAACCTAGAAGAAATGGATGCATTCCTGGAAACCCATAATCTTCCAAGACTGAAACAGGAAGACGTTGACAACATGAATAGACCAATATCTAGGAATGAGATTGAAGCAGTGATCAAAACCCTCCCAAAAAACAAGAGTCCAGGACCTGAAGGATTCCCTGGGGAATTCTACCAAACATTCAAGGAAGAAATAATACCTATTCTCCTGAAACTGTTTGAAAAAATAGAAACAGAAGGAAAACTTCCAGACTCTCTCTATGAAGCCAGTATTACCCCGATCCCCACGCAGGGCAAAGACCCCATCCAAAAGGAGAATTTCAGACCAATATCCTTGATGAATATAGATGCCAAGATTCTCAACAAGGTCCTAGCTAATAGGATCCAACAGCACATTTGAAAGATTATTTGTCATGACCAGGTGGAATTTATCCCTGGGATGCAAGCGTGGTTCAACATTAGCAAATCAATCATTGTGATAGAACAAATCATCAAAGGAAGAGAGAAGAAACACATGGTCCTCTCAATTGATGCAGAAAAAACATTTGACAACATTCAGCATCCGTTCCTGATTAAAACTCTTCAAATATAGGGATAGAAGGAACTTTCCTCAACATCATAAAAACTATCTATGAAAAGCCCACAGCAAATATCATTCTCAGTGGGGAATAGCTGACAGTCTTCCCTTTGAGATCAGGAACAAGACAAGGATGCCCACTCTCACAACTCTTGTTCAACATAGTAGTAGAAGTCCTAGCGACAGCAATGAGACAACAAAAAGAAATAAAAGGTATTCAAATTGGCAATGAAGAAGTCAACTCTCTCTTTGCAGATGACATCATACTTTATATAGAAAATGCAAAAAACTCAATCCCCACACTACTAGAACTCATTCAGCAATTCAGTAATGTGTCAGGATTCAAAATCAATGCACACAAATCAGTTTCTTTCCTAAACACTAACAATGAAAATATGGAAAGGGAATTGGGGAATTCTCTAATCGATTAGAGAATTGATTCCATTTACTGTAGCACCAAGAACCACAAGATACCTGGGAAGTAACCTAACCCAAGAGGTAAAGGATCTGTACTCGAGGAACTACAGAACGCTCATGAAAGAAATTGAAGATGACCCAAAAAGGTGGAAAAGCATTCCATGCTCCTGGATCAGAAGAATAACCATTGTCTACACTGCCCGAGCAATCTACATGTTCAATGCCATCCCCATCAAAATTCCACCAGTTTTTTTCAAAGAGCTGGAACAAACAATCCTAAAATTTGTATGGAACCTGAAATGACCCCAAATTGCTAAGGAAATGTTGAAAAAGAAAAACAAAGCTGGGGGCATCACATTGCTTGATTTCAAACTTTACTACAAAGCAGGGATCACCAAGACAGCATGGTACTGGCACAAAAACAGACACATAGACCAGTGGTACAGAATAAAGAGCCCAGAGATGGACCCACAACTCTATGGTCAAATCATCTTTCACAAAACAGGCAAAAATATCCAGTGGAAAAAAGACACTCTCTTCAATAAATGGTTCTGGGAAAAGTGGACAGCTATATGTAGAAGAATGAAACTTGACCAACCTCTTTCACCATAAACAAAGATAAACTTGAAATGGATAAAAGACCTCAGCGTGAGGCAGGAATCTATCAAAACCCTAGAGAAGAACATAGGCAGTAACCTCTATGACATTAGCCACAGGAACTTCTTTCAGGACATGTCTCCAAAGGCAAAGGAAACAAAAGTGAAAATAAACTTTTGGGACTTCATCAAGATAAAACTTCTGCACAGCGAAGGAAACAGTCAGCAAAACAAACAAGCAACCCACAGAATGGGAGAAGATACTCACAAATGACACTACAGACCAAGGTCTGATATCTAAGATCTATAAAGAACTTCTCAAGCTCCACACTCACAAAACAGAAAATCACATCCAAAAATGGGCAGAAGACATCAACAGACACTTCTCCAAAGAAGACATACAAATGGCTAACAGACCCATGAAAAAATGTTCATCATCTTTAGCCATCAGAGAGATTCAAATCAAAACCACACTGAGATACCACCTTACACCAGTTAGAATGGCCCAAATCAACAAGACAGTAAACAACAAATGCTGGAGAGAATGTGGAGAAGGGGGAACCCTCCTCCACTGTTGGTGGGGATGCAAGTTGGTGCAGCCACTTTGGAAAACAGTGTGGAGATTCCTCAAGAAATTAAAAATAGAGCTACCCTATGACCCTGCAATTGCACTACTCGGTATTTACCCCAAAGAAGCAGATATAGTACAAAGAAGGGTCACATGTACCTCAATGTTCATAGCAGTAATGGCCACAATCGCCAACTGTGGAAAGAACCAAAATGCCCTTCCACAGATGAGTGGATAAGGAAGATGTGGTACATCTATACAATGGAATATTATGCCTCCATCAGAAAGGATGAATATCCAACTTTTGTATCAACATGGACGGGAATAGAATAGATTATGCAGAGTGAAATAAGTCAAGCAGAGAGATTCAATTATCTTATGGTCTTACGTGTGGAACATAAATAAAATCATGGATGGCATTGTGAGAAGGAAGGGAAGGGTGAATGGGGGCAAATCAGAGGGGAACCATGAGAGACTGTGGACTCTAAGCAACAAACTGAGGGGTTTGGAGGGGTGGGGGTAGGGGATTTGGGCGAGCCTGTTGGTAGGTATTGAGAAGGGCAGGTCGTGCATGGAGCACTGAGTGTGGTGCATGAACAATCAATCTTGTAACACTGAAAAAGTAAAATAAACATATTTGAGAAAAAATATTAAAAAAAAAAGAATAGTAGAACTCTTGAGGTTAAGAAACCATATACTCTGTCCCTTTGTTCATCTCAACCAGACTTGTGGCACCACCTACCATCAAGGTAACACAATTACAGTTTCCAATCTCAACTGCTAAACTTACTTCTCAATATTTTATTTATGTATTCATTCATTCACTTTATTTCATTTTATTTTAATTCCAGTATAGTTAACAATGGTGTTATATTAGTTTGAAGTCTACCCTTTAGTGATTCAGCAATTCTACATATTACTCAGTGCTCACTGCAGCAAAAGTACTCTTAATCCCCTTACCTATTTCACCCACTCCCACCCACCTGGCCTTTAGCAACCACCAATTTGTTCTATATGTTTAAGAGCCTGATTTTTTATGTTTCTCTCTTTTTTTTCTATGTTTTTCTCTTGTTTTGTTTTTTAAATTCCACACGTGAGTGAAATCATATGGTATTTGTCTTTCTTTGACTGACTTATTTCAAAACAATTCAAAATCTAAATGTGAGACATGAAACCACAAAGTTCCTAAAAGAAAACATAAGTGATAAGCTCTTGACATCAGTCATAGGAACATTTTTCTAGTTAGGACTCCTTTGGCAAGAGAAACAAAACCAAAATTAAATTATTGCAACTACACCAAAATAAAAGGCTTTTTGCACAGCAAAAGAGGCCATCAACAGAACAAAAAGAAAATCCCTTCAGTGGGAAAAGATATTTGCACATAGAATATCTGATAAAGGATTAGTATCCAAAATATATACATATATATATATAACTTAACACACAAAGAGCCCCCCCAAAATCCAATTAAATGGTGGACAGAAGATATGAAGAGACATTTCTCCAAAGAAGACTTGCAGATGCCAAGAGACACATGCAACAATGCTCAACGGCAACTCATTATCAGAGAAACGCAGATCAAAACTACAATGAGATACAACCTCACACCTATCAGAATGGCTAAAATCAACAATACAAAAAACAACAGCTATTGACAAAGATTTGGAGGATAAGGAACCCTCCTGCACAATTGGTGGGAATGCAAACTGATGTCATTGTGGAACAGTATGGAGGTTCCTCAAAAAATTACAACTAGAATTACCATATGATCCAAGAATTCCACCAGTGGGTATTTACCCACATAAAGACAAAATTTTTAATTATCCCAGAAGATAATAATTTCCCAATATGACCAAACAATATTAACTAATAAAAATGTTTGTCCTTTCAGTATTCTTTTTCAAATATCTCTTAATGGCAAGAATAGGACATTATTTCTTGAGAATATCCTTGGGGTAACTGCGCTCATTGTAAGTCAGGAGTTACCCCGTCCTCAGCTAGCACTCAGCCTCCTAATAGTATTGTGGAACAGGATCTTTACTTTTTGGGTGGAAAACACATGTCTCCTAAATTAGATAAAAAACTCTGTGGCTTATTTTTCATCACTATGTATTCACTGACTTTCCGATCCATTCCCCGATTTACTGGTAATAGAGCTACCCCCCTTGGTAATGCCATGTAAACACTTGAAATACTAAAACCCTAGCATAGATGTTTGTGTTTCTACAGCAAGTGAACATCCTTATATTATTCTAGATTTGCCAGTTTCTAGGCAATGGTGAAAAAGTGGAAAACCTCATTTGTATATGAACCACATATCATACTTCATGGAGACAGGAATATCTTTAAATAGGATTTGTTGAAGTTTCCTATAGCTCTCTGTGGAATATTGAACAATCTGTCAAGAAAGGAGAAGAATACCCAAGTATCCTGCCATCTTCAGCATTGGAAAGAAAACAACAGTAACTGTAACAAAATTCTACTTTATGACTTAAAAGTTGGCCCAGAATGAAACCTCCTTACACATGCAGTGTATGCAGGGAATTGGTCACTGCCTTTGATGCTCTGCCATGTACAAAAGAGTATAACACTGACTTTATTGTTATCAATTCCCAGCTACCTCTCAGTGGGATTACTGAATTTTGGAGGAATTCCAAGACTGCCAAAATCCAAGTCCATAAAAACTACAGTGGTTCACATTCTTCTTTGTTTTTAAAAATAAAATTTAATACACCACATTGCATATTATATAACAATGCTTGCTTGATAAAGAAGTTTGAAAGTCTATATAACCAACAGAAACAAATTGATCTCTCTCTGCTTTCTCATGAGATAACCACAACAACCACTTTAATGTATATTTCGATATTTTTTCAAAAACATGTACCATTTCTATTTTTAAGTGAGTTTATAACATAGAAATTTTTTATCTTGCCCAGATTGCTTAACACTATATTTTAAATATTTACCTCATTTCCCCATTTATTTTTCTGTAAATGTTCACTGTAAGGACTAAATAATTGTTCATGAAGACTTATGCCATAACTCTATCTGCCATAACTTATTGCTCAAATGGGGAGCTTATTTTATTAAATAAACTTGTTATTTTGAATAATTTCAGATCCACATGATGTTGTAACAAGAAATACAGAGACATCTTGTGTACCATTTACGCAATTTAGTCAAATAGTAATGACTTAAAAAAATTACAGTGTAATACCACAACCAGAAGATTAACATTGAAATGTTCAGATACAGAACATTAATATAATCCCAGAAATCCCCCATATTGCCCTGTTATAGCCACACTTACTTCCCTACCTTCCCCCATACCCACCCCCCCAAACCCTCACCTTAACACCTGGAAAATACAAACTTGTACAGCATTTTTATTTTTATTTTTCCATTTTAAATTTCTTTTTTGAGGCAATCACTTACAGCAGTGTGAATTGTAAAGAAGCCTACTGATATGCTCCACCCTGGAGAAATTGACGAAAAAATTACTATTTAGAAAAATTAAAGTCTCCAGCTCAAAGGTTAGCAACAGCAAATGATGAAATATCTGTTTAAGAAAATCTATAAAAGTTCAGTAAGAAAGATGTGGTATTTTAAAACAGACTCTAATCCTCTGCACTTAACAGATTATCAAAGCAGAGACTCCACTCCAATTTGTTGCAGCCAAGAGCAAAGGTCTCTGTCTCCCCCAAGAACCAATCCATTGACTTTCTTCCCAGGAGAAGCAGGGCTTCAGCATAAGTCATCCTGTCTTCAGCTCTCTGTTGCTGAGTCAAAGTCCCAAATGAGTGCGGTCTAGAGGTGGGAAGTCTCATCTTCTGCCCAACCACCACTTGGGGAATGGAGGCTCTACCTTGAGTGTGGCATGTTGAGAATAGTGGGCACCCCCAGCCCTTTCCTTGACTAATAATGTGGTGATTCCATGCCAGGAGAGTCAACCCAAGAGAGTTTCAAGTTGTTGGATACTCCCTACACCTCGGGCTCTGCCCTTAGAGAGATGTCATTCAGAGAGAAGTTTTCCATTGTCCCCACAACTAGCTACATGGTCCTAGCTCAAATATTTTACCTAGAGTGAGAGACAGGCCATAAAAGAGATATCTCCTGTAATAGTCCTTAAAGTGACTTCATTTGCACAGAGCATGGAGAAGTTTAAACCAAAGGCACTCCCAAGAACAGTAGAGGTTGTGGTGAAAGGCAATTGGGAGGGGATTCATGGATCTCGTGAAGATACAGCATAGACTGTAGGTGGGCTAGTTTATAGGTAAGAACTGGGGAATGAGTCAGCTGAGAAGAGCCCTCCTGGCATCAGAACAAAATTAAACAACTCACCTCAGAAACTGATCCATACAAAGAGTTACAATCTTTTTGAATTCTTTTGTAGAGAAATGTATGACCCCAGACACTACTGAAAGGAAAGGTAATTAGTGGCGTTTAACAGCTGGACAAGATGAGGGAAGAAGTAGGAGAGTCCTACCACTACCACTGTCATTCCAGGGTATCTGTGGGCATACCAAAGCTGCATTTCCTTGAGGAGAAACATCAGAGGCTTAGCTCTTTGGGATGAGGGAAGGAAAACTGACTTCACAGAAACAATCCGAACAATCATTGTACCAAAAAAGGAAGCAAATAACAAGCCCCAGGGGAGCAGGCGTAGTATCCAAAGATGCTATAATACATTTCCTAATATATAATGTATATATATATATATATATATATATATATATATATATATATATAATATGCAAAGAAGTAGGAAAGCAGAATCAATCCATCAGAAAATAAGGCAAGAGCAACTGGTTGGCTCAGTTGGTGAAACACATGACTCTTTTTTTTTTTTATTTGTTTTATTTGTTTGTAGGAGAGAGAGAGGCAGAGAGCACAAGCAGGGGGATCAGCAGACAGAAGGAGAAGCAGGTTTCTTGCTGAGTATGGAACCCGAAAGCAAGACTTGATCTCAGGACTCTGGTATCATGACCTGAGCCAAAGGCAAACACTTAACTGACTGAGCCACCCAGGCATCCTAAAACATGTGACTCCTGATTAAGGTTTATGAGTTTGAGCCCCACATTGAGTGTAAAGATTACTTAAAAATATAATCTTAAAAGAAAAAGAAAAAAAGACGGTAACTGAAACTGCCTACAAGAATAACCAGATGCTAGATTTAATAGAAAAAGATTTTGAAGCAGCCATTATAACTAGGTTCATAGATATTACTAAAGATATGATTTGAAAATTAAAGGAAGGTGGTATCAAGGAAAAAATATCGCTAGAGATGAAAATTATTTTTAAAAAATGAAAATTTTTCTGAAGTTGAAAAGTAAAATAACTGAAATAAAGAAATCATTAGAGAGGATTAAGAGTTAGAAATAATAGGTATTAAACTTGAGAAAGTATCAATAGAAATGATGCAAACCAGAAAAAGAATGAAAAAGAATGAACAAAAATGAACAAAGCCTCAGAGAAATGTGGGACAGCGTAAAATGCATCTTCATATATGTAATGGAAATTTGAAGGAGAGGAGAGAAAGGAAAAGAAAATTATCAAAGGAATAATGGCTGAAATCTTCCCAAATTTGTTAAAAAAATAATCTTACACATGGAGGAAGTTTGACAAACTCCAAGTAGAATAAATATAAAGTTATCCACAGACACATTGTACCATAAAATATTGGAAGTCAATAATGGCACAAAGGTGATAAGAATGAGCAAAACTGTAATGTGTAAGGAAATGATAACAGATGATAAATAATTATAACAATAGACTGTTGATTTTGCAACATTAATAGATGTAGTGCATATAATAATTCCACATAAAAGGGGAAGGGGAAAAGTGTTTTGTAGAGGAACATTTACATATATATATTACTCAAAGACAGCATAAGACTGAATAGGTATAGTATAGATATAATCAACAAAGTTAAAATGGTACATTAGGAAATATTTACTCAATTTAAAAGAATAGTAGAGGTACAGAAGAGGAACAAAAAGATAATGCCACAAAGAAAACAAAAAAGGAAAATGGAAAAATGTAAATTCAATGATATAGGAAAAAACATGAAATGTTATGGATTTAATAATCTCTCAAAAGGCAGAGTTTATCAGACTGTGCAGAACAATTACCCAAGTGTGTGCTGTCTGTAAGAGACACTTTATATTAAAAAGAAATAGAGTAAAGATAGAGGATGGATAAAATGTGTATTATGGAAGCAGTAACCATAGGAAAGCCAGAACGGCTATACTAACAGACAAAATAGACTTTAAACAAAAATATCTTTCTAGAAAGGAGTTGGAGGAAGATGGCAGAGGAATAGGGGACCCTAGTTTCATCTGACCCCTGGAATTCCCCTATATAGCTATCAAACCATTCTGAACACCTGTGAACACAATCTGAAATATAAGAATTGCTGCAATTCTACAATAGAAAAGTGACCCCTTTTTCCAAGAAAGGGGTCTTTCTAAGAAGTGTGGAGAAGTGAATATGAGTGGATATATGAGAAGATAAACCTCAGGGGGAAGGGGCTACCAGAAAATGATACAGCAGCAGAGCACAAAAACAGAACTTGTAGAAGTCTGCTGGAGTGAGGGAAGTCCTTTCCTGAAAGTGGCTCAGTGGTGAAGTAGGGCAGAATCCTAGATGGGACAGTATGGTCTTAGGATCCCCAGGGTCATAGAAAGAATGGGAATGCTCAGTGTGGTACAGTTCCCATCAGAGCAAGAAAGCTGGCTAGAATCAGCAAGCCCAGGAGTGGACTTTCAGTTTGGTGTTTCCATAAACCGTGAATTGCAGCATGACTAGGCAACCACTCTCCAACCAGGGTCCCAGAAAGTGGCAAAACCCCAGTGAGACACTGTTCCTTCCCCTGAAAGGAGCTGTGCAGAGGTGTGCCACAGAGTGGGCAAAGTTTGGAGACTTGAAGCTGTGTTGTATGCCTGAAAAAGAAATGCTGGATCACAGGCTAGGAGAGCATGTAGTGCTTTCAGAAACCAAGGAGACAGGAGTGATTGACTATAAACCCTGAGGGCAAACTGAGGAGTGGGGCCCTGAACTTTCAGCTCCAGGGCTGGAGATTGGGAGGACTCCATTTTCATTCTCATCCTCTAAAAGTGGCACAGAAAGCCTTCAGGGAACAATAGCCACACAGAGCAATCCACAGCCGCTACATTGAGCTTGGTCCCTGGCAAGGGCAGTGCAACTCCAGCTATGAAAAGACACCTGACAATCAGCGCAACAGACCCCTCCCCCAAAAACCAGCAGGAGCATCCAGCTAATACCAAGTTTACTGATCACACAGAAAAACAAGGAGAAAAACTCCAGCACTAGCAGAAATAGTATACAGAATTTGAAGATTTTTCTCATGATTCCTTAGTCTTCCCATTTCTTTCCTCTTTTTTCATTCTGATCTCATCCAGTTGTTTCTTATTTTTCAACTCTTTTTTAAACTTTTTGAAGTTTCATTTTTACATTTACAATTTACACATATATTCCTCATTTTTGGCTACCTTTCACTGTACTGAATTTCATCTTTGTATATACATTTTCTTCCCTTACAATTTTGGAATCAGGTTTCTTGAACAAACAGACCAAAATATACCAAGGACCAGTGTAATAACCCTGTTCTCCTGACCTGATCAATTATATTCTCTGTTTTATATATTTTTTTACTTTTTGTTTTCTGATATCTTCTGACTTACTTAGTCTTTATTTTGCTGGGGTCATGATTTACATTTTTGTATTTTGTTCTCTCCATCTATTCTTTCCTGGACAAAATGACAAGACGGGAAAACTCACTCCAAGGAAAGAACAAGAGGCAGAAATACTAACTGCTAGAAAGTTAATAAATATGGAAATTAGTAAAACATTGTAGAGAAACCCTTTCTGGAGGTATAAAAAAACTGAAATTAATCAGGTGGAAATAAAAAAGCCCATTACTGAGAAGCAATAAAAAATGGTAGCTCTTACTGCTAGGATAAATGAGGCAGAAGAGAGGATCACTGACCTAGAAGATAAAATGATGGGGAATAAAAAACAAAAGAAAAGGGAGATAAACAACTACTGGATCAAGAGGGGAGGATTCAAGAGATCAGCAATAGCATAAAGCAAAACAATATTAGAATAATTGGGATCCCAGAGGAAGAGGAACGAGAGAGGGAAGATGGTATATTTGAGCAAATTATACCAGAGGACATCCCTTATCTGGGGAAGAAACAGGCATTCAAGTCCTGGAGGCAGAGAGAACACCTCAAAATCAATAAAAATAGGTCAACACTTTGACATATAATAAGGAAGCATGCAAATTTCAGAGACAAGGAGAAAAATCTTGAAAACAGCTTGGGAAAAGAAGTCCTTAACCCACAGAGGTAAAAACATAAGGCTGGCAGCAGACCTGTCCACAGAGACCTGGCCAGAAAGGACTGGCAGGATATACTCAGGTGCTAAATGAGAAAAATATGCAACCAAGAATAGTTAATCCAGCAAGGCTGTCATTCAGAATGAAAGGAGAGATAAAGAGCTTCCAGGACAAACAGAAACTAAAAGAATCTGTGATCACTAAACCAGGCCTGCAAGAAAAATTAAAGAGGATCCTTTAAGCAAAGAAACAGCCCAAAAGTAACAAACCAGAAAGGAACTGAGACAATCTACAAGCAATATAAATGGCACTAAATTCATATCTTCTCAATAGTTACTCCAATGTAAATGTGCTAAATGCTCTAACCAAAAGACACAGGGAATCAGATTGGATAAAAAAGCAAAACCCATTGATATGCTGTCTATGAGAGACTCATTTTAGACCCAAACAACCTCCAGATTTAAAGTGAAGGTGGGGAAAACAATTTACCATGCTAATGGACATCAAAAGAATGCTGGGCTAGCAATCCTTATATCAGACACATTGGATTTTACCAAAGACTGTACTAAGAGTTGAGGAAGGACACTATATAAGAATTAAAGGGTCTATCCAACAAGAAGATCTAACAATTATGATATTTATGCCCCTAACATGGGAGTAATCAATTATATCAACCAATTAATAAAAAGTAAAGAAACTCATTGATAATAATATAATAATAGTAGGGACTTTAGCATGTAACTCACTGAAATGGACAGAGCTTCTAAGCAGATCAAGAAAACAAGGCCTTTGAATGACACACTGGACCAGATGGACTTTAAAGATATATACAGAGCATTCCATCTTAAAGCAACAGAACACACGTTCTTCTCAAGTGCGCATGGAACATTCTCCAGAATAGATAACATACTGGGTCACAAATAAGGTCTCAACCAGTACAAAAAAAGGGAGGGGGATATTTCCCTATATATATTCAGATCACAGTGCTTTGAAACTTCAATCAGTCACAAAAGGAAATTTGGGAAGAACTCAAACACTTGGAGGTTAAAGAGCATTCTGATACAGAATGAATGAGTAAACCAGGAAATTAAAGAAGAATTTTAAAAATTCATGTTAGCAAATTAAAATGAAGACACAATTGTTTAGAATCTCTGGGATGCAGCAAAGGCAGGATTAAGATAAGCACATAGCAAAACAAGACTTTCTCGAAAAACAAAAAAAGTCTCAAATACACAACCTAACCATACACGTAAAAGAGTTGGAGAAGGAACAGCAAATAAAGATAAAACAATCAGGAAATGAGAATTAATAAAGATTAAAGCAGAAATCAATGAGCAGAGTTGCACAGAAGAATTGTGCTGGGCCCATAAGACAGAAATCAAAGAAATAGAAACCAAAAGAACTTTAGAAGAGATCATTGAAACTAAGAGCCATTTCTTTAAAAGAATTAATAAGAATGATAACCCCAGTCAGATGTATCAAAAAAAAAGAAAAAAAGGATGCAAATAAAATCATAAATGAAAAAGGAAAGATAACAACCAAAACCAAAGAAATACAAATAATGATAAGAACATATTAAAAACAACGATATACCAACAAAGTAGGCAAACTGGTAGAAATGGAAGCATTCCTAGAAATATATAAACTAACAAAACTGAAACAGGAAGAAATGGAAAACCTGAACAGAGAGAGAGACAAGCCATAAGAGACTCTTAACCATAGGAAACAACCTGAGGGTTGCTGGACGGGAGAACGGTAGGGGGATGGGGTAACAGGATGATGGATATTAAGGTGGGCATATGATGTAATGAGCACTGGGTGTGATATACTACTATGAATCACTGGACTCTACCTCTGAATTAAATAATACACTATATGTTAATTAATTAAATTTAAATTTAAAAATATATCTTACTACAGGCAAAGCATCTGTAATGATGAAAGCATCATTCTATCTGGAAGCTATGACAATTATAAACATATATGCACCTAATAACAGACTACCAATTGCATGAAATAAAACTTGACAGAAATGAGGGGAAAAATAGACAATTCAAAAATAATACTGGACAACTTTAATACCCTGCTTTCTATAATGGATACTCTACTTTCTATAATATGTCGGATTCACGTGCCGAGAAAGTGTTCTGTAAAATATAGTGCTTAATTGAAAATTACCTTCACAGCTGGAAGTATTAATCTACACTCCTTGGATGTCTTTACTTACAAAGCTTTCGGAGAATCCACCAAAGTCTATGTTATGATCTAAAATTTACACTGAAAACCTCAGAGAAGCTAGGAACACATTTGATGGTTGTAGGAAGGGAGAAGCTATCTGGGCATAGGAAGTAGTTATTAGACCAGAGTTGTGGTCCAAGAGGAAGGATGATGACATAAAGCTTTGCATAAAGCACACTTAAATGAAACCATGATACATGGTTAAATACTTTTCCTTCCAGCTAACAAGGCAAGAGAGGGAAGGCTGCATCATTTGTCTCTGGCAGACTAAACCCTCAAGAAGGCATACCCAAAGCTCTGGTGGCAGGCAGGGGTGAGGGGAGAGAAACTCCATTCCCATCTCAGTTGGGAATGGTGTCTGGAACACTCATTTATGGAGCAGTGTGCAGAGTTTCTGAAGTTACTACCCATGCTGTCCCCCACTGAGTCTCTTCTCTGCCTTCCTCTCTCACAGGATTTCATGGTCCTTCAGAGGGATCATGGCCACAAAGTTTCCCATCTTAGTTGGGTTCCCACCTACTTTTCAGTCCTTTTATATATCTTAGTCATTTTTATTTCCCATTTCCCTAAAACATGCTCTTTTTTACCCACTCACTTCATGGAACTAAAATAACTACTACTTTGTACCTCACATATAAAGAGAAGAGGAAAAATATGAACACTCTCTATATTTGATGAAACCTTAAATTCAAAACCCATGAACTGTGGTAATCAAGTGAGCAGAGACAGAAGAGCACTATTGAGGTTCACACTGCTTTCCCTGCAAAAGGAAACATTCAGAAGAAACGCCCAGTCTGTAGTTAAAGTACAGCAACTTTCATGTTGGAACCTCTGGGGTCGGGGCCGCCTTGACTCTTTGCTGCATTTAGCAATGGTCTCCACAAAGAACACTTGTTTGGTTTTTGATGAAGCTGGAAAGCTTTTTAGCCTCAGAGTTTTGAACCTGTAAGATTTCTTGTCTGACTGAATAAAATTTTAGAATCTTCAGTGGAGCACGGATATGTCCCAAGTGTGTCATCTCTTTAAATAACCCTTAGGTAAATGACACAGGCACACACGCATGAACCAAATACTGTGTCAGGCCTGAGAAACAGAGATGAGGAACAGCTCTTTTCTACCATAAGAATCCCACAGAGAACAGCTACCCAATAGCAACTCTCCACCTCAGGCTTATCCCGGTCAAACCCTGCGGGGAGGGGTGGGGGCAATTGAAGGTGTATGGATGTGGCCAGAGGCCCAAGTATTTCCTTCTTTAGAAGAATGTCTTGGTCTCCTGCCTGTGAGAGGAAGTGCGGCATAAATGTCCTTCTGGCCACAGTGTAGAGCAGCCCCCCTCTGACACATCACCCTAAGGTCAGACTGCCTGAGTGTGAATTCTGGCTCCACCCCTTCCTAAAGGTGCAGGACCCTAGGTAAGTGTCCACCTCCTCCTTACTGCAGTTTCCTAGCTGGTAAAATAGGAAAGGGTAGGTAATAATACACCTCCCTTGTGATGTCATGAAGATGAAGACAGCTAATATACTAAAAGCACTTAGAAGTGTGTCTGGCATATAGAAAGCACTTGTTAAATATTAAGCATTATTATTATCATAGTTTTATTATCATTATTGTCATGTCTGGAAGGTAACCTGGCAATCTGTCTTTATTCTCTCACTAGCTTGGTTGATCGGAATGCAATACATCAGTGTCAAAAGCCAAAAAAAGCTGGACTTTCTTTATCTTAGGTTGAAAAGGGAGGAGAGAAGGAAGAGGAAGAATCAGCCATTCATACTTTAGGTTCTGCCCTCTCCCTACTCACCTCCAGGAAACTAATCAGCAACAATGCATCCAGGCGAATAGCTGACTACATCACCTGCCCCCCTTTCCTGATTTCCTTTCCTCCACTGACGTGTCCCAGAATGTGTTGGTTGACTCTGAAATGGCAGGACTCGTGTTCATACCTGATTGATTCAGGTCAAACATATAGTTGATTTGGGGATTTATTGACTGTTTGGTGAGCAGAGCACATCCTAAGACTAAGCAGACATAAATAAATGAAGTATGTTCTGCATTTCTAGAAATGGAAACACTTTAAGAGGTTGATATTTATACTTGTCATTTCCCTACAGACCTATGGTTGTGAGCCCAACCTTGGTTTAAGTACAACACTTGGTTGTGACCTAGATCAGAGGGATGATATGTATTCCCTCATCTGACTGCTGAGCCCTTCCCTTCTCTTTGCATGAGGACATTTCTCTCCATGGAGAAGCAGAGCACTCTGAGATGCACACCCATATTCGACACGCTATAACATTTCTTCACCCAAATCCGCAACTTCAAAACCCAGTTGTCTCTAGCCAGACTGTGGCGACAATCTGGGGAAGTTGGGTTTAAGTGAAACCAAAATAAGATATTGGGTACACTCCTCTCAGACCAATTAAAGCCATATGGGAGGCAGCATCATTGGTCTCTGGCAGACTAAGCCAAGAAGGAGTCTAAGAAAAACATATGTAGATATATGAGAAGAAAAAAGTATCCATTAACAAGAATAAGAACAACAAAAACCCAAAATACTAAGTCATATATTTAATAAGAGATATAAAAAGTCATCAGAGAAAACATTACAAAACGTTTCTGAGGACACCAAAGATGAAAAAGTGGGGCAGAATACAATGTTTGCTGCAAGGAATCTAAGCTATGGATTTAATGCAGTTTCCATCAAGAGCTACATGACATTCTACAAATTAATACTGTGTTTCCAAAAGTCAGTATTCAAAGTACTCATAAACAAATAAATGTGTGCGTGAGTGGGTGTGTAGGTATATGTATTTCTGAAACTAAAATGTGTAGTTTTTTTAAAAATAATTAGTTTTTGCTTCCACTTTATTGCTTAATTTATAAAAATACTGTTTCTTGGGATGCCTGGGTGGCTCAGTCATTAAGCATCTGCCTTCAGCTCAGGTTATGATCCCAGGGGCCTGGGATCCAGCCCTGCATCAGGTTCCCTGCTAAGGACAAAAGGCATCTTAGCCCAACCCCCCAGGACCCTGTGAGTCTACTTTAACATTTAAAATTTCCTTTGGAAATTTCTTTTATCTCTACCACCTCAAGATATATGTTAGCCGTCATCCTCTAAGCATAGCGCCCACTGACACACAACTGAAGGGTCTCATGACTGACTTCTTATGAAAGAATAATAAATGACCTTTTCCTAACAATAGCTAGTCCCTTCAGGGTCCTGGAAACCTTGTTTCTAAAATACCTTGGAAGTTCCTTCTGTCCCCTAAGCCCTTGTCCACTTGAAAGTATAAAATCGCCATCCCTCTCAACCCCAGTGCAGCTCTTTCTGTCCACAGGTCCTGTCCCTGAGCTTTAATAAAACCAGCTTTTTGCACTGAAGATGTCTCAAGAATTCTTTCTTGGCTGTCAGCTCCAAACCCCAACATTTGCACATCAATATACTTTACTTTTTCATATTCCATAAAGACACAATGCATTGTTATCACTTTTGCTTTAGAGAGTCTGTTACTTTCTAGAGCAATGATTCCCCCAAGTGACATTTGGCAATGTTTGGAGATACTTTCTGTTGTCAGAACTAGGAAGTATGCTACTGACATCTCTCAGGTGGAAGGCAGGGATGCTGCCAAACCTCCTATGATACACATGAAAGACCCTGGAAAAGAGAATTATCCAAATAACTGTAACAAAAGGTACAAACTTACAGTTCTAAAATAAATAGGTCATGGGATGTAATATATAGCATAATGACTATAGTTAATCACCTATTGATTAACTGTCAATAGTGAACTTATTACTATCAATAGTTAACTATGTATTGTTGATGTGGAGAAGAAAGGCAAAATAAATGCAACTAAAATTAAATCTTCTTATAACTTGAGGCCCATTGATAAATACTTGAGGCAGGCAAAGTAAAACATTCCTCCAGGAGCCCTGATCTTCTTGCTGAAGGGAAAAACGACCCTAGCTTGACAATAGTCAGGCCTCCAAGATCCTGCAAGTCTTCTTTAACATATGAAAATACTTTCAAAAACTTCCCTAGTCTTTAACTCCCAAAGTATATAACTCCACAGTATGTAACGATTCACCCCTCACACTTATCATGCAGCTCTTTCTGCCCAGGGATCCAAGCTGCTGGTATAATAAAGACACTTCTTTGCACCAAAAATGTCTCAAGAATTCTTTCTTGGCCATTGGTTCTCAAATCTTACCTACTTCAAAGCACATCATTATTACCAGTGTATTGTTACTATCAATATTATCAACAGTTAACTATTAATAGTTACCAAATAAATGTATATTGAAAATTGCTAAGAGAATGAATCTTAAAAAGTCTCATCCCAAGAAAAAAAGGTATAACTATCTATGGTGATAGATGTTAGCTAGACTTACTATGGTGACCATTCCACAATACATACAAATACCAAATCATTATGTTGTACACCTGAAAGTAAGATAATGTTATAGGTCAATTATATCTCAGTAACAAAACAAAACAAAACAAAACAAAAATCCTAGTCAAAATACCAATAGTTCTGTGGTTGAGAAACCTTCAAAAAAAAAAAAAAAAGGAAAAAGAAAAGATGACTTTTCTTCATTCACGCCATTTCTGTTGCTTTTCATAATCTTTGTATAAATCCAGGTTTCTGTGTGATATCACATTTGTACCACAGGAAGAAAAGGCATGTGTACTTTTACAAAGATTACAAAAATTCTATGGACTTCAATGTTCCTGCATCTCAAAGCTAAGAATGAATGCATGACTCTCAAGGGCACAGGCTGAGAAAAGAGCCCTAAGGGGTTGTGGGTTCTTCCCCTCCCCCTTATCCTCTCCTCACAGCACAGTCTAAGCCCTCTCAAGCTCTACCATCTCTCAGGTGCAAGACAAAGATTTTCTTTTAGTGTTTTGTGCCGCCTCAGGCTATCCATAAACAATGTTGTTGCAGGACCAACCCCTGTGATTCTTAATGAGTTTGCAAGACTCCCTCAGCAATAGCCAACAAGAAACTTTGAAAGAGACAAAGTTTATTACTTACAAATCCTGGAAAACACACAGCAACCTGGGGCCATACAGTGAGTCACGGGTGGGGGTGGGGAGGAGCAAGTCTGGGGTCCTGCCTTCATTGAGGCTGAGTGGGGGGCAGGGTGTTGCAGATTCATTCTTTGATGGTGAATTTAGAGCAGAAAGGAAAACTAAGGCAAAGGAAGAGAAAAAATGAAGCAGGGGATTTAGCTATCCAAGTGAGCTCCTTCTCTAAAACAAAAATCAGACTGGGGCACCTGGCTCTTTATCTAGTCCTTAGGTTGGCAATGTGTTTATTCAAGATAGCCTTTGAAGTGGATGCTTCTTTGAAGTGGATTTCTCTGCAATCAGACTCAAGTAGGGCAAACTCATTGCAAAAAAGGAAAAGGTTTACACTAGACAGTTTTAGAGAAATACTCCAGTAGGAACATTTTGTAATCAATTCTGTTTTGTAAACACAATCTTATGAAGTGCTTCTTTGGTTTGAAGTACTTTTTTCACAACTCCCAAACTTTATGCATCTGTGGATTAGTTTTTCCCTAATATTGCCAGTTATCAGAACACTAGAATTCAACTTGTGTTATCACTTCTATTTTTAAATTCTGGCTAATTCCCAGTTTAACACTTTTTAGGAAAAATGCTTTCAATATTCATGTTCACATCTGGTTTCAAAGATGTAATTAAAAATAAATAATTAAATTTAAAATTTTATTTAAAAGTCTTTTTCATTTGCGTTATTGACGAATGATAAGTGAAAGAGCAGAGCAGGGCTGGTTCCTTTTGCTTACACCCGCCTTCTTGTGTGTGGCCCCCTGCAGGACCTGCCCCTGGGAGGGTCTGAGTGTGGCTCAGCCCTCCCTTGAGCTAATTAGCCCAGACAGCCTATGGGTTGGGTTTGGGTTAGCCAATAGGAACACAGAACCCCTGCCTGGGAAAGAATATGAACCCCGCCTTTTGCCCGCCAAACTTGTGCGCCAATTCTGGCCAGGGTGATAGGCTAGATTAAACAGTTACTAAGCAACATTCTGTGTTACAATCTCATTGGCCACTGACCCCTCTAAAACTGTTGTGCTTTTTGAAACTCTCTCTTTCTCTACACCACGCCGCTGTGTCGGTGAGTGTGTGAGAGAGCTCGAGCTAGCTTGAAGAAAGGGCTCTTTTGCTTTTGCATCGGACTCAGCTCCCTGGTGGTATTTGGGGATCTCAAAATCTGGGCATAACATTTGGGGGCTCGTCCGGGATCCCCAAGGCCCCGAGAGACTCCCGACCCGAAGAGCCTACTGTATGTGTCTGTTTGTTTTCTTTCTGTCTCTCTGTCTCTCCTGTGTGAGCTCACTTCTGTAATCCTGTAGAGTCCGAGGCGGTCTAGGTGGACGCACTGGAGGACCACGGGCCGGAGGATTCGGAAGACGTTCCGATCCTCGTGGGGGTGGACATGGAGTCCCTTCCATCTGAGACGGTCAGCCGTGAGGCCGTCGTCTAGCTTCTGGTTTTGCTTCCATGGAGTTGGAAGCCTGTACTTGGGCGCCCTCTCTTTTCTGTTTTTGTGTTCTTTTTGTTTCATTCTGTGGACTTACTGGACGGACATCATGGGATGGACTCAGACTCAGACTACTCCTCCTAGTCACCCTCGGTCGCTTCAGTTTTCCGCAACATACGGTTCCCTCACCGGGAAACCCAATCGTGCCGGCCCATTGTTGCCACCGGTTTGGGGCGGTGGTGGAACGAGGGATCGTAAGGGAGAAGGCGCCCTGCCTAATTTTTGGCAGTCTCTCAAACGGTCGCCTCGGGCCAGCCCTGCCCCGCTGTTGCCACCCGGACTCAAAGGAGACTCAGCAGATGAGGACCTGGTCCCGACCTTGGATTCCGGTAAGGCCTGGGACCCCAAAACCCAGTCAGGCCCACCCATCAGGGTGGAAGGGGAGACTGATCGCCTCCCAGAGATCTCTTAGAGGTCTCACAGGTAGGGCCTCCCAGGGGGGGAGGCAATGTAATAGCTTCTGGAGTGAGTGCGTGAGTGAATGTGCAGTTTGCCCTGGCTTGTCGGGCAGACTGATTCTGTGGCTCCACGGGCGGGCACCCTCTGGGTCCCCAGAAGCCTACGGAGGCTGAATGGGCCCTAACCTGTTTCCGTGGTGACCTCATAAGGTCTAGGGTGAGCCCCTTTGGGGCGCCAGTCCGGGTTTTATACAGACTCGCTATGGCCAAGAGGCACCCAAGTCTCCTCCGGGAGGGCGGACAGGCGGGCATCCGACTGGTCTCTCTTCTGGAGGACACCCACCCTTTGTCTGTCTTTGCACCAACGACACAGGGAGGGAACACACAGGGTGGATAAGGGAGCCCCTGCTCATCAAGGGCCAAAGCTCTTCAAACCTACGGTCTTAGACTGTATGCTCAAAAATTTAAGAAGGGATTCTCAGGAGACTATGGGACCAAGACATCTGGAAAACCAGGCACATTATGTGAACAGGAATGGGCCACCTTTGGGGGTGACTGGCTCTCCGACGGTGCCTTAACACCTACCCACTGTCTAGGTCATTTACAAAGTTATGGTCAGGACTCCAGGACACCCTGGCCACTTCCCATATATTGTTTCCTGGCTTTGGGTAACCCAAACTGCCCCCATGGGTCTGATTCTGTGCTAATAGGAAGGACTAAAGTAGGATATTTGTAGCCCAAGGTTAAAAGAGCCCAAAGGCTGTAAGAAAGGAAAGCCTATCAGGGAGGCCCT
>CM052802.1:92644760-92686071 GCA_028533885.1 Nasua narica | reverse complement strand
CACCCCGGGAAAAAACTGCGGTTCGTCAACCACCGCAGATTCTCAAAAAAAAAGGTGTTTGCAGGTGCGAGCCCGGCCCACCGGTTGTTGCAGAGAGCGGAAATCTGCAGGTTCAGGAATTGCGGACTGGATCCCCCACCAGTTCCACAGCTCCTTCCTGGGAGAGTGGGTCCAACTGCCGGTGCCCGCGACCACCCCCTTCCACTAGTTACTCCTCCGAACTTTTTGCCCTTTTTAAGTGTTTTTAACTGGTTCTACGTTTATGCTTGTCCTCCCGCCGCCTGGCACTTTCCTTTGGGGTATTACTGTCCTTGGTTAGCTTCTGGTGTCTCCCTCCCCCTTTTATTTATCCTCCGATATCAGCTCGAGTGATTCCACTTTGCTTTTACCTCTCCACTGCTGTCTTCTGCTCTCAGAGAGATCCTGGGGTTAGAAATCTTTCTCCTCAGGGTGATTTCATGGGTGTTCAGTGTGTTTTGGTAGATTTCCAGCTCACTTTTGGGGACCGGTTGCTGCAGGATCTCTTACTTCTCCGCCATCTTGCCCCCTCCTGTGTTCTATAATTCTTGTTCATTTATGTTTCTTCCAGCCTTGTGTTCATTGCATCCATCCTTTTTCCAATCTCAGTTATTGCATTTTTCATTTCTGACTTATTCCTTCTTAACTCTCATCCCTGCAGGAAATGCCTTCCTGAAGTCTTCCATTCTTTCCTCAAGCACAGCAAGTATCCTTATGTCTGTTGCTTTAAATTCTCCATCAGGCATGTTACTTATATCTCTTTCACTTGAATCTCTGTCTATGACCTTATCTTGTTCTTTCATTGGGATGAATTCCTCTGTCTTGGCATTTTCTCTGTGTCTCTGCCTTCTTCTCTGTATTAGAAAAGCCTGTTACATTTCCTGCTCCTGAGGTAATGGGGTATGAAAAAGAGCTCATATAGTGTCCAATGTCTGGCAGGGAATTTCAGGGAATTTGTCTGATGTGTGCTGTGTATGCTCTGCTCCTGTGTTTCGGCTGCTCCGTTCTTCAGGCCAGTCATCTGCAGAGGCTTTTCTTGCCTACAATGGGCGGTGTTTGGTCCTTGACTAGAATGTGGCAAGTTTTAAGTAGGCATGCTCTGGTATCTTTGCTAAAGGAGACTTGATACTACTTCCACTAAAACTGGAGACTTGCAGAATCTCTGGTTGGGAGACATGGTGTGGCCCGGGGTTTCTGCTGGTCTTCTGGGGAAAGGGCCTGCCAGGCCGGGACTGAGGCAAACTTGACCAAGATGGGCAGTCAGGCCAGAGTGCAGACGTGTGTGACTTGGTGTATGCAAGTTAGGCAGCTTGTTCAGAGCCAGGTTACTTTCTACAGGTTGCTCTGTGTTTATGCTGACGTGTGGGGGAGAGAAATAACACTGGCCTGCTCCTTTGTCCTCAAGAGGCATCTCCCTGAACTCTGCCTCTCAGGGACCAGCTCTCAGCAGAAGGAATCATCTCTTCCCAACACTCTGTGTGTCCCAAGCATTCTTCAGATCACCCCCTGGCCTTCAAGACCCCAGTATTTAAATCCTGCTGGTCGCAAGAACTCATGAAAATTAGCCCCCTTCATTTTCCCAGCCAATGGCTTTGGGGAAATGTTCTCCTTGCACATTCACCTGTGTGATCCTTTCTCTCTTATCTTTCTCTATGACCATGGCTCCCTCCTCTCTGCAGCACCCTTCATCTGTTTCTCCCCCAAACCACTGCTCTGCACTTCCTGCCTTTCTTGATGTGGCTTCTTCTCTCTCTTTAGTTGTGAAGTTTGTTCTGTCAGTCTTCAGATTTATTTCTGTGGTATATAGAATGATTTGATAGTTATCTAATTAGGGATAGCTCAAGAGATGAGATGAGTCTAGAGTCCCCCATTACACTGCCATTCTAGCTTCTTTGACCTTTCATTTTGGATGAATTTCTTTGTCTCCTCATCTTGTCTGCCTCTCTGTGTCTTTCTCTGTGTTAAGAAAGTTAGCTATGTTTTCTGCTCATGACGTCAGTGACTTTATGGAGAAGAGGACCTGGAGTGGCCTGCAGTGCCGTGTCCTCTGTTCACCAGAAGCTGGTCCTTCAAGTAGTTCCTATAGTGTTGCTTATGCTCTCTCATTGTGTCTGAGACACTTTTCCTTTCGGTGCAGTCAATTCTGCTATTTCTCTGTTTATTTGGGGCTGTGCTGCTCTCTGTGTGTTAGTGGAGTTCAGGCAGCCCAGCTCTGAGGGTGGGTCTGCCAGGAAAGTTGGAAGCAGGGTGGCAGTGCTAGCAAAATTTACTTGGGGACATCAGTCTCGTGCCGGACCCACTGAGGCACTGCAGTAGTTGGGGGCTGCATGCCGGGTGGCCAGTGGACTGAGGCTAGGTGTGGCCCTTGGTGATAGCTGGGTCAGCACATGACGATGGTTGGGGTGTGTGGCTGGTTACACCGTGGGGTGGCAGCTATGCACAGCACTCGGTGGGGCTGGGTGCTGCTCAGTGCCTGGGCACTGTGGGGTGGCGGATCACAGGGTGCGGTGGTACCTGTGCACCCTGCAGCTTGTCAGGGTGCCAGCATGGCTTCAGCAAACTTTGCCCTGAGCCCAGGGCTGAGGCTAGTGGGCGGGAAGTGGGTGAGTCCTCGGGAGAACTTGTGGGCCTGGCACACTGCTAGCAGGCTAGGTAGCAAATGTCTGTGTGTCTGTGCCACCTCCTGCAGCTGGCTGTGTTTATGCTGGCCGGCAGGGTTGGAAAATGGTGCCTGTCAGCTCTTTTCCAGAGAAGTCTCCCAACACGCTTTGAAATCAGTATGAACAGATTTGTCTCCTGTTTGTCCCCATCCTGTATAAACTTGTTATGTTTCCTCTTCGTGCAGGCTGCTGTCTTTTCAAAGGCAGCGAGCCAGCTATCACTCACCCTCCCGCCTCACCCAGTGCTGAGAGAGCCAACTTTTAAAACTCCAGGCTCCAAGTCTCACTGATTTTAAAAACTCACAGAATTTAGCCCCTCTGGTTTTTGAAGCCAGATTTTATGGGGATTAGACTTCCTTGGGAAGCTTCCTGGTGCGAGGGCCCGTTTCTCAGCCCCCTCCGTGTGTGCAGCTCCCTCCCTCCTACAGACAGCCTCCTTCCACTGTTCTGACCTGAAAGGTTAACTTTCAGATGCAGCTTCTTTTCTGTTTAGTTGTGGAGTTTGTTTCTGCCAGTGTTTGGATCACTCTCTGGATTACTGACTTGGATGTGACTGATGTCTAGTCATACACATGGCACAGGGAGACCTCAGGGTCCTCCTACTCTGTTATCTTTCCCAAGTCTATCTTTTCGTTAAGGATCTCACTGAAGTCCTCCACTCTCAAGTCCACTGAGTATCTTTATGACCATTACTTTAAATCCTCTATTAGGCATATGACTTTTCTCCTTTTGGTTTAACTCTTTTCCTGTGATTTTGTCCTTATTTTTTCATTTGGCACACATTCCTCTGTCTCCTCATTTTGTCTCACTCTCTGGGTCTCTTCCTATGTATTAGGAAAATCAGCTACATGTCTTACTCTTGAAATTAGTAGCTCTGTGAAGGAGAGGTCCTGTGGTGCCCTGCAGCGCACTGTCCCCTGCTCACCAGAACCTGGTGCTTCAGTGTCCGTCTCCTATGCATGTTGCATGCACCCTACTGTTCTGGCTGAGCCACATTTGCCTTCAGTTCAGTTGTCTGCAATGGCTCTCTGTGCCTGTTGTAGGCAGAGTTTGGTCCGTGTTTTGTTAGTGGGACAATCTGGGGCTACACTGGGCTTGAGTTGTGTCAGACCAGGTGTTTGCCAGAGACAGGGTAGCACTGAACTGCTCGTTCCTTTCTCTGTGTTGTCTCCTGACAAGCTTTCGTTGTTGGGTGGAGCCTGCAGTCAGACCAGATATCTGTCCCCCAGAGCCCACTGCTGGGGCTGTAATTGGACTCATGTGTGCGGTTATCTTCCCCCTTCCCTGGGCAGGAGTCACTTTGCAGTGGTGCTGGCTCCTGTCAGGGCTGCTTGCCTCCTGCCAGGTGTGTGGCATTGCTTCAGATAGCCTCTAGCCAGAAGCATTGTAGGACGAGGTCCACAAGAGAAGGCAGGGCAGATTGTGAGGTGTTATCAGGATTTGCATGGGTCTGATGTGGGAGGGATCCTGGAGCTGAGGTCTGGTTGAAGTGGATGTGTCACTAGGAGAATAGAGTGGGGAGCACTGTTAGCAAGTTAGGTAGTAAGTGTTGGTGCTATGCTGGTTCCTGCAGGTGTCTGTGCATCTAGGGTGGGTGGCAAGGATGAAAATGACACCCAGTTCTTTTGTTCTTGAAGAAAACTCCCAAAGATCCCTGCCACTCCAGCATATGCTCTGAGATTAGTAAACAAAACTGTCTCCTGTATGCTCTAGGCAGTTTTGAAACTGCGGTTTGCATGTTGTATCTCCCTGAGGTTGTTTGTTGTGTTGTCTCTGTAAGGGCAAGGACTCAGTTTCCTATTGCCCTCTGACTCCCCAGGAGTTAAGTCTGTTGATTTTTAAAGTTCTAGGTGTTAAGCCCTGCTGATGGTAAGAATCTGAAAAATTATGTCACTCTGGTTTTCAAAGAAAAATATGGGGACTCATCTTCCCTGTGTGGGTTCCATGTGCCTGGAGAACCTAGAATGAAGATCAGCTTCTTTCCCCTCTCTGAGCCCACAGCATCTCCCCTCCTGTGGACAGTCCTGTGGGTCCATTTAGCTCCTGACTGCATCTCTGCCCTTCCTTCCCTCTTGGACATGAACTCTTCTCTCCATTTAGCTGTGGAGAGTCTGTTCTGCCAGGCTTCAGGTGGTTTTCTAGGTTATTTACAATGATGTGGATGTTATCTAGTTGTATCCATGGGATGAGGTGAGCCTAAGATCCTCCTACTCTGCCCTCTTCCCTGGAAGTTCTCCTCTGCCCATTTTTAAATCAGTTTGTTTTCTTTGTTCTTGATTTGTATGGGTACCTTTATATCAACTCCTTGTCAGATAGATAGTTTACAAATATTTTTTTTCACATTCCATAGGTTGCCTTTGAATTTGGCTGATTATATGGCCGTGCAGATGTTTTTAAATTTTATGTAGTCCCACTTATTTGTTTTTGCTTTTGTTTCTTGCACTTTTGGTTTTATATCAAAAAAAATGTTGCAAAAACCTTTTATTTTTCAAAGTGAAATACAGTCATTTCTTTTTTATTGAAGTATAATTGACATAAGACTTTATATTATTTTCAGATGTACAACATGATATGGCATTTGTATGTCTTGTGAAATGTTCACTACAATAAGCCTGTTAACATCTGTCGCCATACAAAATTAATTGAAGTATAAATGACATACAATATTATATGAGTTTCAGGTATACAACATAGTAATTCAACATTTATATGGATTTTGAAATGATCAGTGTAATAAGTGCAGTTATCATTTGTCACAATGTAAAGTTAATATAGTATTATTGTCTATTCCCTGTGTTATACATTACATCCCATGATTTATTTATTTTATAACTGGAAGTTTATTCCTCTTGATACTTTCACCCATTTTGCCCACCATCCAACCCCCCTCTCTTCTGGCAACCATCAGTCTGTTGTCTGTATCTAGGAGTCTGGTTTTGTTTTGTTTTGTTGATTCCACATATAAGTGAAAGTATTTGTCTTTCTCTGTCCGATTCATTTCACTTAGCATAATACCTTTAAGTTCTATTCATATTGTCACAAATGGAAAGATTTCATTCTTTCTTATGGCTGAGTAGTATTCCATTGTGTGGTGTGTCTGTGTGTGTGTTTAACATTTGCTTTAACCTTTCATCTTCAGTGACACTTAAATTGTTTCCATGTCTTGGCTTTGATAAAGTTTCAATGCATATGAAGGTGCAATTATCTCAATTTTTTGAGGAAACTCCATGTTGTTTTCCATAAGGTTGAACCAATTTACATTCCCATGGTGTATACATTCCCTTTTTTCCATATCCTTGCCAGCACTTGTTATTTCTTATTTTCCTGATGATAGCGATTCTAACACATGTGAGGGGACATCTCATTATGGTTTTGATTTGCATTGCCCTAATGATTAATAATGTTGAGTACTTTTTCATGTACCTGTTGGCCATTTCAATCTCTCTTGGAAATGTCTTTCCACCTTTTTTTGGTCCAAGTTGGTGGAGGAGTAGAAGACCTTAGTTTCACCTGGTCCCAAGAATTCAGCTAGGTAGCTATCAAATCATTCTGAACACCTGCCTACTCAACCGGGGATCTAAGAAAATAGCTGCAACTCAACAAATACAAAAGCAACCACTTTCTGCAAGGTAGGAGGTGTGAAGTGAAACCACAGTGGTATATGGGAAGACAGACCTGGGTGGAGGGAGGGAGCCTCTGGCAGCTGGCTACCATAAAGTGATAGAGCAGTGTATCACAAAATCAGAACTTTTAGAAGTCTGCTCCAGTGAGGGATCTCCTTGGCTAAAAGGTGCTCAGGTGGTGAAGTGGGGTGGAATCCCAGGTGGAACAGTGTGGTCTCAGCATCCCTGGGGTCACAGGAAGACCAGGAGTGCCTGAGTGCAGCAGAGTTCCCAGGCATCATCGGAGCAGGGAAACCAGCTCCAATCAGAAAGCACAGGAGTGGGCTCTCAGCTTGGGGTTGCCATAAAACACAAACCCCAGCATGGTTGGGTGACTGCTCCCCAAGCAGAGTCCCAGCAAGCACTGAGCTGGGGAGAGCCCCCCCTTCCTTCCCAGGGAGTTGCAGTATGGGTTTGTGCTGCAGGAGTCTGGAGGGTTTGGAGATTCGAAATGGGGTCATATTCCTGAGGCATAAACACTCAGCCACAGGCTGTGTGAGCACAGTGTGGAAGGAGACCACAGAGACAGGAGACAGGGATTGCTAGTCCCTGAGAGTGCTTTGAGGAGCCCCCCCACCCCCACCCCGAGGTCTTGGTTCTGGAGCTGGAGATTGAGAGACTGCCATTTTCATTCTCATCCTCTAAATCTGTACAGAAAGCCTTCAGTGAACAAAAGCCACATAGAGCAATCTAGAGCAATCCAGAGCAGATTACTCAGCCTGGCCCCCTGGCAAGGCGGTGCAATTCTGCCCATGGCAAAGGCAACTGAGAGACATCGCAACAGGCCCCTCCCCCTGAAGACCAGCAAGAACATCCGGCCCAGACCAAGTTTACCAGTCATAGAGAACTACAAAACTCCAGTGCTAGAGGAAAATAGTATATATAATTTATGTTTTTTCCCATGACCCTTTAGTCTTTCCAATTTAATTTTTTTCTTTCCTTGTTCAACCAATTTCTTATTTTATCAACTTAAAAAAATCTTTTTAAATTTTCATTTTTAGTTATGTTCTATCCTTTCATTGTGTTTAATTTTACTTTATATGTACATATACACACATATATATAAATATAAATATATATACACACACACATTATATAAAGTTTGTTTCTTACAGAAACTGTAAAATTTTTTTACAATCTTGGGATACAGTTACTTCTACCAGACCAAAATATACCCAGAATTTAGTGTATGGCTCTGTTCTCTTTACTTATCTGATCATATTCTCTCTTTTCTTTTAGTTTTGTTAAAGTCTTTCAATTTTCATCTTTATAGTTACATTCTATCATTTCAATGTATTTAAATTAATTTGTCTATGTAAGTTTTTCTTTCTTTACAACTTTGAGATGTAGTTTCTTCTAACAAATCAACCAAAATACACTCAGTATATAGTGTATCCCTCTGTTCTGTTCAACCGTCTGTTTATATTCCTTTTTTTCTGTCTTTTAATTTTCATTTTTAGTTACATTCTATCCTTTCACAGTATTTAATTTCATTTTTGTACATATACATTGGTTTTTCTTTCTTCACAATTTTGGGATTTAGTTCTCTAACAAACAGACCAAAATACACACAAGAACCAGTGTATTGCTCTGTCTGTCCACCTGTCTGATTATATTCTTTTTTTGGGGGGGGGTTCTTATGATCTGTTTAATATATATTTCTTTGGGGTCATTGTTGCCATTTTAGTATTTTGTTCTCTTGTTCACCTGTTCTTCTCTGTACAGAATGATAAGACAGAAAAACTCACCTCAAAAAAGAGAACAAGAGGTAGCACTGACTGCCAGGGACATAATCAGTATGGACATAAGTAAGATGTCAGAACAGAGTTCAGAATAATAAACATAAAGATACTAGGTGGACTTGAAAAAAAAACATTGAGGACGCCAGAGAATCCCTTTCTGGAGAAATAAAATAACTAAAATCTAATCAAGTCAAAGTAAAAGAGACTACTAATGAGATGCAATAAAAAAATGGAGGCTCTAACTGCTAGGACAAATGAGGCAGAAGAGAATATTAGTGATATAGAAGACCAAATGATGGAGAATAAAGAAGCTGAGAAAAAGAGATAAGCAACCACTGGATCTTGAGGGGAGAATTTGAGAGAGAATTGATACCATAAATGAAACAATTTTAGAATAATTGGGACCCCAGAAGAAGAGGAAAGGGGGGGAAGAAGGTATACTAGAGCAAGTTATAGCTGAGAACGTCCCTAATCTGGGGAAGGAAAAAGGTATTCAAGTCCAGGAGGCACAGAGAACACACCTTAAAATCCATAGTAATAGGTCAACACCCTGTCATTTAATAGTAAAACTTACAAATTTCGAGACAAAGAGAAAATCCTGAAAGGAACTCAGTACAAGAGGTCCATAACCTACATGGGTAGAAACATAAGGCTTGCAGTAGACCTATCCACAGAGACCTGGCAGGCCAGAAAGGACTGTATCATATATTCAGAGTGCTAAATGAGAAAAATATGCAGCCAAGAATACTTTAACCAGATAGGATGTCATTCAAAATAGAAGGGGAGATAAAAAGCTTCCAAGACAAGCAGAAATTAAAAGAATTTGTGATCACTAAACCAGTCTTGCAAGAAATATTAAAAGGGATCCTTTAAGTGAAGAGAGAGCCCAAAAGAAACACAGACTAGAAAGGAACAGAAAGGAACTCATTTCAGACCGAAAGACACCTCCAGGTTTAAAGTGAGGGGGTGGAAAACATTTAGCATGCTAATGGACATCAAAAGAAGCTGGGTGGCAATCCTTATATCAGACAAATCGGACTTTAAACCGAAGACTATGATAAAAGATGAGGAAGAACACTATAACAAAATTAAAAGGTCTATCCAAAAAGATCTCACAATTGTAAATATTTATGTCCCTAACATGGGAGCAGCTAATTATATAAACCAGTTAGTAACAAAATATAAAAAACCCACCCATAACATTATAATAATAGAGGGGGACTTTAACTCTCCACTCACTATAATGGACAGATCATCTAAGTAGAAGATCACCAAGAAAACTTGGGCTTTGAATGACACACTGAACTAGATGGACTTCACAGATATATTCAGAGCATTGCATCCTAAAGTAACAGAATATACATTCTTCTCAAGTGCACATGGAACATTCTTCAGAATAGATGATATCCTGGGTCACAAATCAGGTCTCAACCAGTGCCAAAAGATTGGGATCATTCCTGCATATTTTCAGATCACAATGCTTTGAAACTAGAACTCAACCACAAGAGGAAAGTTGGAAAGAACCCAAATAAATGGTGGCTAAAGACCATCCTACTAAAGAATGAATGGGTCAACCAGGAAATAAAAGAAGAATTAAAAAACAAATGGAAACAAATGAAAATGAAACAAATGAAAATGAAAACACAACTGTTCAGAAGTTTGGGATGCAGCAAAGGCAATCCCAAGAGGGAAGTATATAGCAATACAAGGCTTTCTTGAGAAACAAGAAAAGTCTCAAATACACAACCTAACCTTACAGCTATAGGAACTGGAGAAAGAACAGCAAATAAACTCTGCAGAAGATGAGAATTAATAAAGATTGGAGCAGATATCATTGAAATAGAAACCAAAAGAAAAGTAGAACAGAACAACAATACTAGGAGCAGTTTCTTTGAAAGAATTAATAAATAAAATCATGAGTGAAAATGCAGAGATTACAACCAACACTGAAATAGAAATAATTATAAGAATATATTATAAGGAACTATATGCCAATAAATTAGGCAATCTGGAAGAAATGGATGCATTCCTAGAGATGTATAAACTACCAAAATAAAACAAGAAGAAATAGAAAACCTGAACACACCCATAACCAGCAAGGAAATTGAAGCAATTATCAAAAATCTTCCAACAGCCAAGAATCCAGGGCCAGCTGGCTTCCCAGGGGAATTCTATCGAACATTGAAAGAAGAATTAATACCTATTCTTCTGAAACTGTTTCAAATAATAGAAAGGGAAGGAAATCTTCCAAACTCTTTTTATGAAGCCATTATTACCCCACTAAGAAGGACAATGACAGACCAATATCCTGATGAACATCAATGGCAAAATTCTCACCAAGATACTAGCCAATAGGATCCCACAGTACATTGAAAGGATTATTCACCATGACAAAGTTGGATTTATTCCTGGGCTGCAAGGGTGGTTCAATATCCACAAATCAATCAATGTAATACACTACATTAATAAATTAAAGGACAAAAACCATATGATCCTCTCAATAGATCCAGAAAACCATTTGACACAGTACAACATCCTTTCTTGATAAAAACACTTGCTGTGTAGTTATAGAAGGAACATACTTCAATATCAAAAAGCCATCTATGAAAAGCCCACAGCAAATATCATTCTTAATGGGGAAAAACCAAGAGCTTTCCCCTTAAGGTCAGGAACATGACAGGTATGTCCCCTATCACCACTGTTGTCCAACATAGTACTAAAGTCCTAGCCTCAGCAATAAGACAACAAAAAGAAATAGAAGTCATTGAAAATGGCAAAGAAGAAGTCAAACTCACTCTTCACAGATGACATGGTACTCTGTGTGGAAAACCCAAAAGACTCTGCCCCAAAATTGTTAGAACTCATACAGGAATTCAGCAAATTGGCAGTATATAAAATCAATTCCCAGAAATCAGCTGCATTTTTATACACTAACAATGAGACAGAAGAAAGAGAAATTAAGGAGTTGATCCCATTTACAATTGAACTCCAAATCATAAGATAACTAGGAATAAACCTAACCAAAGAGGCAAAGGATTTGTACACAGAAAACTATAGAACACTCATGAAAGGAATTGAAGAAGACACAAAGAGACAGAAAAACATTCCACAATCATGGATTGGAAAAACAAATATTGTTAAAATGTCTATGCTACCTAGAGCAATCTATACATTCAATGCATTTCCTATCAAAATAGCATCAACTTTTTTCAAAGAGCTGGAACAAATAATCCTAAAATCTGGTTGTATGGAACCAGAAAAGACCTCTAATAGTCAAAGGAATGTTGAAAAAGAAAAGCAAAGCTGGTGGGATCACAATTCCAGACTTCAGGTTCTATTACAAAGCTGTAATCATCAAGACAATATGATATTAGCACAAAAACAGACGCATAGATCAATGGAACAGAATAGAGAACCCAGAAATTGATCCTCAACTCTACAGCCAACTAATCTTGGACAAAGCATGAAAGAATATCCAATAGAAAAAGGACAATGTCTTTAACAAATGGTGTTGAGAAAATTGGGCAGCCACATGTAGAAGAATGAAACTGGACCATTTCCTGATGCCATATATAAAAATAGAACATGGATAAAAGATAATGGATAAAACCTAAATGTGAGACAGGAATCCATCAAAATTCCAGAGGAGAACACAGGCAGTAATCTCTATGACCTCAGCTGCAGCAACTTCTTGCTAGACACATCTCCAAAGGCAAGGGAAATAAAAGCAAAAATGAACTATTGGGACTTCATCATGATATAACCATTTGCACAGCTAAAGGAAACAGTTGACACAACCAAAAGACAACCAACTGAATGTTGCAAATATTTGCAACTATTTGCAAATATTGCAAATAGTTGCAAACTATTTGCAAATAGTTGCAAAAAAAACCAAATATTGCAAATAGTTGCAAATGACATATCAGATAAAGGGCTAGTATCCAAAATCTATAAAGAACTCATCAAACTCAACACCCAAAGAACAAATAATTCCATCAAAAATGGGCAGTGGACATGAGCAGACACTTTTCCAGAGAAGACAAAAAATGGCCAACAGAGACATGAAAAACTAGTCAACATCACTTGGCAGGAGGGAAATACAACCACAACAAGATACCACCTCACACCAGTAAGAATGGCTAAAATCAAAAAGTCAGGAATTGACAGATGTTAGGGAGGAAGTGGAGAAAGGGGAACCCTCCTACACTGTTAGTGGGAATGTAAGCTGATACAGCCACTCTGGAAAACAGTATGGAGGTTCCTCAAAAAGTTGAAAATAGAGGTACCTTATGACCCAGTAACTACACTACTAGGGATTTACCCCAGATACAAATGTAGTGATCCAAAGGGACACATGCATCCCAGTGTTTATAGCAGCAATGGTCCACAATATCAAACTATGGAAAGAACAATGGAAAGAGCCCAGATGTCCATTGACAGATGAATGGATAAAGAAGATGTGATATATATATATAATGGAATATTACTCAGCTATCAATAAAATGAAATCTTGCCATTTGTAATGATGTGGATGAAACTAGAGGGTATGCTGAGCGAAATAAGTCAGTCAGAGAATGACAATTATCATATGAGCTCACTCATATGTGGGATTTAAGAAACAAACAGAGGATCATAGGGGAAGAGAGGAAAAAATAAAACAAGATGAAATCAGAGAGGGAGACAAACCATAAGAGACCCTTAATCATAGGAAATAAACTGAGGGTTGCTGGAGGGGAGGGGGCTGTGTGGAGGGTGACTGGGTGATGGACATTAAGGAGGGCATGTGTTGTAATGAGAACCAGGTATTATATAAGACTGATGAATCACTGATCTCTATCTCTGAAACTAATCATATAGTTATATGCTAATTAAATGAATTTAAATAAAATTTAGAAAAAAGAAAAATATTTAGGTCACTAAAAATATCCTTTAGGTCCATTCTGTCTTAAGTATATTCAAGTCCATTGTTTCTATTTAATTTAATTTAATATTTTTAAAGATTTTACCTATCTGTTTGAGAGAGTGAGAAAGAGAGAGCACAGGCAGGGTGGGGAGGAGTAGAGGGAGAAACAGACTCTCCACTGAATAGGGAGCCCAATGTGGGACTCGATCCCAGGACCCTGGGATCATGACCTGAGTGGAAGGCAGACGCTTCAGTAACTGAGCCACCCAGGTGCCCCCATTATTTCTGTTTTAATTGGGTTATTTATTTATTTATTTGTGCATTACAAATTATATAATACCTATTTCATTTCAGACATTTATTCCAGCCTCCTCTAACCTCCACCAAATTATGCTTGGTTCTTGTGAAATAAGCTCATGTTACACCATTCTTTTCCTTTTTGAATTCTTAGAGTTTATATTATATGCTAGTGGAATTATTTTATGTATGTGTATTTCTAAATTCTCTCAAGACAGTGAATGTATCTGCTTTCACATTAATTGAATACACTCAGAACATAGTATGTTATATATTTCAACACTGGTACTCAATGACTGCTTTATTTTTGCATTATTAATTAAATTAGTGAATATATTAGCAAAGTTCGGGGCTTAGTCCAGCTAATAGTAAGTGAGCATTACTTTGCTTTCCTTTACAATTATTTTTTGTGACATACATATTCTTTAGTGTTACATTTATGGGAGGCCTGTGGTCTGGAGCAGGATTTGGATACTCACGGTTTCCCAACTGAGATAAAAATGAGGAAAATCTTAAAAACCAACATATCGGGCCCCTGGGTGGCTCAGTTGGTTATGCAACTGCCTTTGGCTCAGGTCGTGATCATGGAGTTCTGGGACCGAGTCCCGCATCGGGCTCCCGGCTCCATGGGGAGTCTGCTTCTCCCTCTGACCTGCTCTCTCTCACTTTCTCTCTCTCTTTCTCTCAGATAAATAAATAAGTAAATAAAATATTAAAAAAAAAAACCAACATATCTCCAAATAGAATGCTTCTCTGGCTATTTTTTTTTCTTTTTCTTTTCTGTGATACTTAAAAAAACCTTTGTATTATGGAAAATTTCAACTATATGTGGTAATAGAATAGTGCCATGTGTCAGTAGTCCAGCTTTAATTATTAATTCTGGATAATTTTGTAAACCCACCCACTTAATCTTACATGCATACTGCATTATTTTGAAGATAATCTTACACATCATGTTATTGATGAATATTTTATTATGAAAATCTAAAATATAATGACTTTTTAGAAACATAATATTGCCATTACCATATATAAAATTAGATAATTTCTTAATACAGCCAGTGCTCAATTTTTGTGATTGTCTCACAAGAAGTTTTTAACAGTTGTTGTTTGAATATGCATCGAAACGAAGACTACCATTTGATTGATATGTATCTTTAGTTTATTTTAACATGAAGTTTCTCTGTTCTCTATTTTTCCTTGCAAATTACTTCTTGAAAAAATGAAAAATGATTTTCTAATTATGTATCTATTAAATAGTATGATATTGATATTAAATATTAATAAAGTCATACTTTATGCACATGAGTAGAAATAATTCAAAGAACTCAAATAATTTTTAAAGAATCAAGTAATTTAATATCATGAATATTATGTACAGTAATACTCATGTAATATACAGTAATACACATGTAATTACATGTAATAAACAGTAATATAACTTTATGTTCAGTAGTGTAATGTGGTGATCCCACTATAACTCTTAGCTGGTAAAATGAAATGATTGCTTGTTTTAGAATTGATTCCATTTTAAAATTATGTTTGGGCTTTATGAATGAATTTCCTTAATAAAATGCAACTTTCATTAAATTTGTTTTCCTCAGTATTTCATTGGGAAGAGGTCCGAGTAGGTCAGCATTTGTGTACTCTTGGATCACTGTTCATAATGTGGTTCACTATAACACTTGCATTACCATAACACACACTCACACACATACCCCATATCCAAATTTGGTTCTCACATATTCACCTTATGGTCTTATTCTAATGCTCTCCTAACTGACTTCCGCTTATTTTCCTGCCTAAAGAATTCTTATCTTCTCACGGGTGAGGAAAGGAGAGGAAAGCTTCTCCTATCATCATTCATTCTTCATAAATTGAAATTTTAAAGTTTTGGGAAACAATTTTGATTTTCAGTACATCTGAAATTCAAAATTTCTTTACCCTAACGTACTTCTCTGTCTTAGTTTTTAAAAACTATATTAAAATGAGTAGGAACTTACTTCTTCATTTTTGGATTTCTTCTATAACAAATCTGTAACAAAGACAGAGGGCTTATATTACTTTCATTAATGTCTGAATTAGGAGGAGAGTGGTAATGCCCTACATGGGAATAATAAAATGAGAGAAATATTAACCTCAGCTAAAATATCAAAATATTATCAGTCTATACTTGCCTGCTCCCATGTTACAGGGCATGAAACATAATCTGGAAAGTGAGAGTAAGTGGCCCTGAAGCATATGGGGCCACAATCCTAGTCAGCCCTGAGATGAAAGACAGGAAAAGTTTTACTAAAAGATCTCATAAAGGGAAATTTATTATTTCCATGGGAATACTGGATCAGGGTTACAAAGAACCAGGTAAGCATGTGGAATGTCCCAGATTGTGGGTAACAATTGAGAAAAGAAAAGAAAAAAAATCAGGCATTCAAGGGGCAGAACTCCAAAGGGTATGTGAGCTCTCAGAGGATATAAGAGGACCTTAAGTTCCAAAAATGAAGTGAGAGGGGGAGCGTTGGAAGAAAGAAGAAATATGATGAGCTAGGCCAGGCAATAGTGCTACGTCATCTATTAAGTCCACTCTTCTGCTCTGGTCGGCGGGCATGCGGTGCACCTGCAATAGGACAGACATGAGATGGTTGATCTTAGAGGGCTCCTGTGCTGTCATCATACCCTCCCCCAGACTCCTACAACCTTTCAATCACATCTGTGTCCACAGACTCCTCCCAGTTTCCTTTCTCCTGTGCTGTGTCTCCACCTCTCAGCTCTGACAGATCCGATCCTTACCTTCCTTTCTAGGGTGCGGCTCACAAGGGTCCTTGATGTCTGGAAGCATCACTTGAGCGCAGACCTTGGATAATGAAGACAGTGCCCACCACGATGCCCACAAGGCCCACAGCCAACCCCAGGGCACAGACCACAGTCTCTGTCAGCTCTGACATAGGGGCTGGAATTTCAGGCTCTGTGAAAATGAGGTTGTGGAAGTCAGAAGTCAGAGTGTTGGTTCGTGGACACTTGTGTGAGATGGAATAAGAGGGATGGTTTTGGTCCTCTGAGGACTCAGGGCACCCTTCCCTCAGGTTAGGGAAGAGAGTAAAGTCTATTATTTGAAATCTTTGAAGTGTGGAAAACACGAGATTCACAGGCTAAAAGGCAGGATATTCTGAACTTGATAAAGAAGGTGCCAAGGGGTTGGAATTCATACATACCCCAGTGCTTCAGAAGTGGCTCATGCAGGCCCCAGTGCTCCACCTTGCAGTCATAAATGTCATCAGCAGAAGGGAGGAAGGTGAGGTAACTGATCTTTAAGAAGGAATGATCCCTTTTGGCGAGGAAGCTGGTTTCAGAAACACCTTCTGTGACTAAGTGCCTATTCTTCAACCATGTGACATTGATCACAGGAGGAAAGATGTTGTCCACAAGACAGATGAGGGTGTTGGGCTGACCCAGCATCACAGGAGACTTGGGAAACACAGTCGCCTCAGGAACCTCTGTGGAGAGGAAGCAGCACTGATATAATTGCAAAGAGCTCTGCCCTGAGGTTCTGCACTGTGTCCCGCAAGAGCCCTCCCGCCAACAGTTCCCCATCTGATAGTGGAAGAGTTCTTACTTAGCTTCTGCTTGGGAAATGGTGGATATACATTCCCTGTACTTTATCCTTGTGCCCTTCCCTCTGTGGGCATGCTTATTACAGTGCCAGATCCATGGGACTTCTCCTTGAGGGGTTCAATGACCACAGTATGGGAGTAAGGATCTTTGTATTACATGGCAATATTTCAGTTTTGAGATGGCAGAGGATGAGAGTTCAGTAATTACAATGAGATTATCTGGGGAAAGATCCTTGGAAAGCAGTGAAGGATAAGAAGGGAATGAGACCTGATGTGTAGGGATAGATTCAGTAAAGAGGCACAGACTGGTGGACACATACCATTGGTAGCAGCGGTATGGTTGGAGCGTTTAGTCAGGATGTCCAAGTTGTATTTTGAGATAGCCAAGTTTCTCAGTGCACCTTGTGGGTCAAAACCTGCAAATGTGCTAAACACAGGCAGCCGCCAGATAGTTTCCTTTTTCTCCAGGTCCACGTAGAACAACTCATCTTCATCAAACTCTTGAATGTACTGGGAAGAGGGACCATAAGACTGGTAGAATTCTGCACCATAGTAACCAACATGGTCAGCTGATCAGAGAGTAGAGAGCAAGAAAAAAAAACAGAGGGAGAAAAGAATCTTATTAAACTGAGTGACAAAAGAAACTAAACTGACTTTCAAATATTTGGGCTTCGTCTTTGGCACAGTCTTTTTTTTCTTTTCTTCAAGATTTATTTATGTATTTGAGAGAGAGAGAGTACAAGTGGGGGGAGAGGCAGAGGGGAAGAGTCTCCAACAGACTTCACACTGTGAGATCATGACCTGAGCTGAAACCAAGAGTCAGTTGCTCAAGCGACTGAGCCACCCAGGTGCCCCCTTTGGCATGGTCTTTAGGTAAAATTTCCTGCTCTCTTTCCCTCAGTGTTGGTAATTGTCCAGTTAAAATGCAGCTGATTTTCCACTGTCATGTAGGGTCCATGAGGACACAATTTCAATAGCCTTGTGTACTGCTTTTCCCTGTGTGCTTAGCTCAGCACCTGGCACACTGTACATTTATGATAAAAATAATGAAATGAAAAAAGGGATGAACGAATTATCATGGTCTTAGCTTCTTTTCTCAAAGATTGAGTTTATTTCCTTCTGGTCCATAAGTTTTATCTCTTACTTAATTTTTTCATCAGTTAATAACAAATACATTTTAATTCCTCCCCCCTTCAGGACTGGTTCAGGTCAGAACATTTTCTACACAAGTATTCCTTCCTTCCTTCCTTCCTTCCTTCCTTCCTTCCTTCCTTCCTTCCTTCCTTCCTTCCTTCCTTCCTTCTCCTCCTTCTCCTCCTCCTTCTTCCTCTTATCTTTCTAAGAAGAGCGCACAGGACTTTATTGTTTTAAAAGGCTTCTAACTATTGTAGGATGTAAGAGAATATGACAAGGACAGTGACAATACTACAAAGTATATAAAAAATAAACAATGCTCCTAAGGTCTCTGTTTTGTTAACAATAGTAATCCCCAGAGGAGAGCACTGGATTTCATCAGAAATACAAAATGGAAACTTTATTGGATTTTAGATTTCTGTCACACCACTGGTCTTCCCCGACCCCCACCCCTTAGAAGACGTTACTAAACCTCTCTCTTTATTCTGACTCGACACTTCTGTCTATTGAGAGCTCCAGGTAAACTCTGGCCCTTTTCCTGAAATGGACAATGTACTTGTGTGAGGACACCAATGTAGAATGGCAGCAGTAGGACTCCACCCAATGAGTTTAACTGGACAATTTTGTGAAGAAATATGTGTTGTTGTTGTTTTAATCACTTCCTCTTTATGTTCCTCCTCATTTACAGAACATCAGCGAGATGTCAGACATCAGGAAGCAGGAAGTAAAACACCAGTCAGCATGGTTTCTGTCATCAAGGAGCTTATTGCTTGTGGGAGAGTCAAGCGAGTACAGGAACAAAGACAGGAAGCTGTGGTGAGTCCTTCAAGGGAACCGCAGCAGTCTTACTGTCCCACTTCCTCCACAAATACCTGAGCAGCCAGTTAAACCAAAGTATGTTATTCATTCATGTTCCTTAGTCTTTGAAGGGGACTTTCTCTTTGAAACAAAGTTATCTTACAGATTTCCTGGACATCTTCAATTCCTTCTCAACGTTCCTGCTCAGTTACCAACTTTTTAGCTAAGTTCTCTCATTGAACATGTTTCTGGCCACATTATACCCTCCAGCACCTCCATCCCAGTGTCTTGCTCTCCAAATTCATCCATACCTCATCCAACTCACTCTCTTCTCTGCCCAATATGACCACCTTGGTTGATTACTTAAAAGTCCTCCAACAAAGCCTCTTTATCCTCTATACTTTATCCTTGACTCTTTTTTCAAACATGAATATATGCAATTATTATTTTCATCCAGTACTTGTCCTGGGTTGCCAACTGTTGATGAACATCCCACTGCTGGGCCAACTGGAACCAGTTTACTTTTGTAGTTTCAGTCTCAGCTGGGTCCACGGTCCTGCTCAGCAATCGTCCTTCTGCTTTCCCACACCAGGGAGCAGATAGTATGTCTTTTCATCTTTGAATCCCCAAAAGTGATCTCACTATGTACTCAAAAGTGTGTATTGAATGTCAATTGCTATTGTCAAGGATCACAGAAATCTGAGGTAGTGGAGACTGACAGACACAGAGGTAGCAGAATGATATGAAGGTCGGAATCAGCAGTCTCCAAGGCTGTCTTATGATTTGTGAGCCTAAGCGCTTTTGGGCCCCCTTTTTTCATAAAATATTAAAAATCATATTTTGTGACTGCACTGGTATAAAGACAAATATAATTTAGGCCGTATTAAAAATTAAAGCATTTTCTTCTACTCTAAAAGCTCATTGTTTCTTCTAATTTTAAAAGAAATTTAAACATTTTCATGATGGCACTGTGCTTACTGTACCTAATGGATAAGTTGAGCCTGAGCTGAGGGCTCTGGTGTGACACTGAAGAGAGGAAATTGGAAGTTCTCTGGAGAAGCAGGTGAAACTTCCACCAGCAAATGAAGTTAGAACGGGAGCAGTCATGGTTAACAAAGTCAGAGAAAATTAGAATACACTCCATTTCACTTTCTCTCTTGACTTTTTGTTTTTTCTACTTTGGTTTTTATATAATTAGTGTGTATTTGCCGTGTTTTCCTTTTAAGGGTCTCCATTGGGTAGAATGAAAGACCTGTCATTTGAGTTGCAATTTTGAGAATAATGTAATTTAATTAACCAAGCTTTTGATCATAAAGTTCTCAATTTTAGAATAAAAATAAAGGGGCGCCTGGGTGGCTCAGTGGGTTAAAGCCTCTGCCTTTGGCTCAGGTCGTGATCCCGGGGTCCTATTCCAGCCCTGCATCGGGGGGGGGGGTCTCTGCTCAGTGGGGGGCCCACTTCCCCCCTCTTCCTCTGCCTCCTTGTGATCTCTCTCTCTCTGTCAAATAAATAAATAAAATCTTAAAAAAAATAAAATAAAAATAAAGATATTCTCTACCTTGTTAAAAAAATTATGGAAGCAGCTCACATCCATTGTTAGATAAATGGATAAATAAGATATGGTATACACACACACACACACACACACAATGGAATATTTGTCAGGAATAGAAAGAATGAAATCTTGCCATTGCAACAACCTGGATGAAACTAGATAGTGTAATGCTAAGCGAAATATTCAGTCAAAGACAACAACCATGTGATTTAACTCATTTGTGGAGTTTAAGAAACAAAACTAATGAAGAAATAAAAAAGAAAAAAAAGAGAGAAATCAAAAAACAGAGTCTTAACTGTAGGGAACAAACTGATGGTTACCAGAGGGCAGGTGGGTGGATGGATGGTTAAAACAAGTGAGGAGATTAAGAGTACACTTATCTTGATGAGCACTGAGTAATGTATAGAATTGTTGAATCACTATATTGTACACCTGAAATTAACATAACACTGTATGTTAACCATTCTGAAATAAAATTAAAAAATTATTAAGCCACACCTCCTATAGTAACAATTAAGAAACAAGAATGAGGGGCACGTGGGTGGCTCAGTGCGTTAAAGCCTCTGCCTTCAGTTCAGGTCATGATCTTAGGGTCCTGGGATCAAGCCCCACATCTGGCTCTCTGCTCAGCAGGAAACCTGCTTCCTCCTCTCTCTCTGCCTGCCTCTCTGCCTATTTGTGATCTCTCTCCTCTCTGTCAAATAAATAAATAAAATCTTTAAAAAAAAAACAAGAATGATCATTGACATTCCTATCTCTTCATTAGTGGAAAAGTATTTCTAAATACATATTTTACTTGATTATTTGTGAACTGACATATATGAGGTCATGTGGTAGAATGACTTGTCTAAAGGTATTCAGCTGGGCTTGTTTACTCAATTTCACCCCCCCCTCACCTCATGCCAGTTTGCAGCATGAAAATGTGCATAAATCTGAGACAGAGAAGAGGACACCCTTCTTTATATCTATATAGTATACATAATTTATGGTACTCTTTACCCAAAGTAAGACTATAAAGAAACATATAAAAAAACTTCAAAATGTTGTTCAGAGACATTTGGGAGTAATAATTCATGAATTTTTAGTAACGAAATATCCACTCATGGAAACATCCCTAATCTTTGAGGCAATCAATAAATGAATGTCTTTGAGCCCTGCAGGCTATATTCACTGGATCTGATATTAGGAATAATGTCCTTGATAATTCTACAACAATGGGAAGCAAAGAGAGTGGGTTGGGTCTCTAGTTTCCTGAAGGATGAATGATCATCATTTTTAGATCTGCTTAATATTGAGGAGACCTTTGAAGAGTCCCCACTATTTCTATACCAATCTCTATTTTTCCCCCTTATACCTCCTTTTCCCAAGTGTATTCCCCACATCCCTCAGCTGTGTACTCACCCACAATGTCTTCAGTGCCACCAGAGCTCATCATGGTGGTTAGGGCAAGAGTCCCCAGAATCAGAACTCTGTTTAGGGTCATCCTTTTTCCAATGTGGTCTCTGCAGTTAGTTAACCTTCTGAGTTGCAGAGCAGTGGTAAGAACCCAACTGAGAAAGGAATCTAAAGATACCCAAACCAAACCCTGACAGGTTATGTTCTGGCCAAACAGAAAAATCCCCTCTGATGACACTTCTGTTGCCAGTTGAAGAGCTTGTACTAAGAAGCCAGGAAGGGTTTGGGAAATCCCCTTGTTCTGATGTAGCCTCCTGGGGAAATTATCTAAGAAAGGAGAGAGGGTACTAAATCAGAATCTTCTTATGGATGTGTATGCTTAGTGGGGGCAAGAGGGGTGGGAATTTCTGAGTAGCTTTATGTATAGACATCATCACTAATATGGTGTACTTCAGGCTTTTCTGGGTTACAATATCCAAAAATTCTCATATAAATTGATTTCCTCCCTGGCAATCCCTAACTCCATCCCTTCTCTAGGCCTCTGAATATAGATTAATTATCTTTCTTTTTTGCTTCCATAGTGCATGTAAAATTTTCCAAATTTTGATTTATCTGCCTAGGGTATTTCTGCTGCTGGTGGTCAAGGAACACTCTTGCCTTTCTACTTATGTAAATCAAGTTGAGTTAAGTTCTTCTCTTGTTCTCAAAAGCCCTGACAATAAAAGAAGTCATAAAGTCAAGAATACTGCCTACAGTAATTGCATCATCTTTTACCTCAAATTTTCCTTGCCTAGAATATTCTCTGTGGGGATGCCTGGGTGGCTCAGTGGGTTAAAGCCTCTGCCTTCAGCTCAGGCTTTTTTTTTTTTTTTAATCTTTTTTTTTTTAAAGATTTTTATTTATTTGACAGAGAAAGAGAGAGAGATCACAAGTAGGCAGAGAGAGAGCGGGAAGCAGGCCCCCTGCTGAGCAGAAAGCCTGATGTGGGGCTTGATCCCAGGACCCTGAGATCATGACCTGAGCTGAAGGCAGAGGCTTGAACCCACTGAGCCACTCAGGCCCCTCATAAATAAATAATCTTTAAAAAAAAAAAAAGAATGTGTTCTGTGTTTTACTGCCATCTATCTACACTTAAAGGCAATTTGGAATGACAGCTTGGGCTGTATGATATTTAGTTTTTAAATTTTTTTACAATTGAGAATATAAGTCAAACATTGAGGGCAGAATGAGAATTGCTATGATTTAGGAATTAGAATATGAATGAATATTCATATTCTTTATCCTGCCACATATTCCAGATATTTGTGAAGGACTAGGAATTGAGGTGATGTCAAAGATAGTCATTAGAGGAAGACTTATTTTTTTTTTTTTCTGGAAGAATCCCAAGATTTTTTTGTGTGTTTGGAAGCCACAAGTTAATGGGGGGCGGGAGTTCCATTTAGAGTTAATCACTCAGTCCCTGTTAGATGATCTTATGTTGAGAAACATAAGGGACTCATACCTCATGATGACAGAGACCATAGGAAGAGTGAGACAGGAAAAGCCTTGGCATCTGGCAGCTGCCTGATACTATTAAGCAGGCATTGGTGTTGCCAGGAGCTGGTCTGCCCCTCACAGCCAGGTTCTGGTGTTTTCCTGGAGAACATAAACAATGTCATAGGACAGCAATATCGGAAAGCCACTCCAGTGACCATGATGGGTCAAGACAGAGCACAAGGCCACTCAGTAATCATGCCTGAACACAGACAAAACACAAACATTGTCAAAGCCACAAAAATGAGCAAGCATCCCTCTTTCCTAGATGATTCAACTGCCTTCTGCTTCATTACCATTTAGAGCTTTAGTCTCAGTCTGGTCTTCCTTTCTTCTAGGTAAGATTTATTAAGATGCCCAGTTGTAGAATTATCCCACCCCGCTCTCTACTTCCTGAAAATCCAACCACTGAGCAGGGTCCTTCTTTCTTAAATCTTCCTCAAAATCACCTAGCACAAGCCAAACTCTATAGTAGTTAAATTGTCAGTTTTATGTGTTGGTTAGGCTCTACTCAGTTATTAAATCAAACATTTATGTGGGTGTTGCTCTGAAAATATTTTGGAGATGTGATTACAGTCCATAATCAGCTGACTTTAGTAAGAGAGGTCTTCCTAGATAATCTGAATGGGTCAGAACCAACTAGTTGTAAAGTCTTCAGAGCAGAGCTGTGGGTTCCTGGGTGGCTCAGTGGGTTAAGCATCTGGCTCTTGATCTCAGCTCAGGTCTTAATCTCAGGGTCCTTAATTTAAGCCCCATGTCTGGCTTCATGCCAGGTGTGGAGCCAATTAAAAAGAAAAAAGAGCAGAGATGAGGCTTCCCTGAGAGAGAAGAGATTGCACTGTGGGCTGTAGCACCCCCCTATGCTGGGAGTCACTTCCAGCCATTCCTGACAATGGCCAGCCCTGTGGATTGGATTTGCCTAGAGCACCCCACAATTTATGTAAACTACTTCCTTGCAAGAATTCTCTTACTAGATATTACCTGCTAGTTCTGCTCTTTGGTTTCAACACCCTCTTACTGAGATGCCCCGGGATTCTCCATGGTGAATTTTCTCCCTCACCTCAAGGAACAATGAAACCAACTTCCTCATCCACAGGTGTGCTCCTGATGGTCTTTGTCTGGAGGCACCAACAGCAGCTCATCATGGTGCAGTGAGGAATATACAGACCCTGCACTTGGAATGAAAAATTCCTAGGGTTCCCACTATACCTGTAGCACACGAATATCATCCCCACTTTTCTTTTTTTTTCTCCCCAAATATGTTTATTTTAATTTTTCAGTGTTACAAGATTGATTGTTCATGCACCACACCCAGTGCTCCATGCAGTAAGTGCCCTTCTCGATACCCACCACCAGGCTCACCCCCCCACTCCCTCCCCTCCAAAACCCTCAGTTTGTTGCTCAGAGTCTACAGTCTCTCCTGGTTCATCACCCCCTCCGATTTCCCCCATTCGCCCTTCCCTTCCTTCTCACGATGCCCTCCATGATTTTCTTTATACTCCATACGTAAGTGAGACCATAAGATAATTGACTCTCTCCACTTGACTTATTTCACTCCGCATAATCATCTCCACTTTTCAAGGAGGATATTGAGTTTCAGAAAGGTGGAGGAATTTGCTCAGGTCACACAGCTGCTAAGTGCAGAGCTGAAATGTGACAAGGGTACAAGCCATGAGTCTTTGTAGGGGTTGGGAGACTCCTGTGTGGATTCAGAATAGAGTCCTAAGAAAATCAGGATAGATATTTGATCCTATGGGTGGATTTAGTCTTCGAGTGTGTGCCATTATGGATCAAGAGGGATTCTGAGGTTCTTCTGGGGCATGCTTCATTAACCATGCTGCATCCTCCTTTCTGTGCAGAAAATAACATATTTCTATGCTTTTCCTGGAGTCAGACTTAGCTACTTTATACTGTTAAAATCAGAAACAAATGGAGTCAGCCTTAAAAATACCTTAAATAGATAAAACCAATTTGGTCATATGAACAAATCTTAATTTAGCTTTATTTTGCAAGGCTAATTGAACTCGACCATTTCTTGCTTGTGTTTTTGGAAATGACAAAGGAAGTTAAACTCTCCCATGGTTGATATGAGGTAACTGCTGAAAACTGTAATATTGTAGCCAATCCCTTGAAGAATAAGCAGTCACTGCTTTCTCATAACATAAGCTACTTTGTAACAAGAGACCCCTGAGTCTCCTTCCACCTTCTGGTTTAAATGCTTCTGGTTTGCAAACTGTCTTTCTGGCATATGCACAATAATTTTTTACTAATTACTACTTCAATGATTCATTGGTTTTTCTTTGGCTGTTTTGAACTTTTGATATTTCTTTGCAGAAATTATTTAAGATTTTGACAAATGGACAAAACCTGTCTTGATGATGCTCCGAATTTTACCTATTAAAATTATCTTTAAAGAAAATTCAACTCAAATTGGGATGTTAGAGTGTCGGCCCTGTGGATCAGAATTGAATCTTGGATGGGAAGTTGAAGGTCTAGTCTCAGATCTCGAGTCCCGGGGGATAAAGAAGTCCTATCAAGCCCATGTCATTAACTAAGAGACGATAAGCTCTGTCTGTAACCTGATTCTGAAACTCTTCCTGCTGTCACCCAAGGAACCTGTTCTAGTCACTTCTGTCTTCAGACCATAATTCTAACATAGTAAAATTAGTAGTGAATTGGATTCAGAGGAATGGTGTATCATTTTTGACAGAAACTAATTTGTCACCACTGTATGAAAGGAAAATGAAAGGCCTTTTTTTTAATATAAATTAATGATAGAAATAAAATTTGCAGTTTAAAATATTACTTTGTCCAATAATTTTCTCAAGAGCACTAATTTCCTCCATTGATTTAACTTAAAATTATTAATATAAATGGAATGTGTCCTTGCAACTGACATCATTGGAAGCCTTTTAAGAAATTATTTAGACAGAAAATAGGCTAGTTCTATTAACATTTATAACATTTTTTAGGGACTTGTGTATTTTCAAATTTTTTAGTTCCTACTTTCAACTCTTTTACCCTGTCCTAACCCTAGTTATTATTCATTGGTGAAGTTTTACTAAAAAGGCCAAAGCCTCTCCCATCTTGTAGATGTTAAAGATGCTTCACACAATAACTGGGTCCAGAGCAGCAGAAGTAAGAAGAGGACAGACTTTGTAATCAAATAAGTAAGTGTTCAACACTGCATCACCTTGGCCAAGTCACTCAAAATATATGATGAGCCTTAGTGTACTTTTCTATAAAAGAGTATGAAAACTCTTATATGATAGTATATGATGAAATGAAATTATAAATAAATAAGTACAAATTATAAGGTTTAAGTATAACTCTTATATGTCCAGTGCCTGGCCCAGGGCAATACCCACAAACGATAGCAACTCTATATTGACAAATATTAACAGTGCTAGGCCAGGGATGGTGTATTGCTTTTCCCTCATTCATCCAACCTTCTCGCTGTGGCAGTGTGGGTTTGGAGAGCCTGTGAGCCACAGGAGTGCCAAGAGATCACTAGGAAGTTGAATTTTTTGTGAAGGCTGTTGTCTCAGTCAGCTTTGTCTACACACAAACTACTGTAAAATGTAATGATTTGAATAATGTTTTAGTATTTTCTCATGATTCTGTAAGACAGCAAATCGAATTGATGGGGTTTTGGGACACAGGTGAGGTTCGGTGGGGTGGAGTCCGGAACTGAGGACCAAGAAAGAATTCTTGAGAAGTCTTTGGTGTAATATGGCAGTTTATTAAAGTACTGGGACGGGACCCCTGGGCAGAAACAGCTGCTGCCCAGGGCTTGAGGGGTGGCTGATTATATACTATGGGGTTGGGGAAGGTAAGGATAAAGGTAGGTTTCAAAAGGATTTTTATATGTTAAAGAAGTCTCAAGGCTCAAAGGCTTGACATTGTCAAGTTAAATCTTGACTTGACATAAGTCAAGTTAAGGTTGTTTTTCCCTCTTGGAAGGCATTAACATGAAGATAGTTGGGAACTTCTTGGAGGAACATTACACTCTGCCCACTTAGGTATCTGTCAATGGTTGTGGGTTATAAGGACATTTAATTGTTGTTACATTCTTTTCTGGAAGCTATTGCTAAGGCTTGTGTAAGTAAACTGAGGGAGACTCTGGTCTTGCAGGATTTTGGTCTCTGTAAGTTGTTTTCCTTTCCTTAGCTTTAAGGCAGCCAGGAGTGCCTGAGGAATCTCACATATATCCTATCTGGGGGGCAGGAGTTGTGGGGTGTCAGCTTCTGCTTGTCCTCAGCTTACCTTCTGTTCCCTCACTGGTGCCACGCCCAAGTGCACACTCTGTTCTGGGTCAGCTCAGCTGTTTTCAGGGGCTCCCAGCGCTGTGGCAACCACTGCATCAGCCCAGACCTCCAGGCTTCTCCATTTGGGCTCATCATCCAGCAGGGGGGCTCGGACTTAATCACAAGGTGCTGAAAGTCTGTCTCCCTAGTGCAAGAGAGAAGCTGAGGGCTTGCTCAGTCTAAATGTAGACTGACAACAGTAGTTCCACTACAGTCTGTTAGTAAAAGCAAGTCGCAGTACTAAGTCAATTTAAGAGGTGAGTTAACATTGCAGTTCCTGATACTATTGAAGGAGCAGAGCAGGGCTGGCTCCTTTTGCTTACACCCGTCTTCTTGTGTGTAGCTCCCCCAGAACCTGCCTCTGGGAGGGTCAGAGTGTGGCTCAGTCCTCCCATTGAGCTAATTGGCCCAGACTGCCTGTGGGTTGGTTTGGGTTAGCCAATAGGAATGCGGAACCCCTGACCCGGAAAAATATAAACTCCACCTTTTGCCCGCCAAACTTGCCTGCCAATTCTGGCCAGGGTAATAGGCTAGTTCAAACAGTTACTAAGCAACTTTCTGTGTGTTACAATCTCATTGGCCACTGGTCCCTCTAAAACTGTTGTGCTTTTTGAAACTCGCTCTCTTTCTCTACATCACGCCACTGCGTCAGTGAGTGTGGGAGACTGAGCTCAAGCTAGCTTGAATAAAGGGCTTTTTTGCTTTTGCATCGGACTCGGCTCCCTGGTGGTCTTTGGGGATCTCAAAATCTGGGCATAACACTATGAGCTGCAAAGAAATTATGACTATTTTTGTAATTTGCCAGAAACGTTCTGTGGCTTTTGGGTATAATAGATCAATGAGTTTTGCATGTGAGAGTTGCAGTGCTTCCATATAGGACATGAATTCCATCCACTCACCTACTAAGTTTTACCTTCTCCCCCTAACTTTCTCAAAGGAGATGTGAATAACAGTTGAATTCCAACATGTACTAGATGCTATGATTTGTTCTCACAAAAAACATTTTAGGGTTTCCAGATGAGAGCACAGAAACTGGGAGAATTGTAAGTGATCTTCTTATGGTCACCAAGCACTTTGATGCAAAGGCCTGTGTACTGATATCCAGTCACGTGGCCTCTCACATGACAAAGGTAATTGTAGAGGCTGCTTTTAGGCAAACAGGTTTGAGGGATGGAACACAGACAGGCCCACAGGTGACCCACCTCAAAATATCCACAGGCCCTCACTGACCAATGTGCTACTTACAACCAGGCACAGTTACCAAAAAGGGGAGAGTTCCATAGGATGCCATACTTCTTCATACAGCCCTCACCCACTGACCCTGAGATCATGACCTGAGCTGATGGCAGAGGCTTTAACCCACTCAGCCACCCAGGCGCCCCAAGCCTCCAAGATATTTTGAAAACAAGGTTTCCAGGACCCTGCAGGGATTAGCTATTTTTAGGAAAAGGTCATTCACTACTGTTTAGTGAATCCTCAGTTATGCTGACACAGTTTTAGAATATGAATGAGGTTCAGTGGGGGTGGTGTCTGGAGTTGATGACCAAGAAAGAATTCTTGAGACATCTCTGGTGCAAAATGGTGGTTTATTAAAGCACAGGGACAGGACTCGTGGGCAGAAAGAGCTGCCACACTGGGGTTGTGAGGGGTTGCTGACTATATACTATGGGGTTGAAGGAGTTAAGGGAGAGTTCCATAGGTTGCTATACTTCCTTATCTTCCCCCTTTAGCACACCCCCAACCCACTGCCTCCTTGCACACAGCCTCTCCTCTGTGGTCTCACCCTCCCTTGTGTATTCAATAAACTTCTACCTCCTTCGTTCTGCCTCAGGTGAAATCTTTCACCTCCTTTGCCACTGGCTTCCACTTGATCATCGCCCCACATTTGAGGTCCCCATCTGATTAAGAGAGAGACCCCATCTAGGCACCACATTAATGAAACAGATGGGCATTGCAAAGACAATTATTCTATTTTTCACTTAATATCACTTCCACCTATGCTTTGCTGCCAAAACTCCTATATGTATGAACTAGTTGATTTCTCTAAATTTTAAACTGCTGAAAAATTGAAAAATTGCCTCCAAGTCCAGATCTACTTTCACTAGAGCTCAAGGGAACTCTTCAGCTCAACTGAATAGGTTCTTTGCTGAGGACTGCATGCTAGGAGTGAAGCATATAGTCAACAAATGCTTGTCGAATTGACCTGAAGCTCTTAATTCATCAGGTTACAGAACTGACTGCCTGCAGACAGATGATGATCTTCATGTCCAGTGATGATTGGTTCTCTCTCTCCAGGAACTTTCCAATCGTAATGTAGTTATCATGAACATCCATTATATAGAAAAATTTACTTATCGTTAGTCAATAACGCAAATGAAAAAGACTTTTAAATAAAATTTTAAATTTAATTATTTATTTTCAATTACATCTTTGAAACCAGATGTCAACACAAATATTTAAAGCATTTTTCCTAAAAAGTGGTAAACTGGGAATTAGCCAGAATTTAAAAATACAAGTGATAACACAAGTTGAATTCTAATGTTCTAATAACTGACAATATTAAGAAAAACTAATTCACATATACTAAAGGTTTGGAATTTTGAAAAAAATACTTCAAACCAAAGAAGTACTTTATAAGATTGTGTTTACAATAATAGAATTGATTACAAAATATTCCTACTGGAGTATTTCTCTAAAACTATCTAGTGTAAACCCTGGCAGTTGCTTTTCCTTTTTTGCAATGAGATTGCCCTACTTAAGCCTAATTACAGAGGGATCCACTTCAAAGAAGCATCCACTTCAAAGGCTATCTTGTAACACTGTAAAAATAAAATAAAAGTATTTGGGGGAAAAAAAAGGCTATTTTGGATAAACACGTTGCCAACCTAAGGACAAGATAAAGAACCAGGTGCTCCACTCTGATTTTTCTGTTTGTTTTAGAGAAGGAGCTCACTTGGATAACTAAGTCCCCTGCTTCCTTTTTTTCTCTTCCTTTGCCTTAGTTCCTTTCTGCTTTAAATTCACTATCAAAGAGTGATCTGCAACAACCTGTCCCCCACTCAGCCTCAATGAAGGCAGGACCCCAGACTTGCTCCTCCCCGCCCCCACCCGTGACCTCACTGTATGGCCCCAGGTTGCTTTGTATTTTCCAGGATTCATAAGTAATAAACTTTGTCTCTTTCAAGTTTCCTGTTGGTTATTGTTGAGGGAGTCTTGCAAACTCATTAAGAATCACAGGGGATGGTCCTGCAAACATTGTTTATGGATAGCCTGAGACAGGCACAAAATACTGTCTCATTAAAAGAAAAGCTTAGTCTGGCACCTGAGAGATGGTAGAGCTTGAAGAGGGTTTAGACTGTGCTGTGAGGAGAGGATAGGGGGAGGGAAGAACCCACAACCCCTTAGGGCTCTTTTCTCAGCCTGTGCCCTTGAGAGTCATGCATTCATTCTTAGCTTTGAGATGCAGGAATGTTGAAGTCCACAGAATTTTTGCAATCCTTTGTAAAAGGAAGGTGTCCCTCTATTAGAAATATGATGATAGCACAGAGAAACTTGGATATATACAAAGAAATGAAAAATACTGGAAATGGCATAAATGAAGATTAAATAGAAAAATCATTTTTTTGAAAGATTTCTCAACCACATTGGTATTTTGACCAGAATTTTTTTTTTCTTTACTTAGGTGTATTTGACATAAAAGATTGTATTAGTTTCAGGTGTACAACACAATGAGTTGATATTTGTATGTATAGTGGAATGGTTACAATAAGTCTAGTTAACATCCATCACCATACATAGTTATACTTCTTTTTTTCTTGCGATGAGAACTTTTAAGATTCATTCTCTTAGCAACTTGCAAATATACAATACATATATTTGTTAACTGTTAATAGTTAACTACTGATAATATTAACACATTGATAGTAGTGATGTGGTTTGAAATAGGTAGCATTTAGGAACCAATGGCCAAGAAAGAATACTTGAGATGTTTTTGGTTTAAAAAAGTATTTTTATTATAGCGTGGGTTAAGACCCTTGGGCAGAAAGAGCTGCACTATAAGGGTGAGGGGTGACTGATTATATACTTTGGAGTCGGGGAGTTAAAGACAAGGGAAGTTTTCAAAAGGATTTTCATATGTTAAAGAAGATTTACAGGATCCTGGAGGCCTGACTATTGTCAAGCTAGGGTTGTTTTTCCCTTTGGCAAGGCATTAACATTAAGATTGGGAATTCCTGGGAGAATGTTTTACTCTGCCTGCCTCAAGTATTTGTCAATGGACTGCAAGTTATAAGAAGATTTAATTTTAGCTACATTTCTTTTGCTTTTGTTCTCCACATCAAAAATACATAGTTAACTAATACATACTGAACAATAATACATAGTTAACCTATAAGTAATAAGTTCACTATTGACAGTTAATCAATAAGTGATTAACTATAGTCACTATGCTATACATTATATCCAACGATTTATTTATTTTGTAATTGTTAGTTTGCACCTTTTGTTACAGTTATTTGGGTAATTCTCTTTTCTAGGGTCTTTCATGTGCATCATAGGAGGTTTGGCAGCATCCCTGCCTTCCACCTGAGAGATGTCAGTAGCATACTTCCTAGTTGTGGCAACAGAAAGTATCTTCAAACATTGCCAAATGTCACTTGGGGGAATCGCTGCTCTAGAAAGTAATAGACTCTAAAGCAAATGTGGTAGCAATGGATTGCATCTTTATGGAATATGAAAAAGTAAAGCATATTGATATGCTTTATCATATCAATGATTTGATTGATATTTGGGGTTTGGAACTGACAGCCAAGAAAGAATTCTTGAGACATCTTCATTGCAAAAAGCTGGTTTGATTAAAGCTCAGGGACAGGACCTGTGGACAGAAAGAGCTCCACTAGGGTTGAGAGTGATGGCGCTTTTATACTTTCAAGTAGACAAGGGCTTAGGGGACAGAAGGAACCTCAAAGATATTTTGGAAACAAGGTTTCCAGGACCCTGAGGGGGCTAATTACTGTTAGGAAAAGGTCATTTATTATTCTTTCATAAGAAGTCAGTCATGAGACCCTTCAGTTGTGTGTTAGTGGGCCCTATTCTTAGAGGATGACTGCTAACATGTATCTTCGGGGAAAGGTGGTAGAGATAAAAGAAATTTCCAAAGGAAATTTTAAATGTTAAAGTAGACTCACAGGGTCCTGGGGGGGTCGAGCTAAGATTGCCTTTTGGCCTTAGCAGTGTCAACAACACCGATTGAGGTAGCTGAGCTCCCAGAGGAAGATCACTTTGCCTCCTTTGAGGACTTGCCAATGGGCTATAGAAAGGAAGGAAATTTAATTTTTTCTTTTGCTTTTGTTTCCCACATCATATATGACAACAATTGCACAAAAAGTAGGAGAGAGAAATTTAGAGTTTACTGATCTAAGTTCTTGCATAAGAATTTGAAAGTAGACTATATTTATATGCAGTTAATCCTAGGGCAACAGCTAATCTAAAAATAAGCAGGAAAATAATAAAATGAGCAAATATCTAATATAATTAATAGAAAATATTTAGCAAAAATAATACAACCATTTTAATAATTATGAAATTTAATTGGTATAAACATATTCAATGATAGATGATTAGATTGAAAAAATGGCATGATCAAACTCTCATCTATTTCTAAGTAATCCATTTTATTTTAATTTTTAAATTTTTTAAATTTTTAAATTTTTTATTTGTTAGTTGTTTATTTATCAAGACAAACTATTCCATAACCCAGTATTCATGCTTCATAGTTCAGGAACACAGATCAGTGACAATCTTCAACTGAATTCAACCCAAAGAAATTCTTTACATTCCAAAATCACTTTGCATTCTGAAAGATACCAGGCTTCTTCATCTCTTCAAAATCTTTCATGGAGTCATAATTTCTGTAGAAATCTGCATATGCCTTCTTTCTTGGTTCATCCACAGCAAACTTATTGAAAGCTGCAACCCCCAGGGATACAATGAATGCTCCAACAACATGAAATCACAGATACTTGGCCAGAAGGCCTCACCTCTGAGGTTTTGTCAAAGCACTGGAAGTCGTAGTAGTTATTCTCCTCAACACCAACCTCAAACCTAAGGTCCTTCCTAACTGATACAGAAATGGACCTAAGTAATCCATTTTAAGTATAAACACATAGCTACACTAAAAGTAAAAGGAGGAGAAATACATACTCTGCAAAGAAAATCAAAATAAAGGGGCACCTCGGTGGCTCAGTGGGTTAAGCCTCTGCCTTCAGCCCAGGTCATGATCCCAGGATCGAGCCCCGCATCAGCCTCTCTGGTCAGCAGGGAGCCTGCTTTCCCCTCTCTCTCTCTGCCTGCCTCTCTGCCTACTTGTGTTAGGGAACCTGGACTGGATTCTGGTGGAAGAACCAAGTGGCACTTAGAGACTTTGGAGGATCAGAAGTTTATTTAACACCGGTGGGCTCAGAGACCTTTCTGCAAATGACTGAGCCCTGAGCACAAGCAGGGAGAGTAATTTATACCCTTCTACTTCCGCATACTTGGTATTTTGGCGTGCGTGGGAAATGGGGTAGGAAAGAAGAACCCGGAAGGGCTTTGAGACAGGAACTGGAATTCCCTTGATGGTTTGGCCATCTTAGAGTACAGTTTTTTTCCTTATCTCTTGTGATCTCTGTCTGTCAAATAAATAAAATCTTAAAAAAAAAAGAAAATCAAAAGAGAGTGGAACAATTCTGTCAATACTAGACAAAGTAGATGTCAGAAGAAGGAATATTATGAGGGATAAAGGAAGACATCACCTAATGATAAAGGGGTTATTTCTCCAAAAAGACATAAGAATTCTAAATGTGTATATACTTAATGACAGAGTTTGAAAATATATGAGACAGAAGCTGATAGAAAGAAAAATCTAAAATTTTCATTGGAGGCTTCATAATTGTTTTTGAGTATTTGATAGAAAAATTAAACAGAATGTCAGTAAAGTTATAGAATATCTGAGCAATTCTGTCAACTAACTTGACATGATGAGGGACCAGAAGGCTAGCTGAAGGCAAAGCACAAGCTGACATCCTACAACCTCCCTCCATCATCCCCTGCTCCTGTATTGGATATGTGTGACGTTCTTCCAGGAACCTCAGGACTATCTTACTGTTAATGCCTTGCTAGAAGGAAAAACAACCTTAATTGACAATAGCAAGGCCTCTGTTATCTTGTAGGCCTCCTTTGGCATATGAAAGTTCTTTCGAAATGTACTTTTCTCCTTACCTCCCCCTATTCCATAGTATATAATCAGCAACCCCTCACAACCCTGAGGCAACAGCTCTTTCTGTTCCTGGGTCCTGTCCCAGGGACCATTTGGTGCCTCATTTTGCACCAAAGATGTCTCAAGATTTCTTCCTTGTCATTAGCTCCAGACCACACCCCACCGAACCTCACCTATATTCCAAAACCCCATCATATGATGCCCAATGTGGGGCTTTGAGTCTTTACATCTGGACTCTTAGCTTTGGTGCAAAATTGGTGAGTACTTTTTCTCCTCTTCTTTTACTCTCATTTCAGGGGCTCTTCAAGGAGCATGGTCTTATTGGAACACTTTGATGTCGATCTTTCAGGCTGAAATCCTCCAGACGGTGACTACTCTATGGGGAGGAGAAAGTCTGCCTTTTGACTGGAAGTTAGTACCCTGGCTGGGATGGAAATAAGACCCAGAAACTTGATGCCCTTTATTGACTGCTGTCCTTATATAAAGTTGTCTGTCTTGGGCACAGGACAGCCACTTAAGTGACTAGCATGGCTGCCAATCTTAAGACCCTCATGTGAGGTTTCCTCTTGATTGATCTAATGTGATCTCTTTCACATCCCTCATCTAGTCACTTCTGTGCTTCGGGACTTCCACTGGGAACTGGCCAAAACCAGGACCCTATTGAATTACAACCCAACGGGGGACCGTTTCCTAGGGAAGTTGGGTGTAAAGACCATATATATGTGTTGGAATGTTGCATAGACCATGATGGATTTCCATCTTTATTGTTTTCCATCAATGTCCTCTACTAACTACTTAAATTACAAAATTAGATAATTCCCCCTTGTAAAACTTTTCTAGTATTTTCTATGGGTTAAAAGTGGCAGGGCAGTATACAAACTTCAGGGCATAGGATGGCATAGCTCGGTATTTCAGTCCATTCACCAGACACCTATAGGCATCCTAGGATGTGATGGGGAAGGGAGGGGTAGGGAAGTGGTAGGGTGCCAGCAGCATCCCTCCAGGACCTTGTAAAGCAGGAATGCAGGAAGGCAGGATGATGAATAGCGACTTTGTTTGAGGGATGCTTTTGGTTGCTTTTGACACAAGGAACCTCTGACATATCCTGTATGAGATGCCACCCATGATTTGGAGAGAATTTGGCAATGGACCTTCTTTACTTTTCTGGAAGAATGGCCTCTGTAGGCTTCTTCAGTTCCCAAGGACTCTCACACCTTTTAACCCACTGGAAACAATTTGGATTGGAAAACTTAGGAAAGAGCTGAGCTCCTATAACACTGCATGGCCTCAGTGGAATCTATCAGTTAGATCTCCTCTCCAGGAAATAGAGCAAATAGACCTAGGGTAACTTCACTACTCATACCTAGGCCTTCGTAGCTCTACACTAGGACCCTGACCTAAGGGCCTCTTGCGGAATGTACTTGTCTGAACATGTCAGCTAGTAAACCCCCCTCCCGATATACTGAATGATAATTATTTAAATAGGCCTCCAAATAAATCCAGGTTGCTGGAGGAAACACAGGCCATGTCAGACAAAAGGAACTCTTGACTGTCTCTCTCACTGTTCTTCCTAATAGATGTGGGGGCTTCTCCCTCACTCATTTCCTAGGTTTTTGATGAGAACTGTGTGCTAAGATTATAGCATATAGTCAACAAATGCTTGTTAAATTGAACTGAAGCTTTTAATTCATCAGATTACAGAACTGACTGCCTGGAGACAGATGATGTTCTTCATGTCCAGTGGTGATTGGTTCTCTCTCCAGGAACTCTCCAAACCCAAGGTACTTATTATGAACATTCATTATACAGAAACATTTACTTATCATTAGTCAATAAAGCAAATGAAATAGACTCTTAAATAAAATTTTAAATTTAATTGTTTATTTTCAATTACATTTTTAAAACCAGATGTCAACACAAATATTTAAAGCATTTTGCCTAGAAAGTTTTAATTTGCAAATTAGCCAGAATTTAAAAATACAAGTGATAACACAAGTTGAAGTCTAATAACTGACAATATTAGGGAAAAACTAATCCACATATGCATAAAGTTTGGGAGTTGTGAAAAAAGTACTTGAAACCAAAGAAGTACTTTATAAAATTGTGTTTACAATAATAGAATTGATTACAAAATATTCCTACTGGAGTATTTCTCTAAAACTGTCTAGGATAAACCCTGGCAGTTACTTTTCCTTTTTTGTAATGAGATTGCCCTACTTAAGCCTGATTGCAGAGGGATCCATTTCAAAGAAGCATCCACTTCAAAGGCTAACTTGAATAAACATGTTGCCATCCTAAGGACAAGATAAAGAGCCAGGTGCCCCACTCTGATTTTTCTGTTTGTTTTAGAGAAGGAGCTCACTTGAATGACTAAGTCCCCTACTTCCTTTTTTCTCTTCCTTTGCCTTAGTTTTCCTTTCTGCTTTAAATTCAGTATCAAAGAGTGAATCTGCAACTCCCTGCCCTCCACTCAGCCTCAGTGAACGCAGGACCCCAGACTCACTCCTCCCCACTCCCACCCGTGACCTCACTGTATGACCCCAGGTTGCTGTGTATTTTCCAGGGTTTGTAAGTAATAAACTTTGTCTCTTTCAAAGTTTCCTGTTGGTTATTGCTGAGGGAGCATTGCAATCTCATTAAGAATGGCAGGGGTTGGGGCACCTGGGTGGCTCAGTCATTAAGGGTCTGCCTTCTGCTCAGGGCATGATCCCAGAGTTTTGGGATGGAGCCCAGCATGCTTCTCCCTCTCCCATTCCTTCTGCTTATATTCCCTCTCTCCCTGTGTTTCTCTCTGTCAAATAAATAAAATCTTCCAAAAAAAAAAAAGAATTGCAGGGGTTGGTCCTGCAACATTGTTTATGGATAGCCTGAGGCAGGCACAAAACACTATCTCATTAAAAGAAAAGCTTTGTCTGGCACCTGAGAGATGGTAGAGCTTGAGAGGGCTTAGACTGTGCTGTGAGGAGAGGATAAGGGGGAGGGGAAGAACCCACAACCCCTTGGGCTCTTTTCTCAGCCTGTGCCCTTGAGAGTCCTGCATTCATTCTTAGCTTTGAGATGCAGGAATATTGAAGTTCACAGAATTTTTGCAATCCTTTGTAAAAGTATACATGCCATTTCTTCATTAGGTAAAAATATGATATCACACAGAAACCTAGATTTATATAAAGATTATGAAAAGCACCGGAAATGGCGTGAATGAAGATTAAATTAAAAAGTCAATTTTCCTTCCCCCTCCCTTTTTTTTTTTTGAAGGTTTCTCAACCACAGAACTATTGGTATTTTGATTAGGATTTTGTTTTGTTTTGTTTTTTTACTGAGATATAATTGACCTATGACATTATCTTACTTTCAGGTGTACAACATAATGATTTGATATTTGTACGTATTATAGAATGGTCACCACAGTAAGTCTAGCTAACATCCATCACCATACATAGTTACACTTTGTTTTCTTGGAATGAGAATTTTTAAGATTCATTCTCTTAGCAATTTTCAAATATACATTTATTTGGTAACTATTAATAGTTAACTGTTAATAATATTGATAATATCAATACATTGGTAATAATGATGTGATTTGAAATAGGTAAGATTTGAGAACCAATGGCCAAGAAAGAATTCTTGAGACATTTTTGGCGCAAAGAAGTGTTTTTATTATACCAGAAGTTTGGATCCCCGGGTAGAAAGAGCTGCATGATAAGTGTGAGGGGTGAATGGTTATGTACTGTGGAGTTATACACTTTTGGAGTTAAAGACAAGGGAAGTTTTCAAAAGGATTTTCATATGTTAAAGAAGACTTACAAGATCCTGGAGGCCTGACTATTGTCAAGCTAGGGTTGTTTTTCCTTCTAGCAAGGCATTCACATTAAATTTGGGGGTTCCAGGAGCAATGTTTTACTCTGCTTGCCTCAAGTATTTGTCAACGGGCCACAAGTTATAAGAAGATTTAATTTTAGCTACATTTATTTTGCCTTTGTTCTCCACATCAACTATACATAGTTAACTATTGATAGTAATAAGTTCACTACTGACAGTTAATCAATAAGTGATTAACCATAGTCACTATGGTATACATTACATCCCACGATTGATTTATTTTATAACTATAAGTTTGTACCTTTTGTTACAGTTATTTGGATAATTCTCTTCTCCAGGGTCTTTCTTGTGCATTGTAGGAGGTTTGGCAGCATCCCCGCCTTCCACTGTTGCAGAAAACTGAAACAACCTAGGAAACTCAAGCGGCACGGAGCACAGGGGAAGACAGCTTTATTCATGCCAGGTGGGCTAAGTGGGATCACTCCCAAAGACTGAGCAGCTGACAAGGTTAGGGGTGAGTTTTTTATGGCTACAGGTGATAAGGGAGGGTAACGGGACATTTTCATAGTCTCTCAGGGCCAGCTGGCTCCCCCTCTGTGGAGAACATGATCTAAACAGAAGCGCCTTGGGGGAGTGCTAAATCCTACTGGGGAATTTAGGCATCACAGCTGGGGCCCTGGGGGGCTGAGAGTAGCAGACAGGGAGGGGCTGGGGTCCAAGGTCTCTATTCTGTTCATCACCCGAGAGATGTCAGTAGCATACTTCCTAGTTGTGACAACAGAAAGTATCTCCAGACATTTCCAAATGTCACTTGGGAGAATCATTGTTCTAGAAAGTAACAGACTCTCTATAGCAAAAGTGGTAGCAATGCATTGTGTCTTTATGGATCATGAAAAAGTAAAGTATATTGATGTGCAAATTTGGGGTTTGGAGCTGACAGCCAAGAAAGAATTCTTGAGATATCTTCAGTGCAAAAAGCTGGTTTTATTAAAGCTCAGGGACAGGACCTGTGGACAGAAAGAGCTGCACTGGGGTTGAGAGGGATGGTCATTGTATACTTTCAAGTGAATAAGGGTTTAGGGGACAGAAGGAACCGCCTCGGTATTTTGGAAACAAGGTTTCCAGGACGCTGAGAGGACTAGCTATTGCTAGGAAAAGATCATTTATCATTCTTTTGTTAGAATTCAGTCATGAGACCCTTCAGTTGTATTAGTGGGCCCTATGCTTGGAGGATAATTGCTAACATGTATCTTAGTGGGCTTAAAGATAAAAGAAATTTCCAAAGGAAATTTTAAATGTTAAGAGTAGACTCACAGAGTCCTTGGGGGTTGTGCTAGGTTGCCTTTTGCCCTTAGCAGGGATCCTGACGCGGGGCTAGATCCCAGGACCCTGGGATCATGACCTGAGCTGAAGGCAGATGCTTAGTGACTAAGCCACCCAGGCATCCCAAGAAACAGTATTTTTATAAATTAAGCAATAAAGAGGAGGCAAAAGCTAATTATTAATAAAAAAACTACTCAGCATAGTGTCAGAAATACATATACCCACACATGCACTCATTTACACGTTTATTTGTTTATGAGTACTTTGAATACTGACTTTTGGAAACACAGTATTAATTTGTAGAATGCCACGGAGATCTTGATGGAAACTGCATTAAATCCATAGCTTAGATTCCTCCCAGCAAACATTGTATTCTGCCCCACTTTTTCATCTTTGGTGTCCTCAGAAACGTTTTGTAATGTTTTCTCTGATGACTCTTTACATCCTTTGTTAAATATATGACTTAGTATTTTGGGTTTTTGTTGTTCTTATTCTTGTTAATGGATACTTTTTTCTTCTCATATATCTACATATGTTTTTCTTAGACTCCTTCATGGCTTAGTCTGCCAGAGACCAATGATGCTGCCTCCCATATGGCTTTAATTGGCCTGAGAGGAATGTACCCAATATCCTATTTTGGTTTCACTTACATCCAACTTCCCCGAAGATTGTCGCCACAGTCTGGCTAGAGACAACTGGGTTGTGAAGTTGCGGATTTGGGTGAAGAAATGTTATAGCGTGTTAATATGGGTGTGCGTCTCAGAGTGCTCTGCTTCTCCATGGAGAGAAATGTCCTCATGCAAAGAGAAAGGAAGGGCTCAGCAGTCCGATGAGGGAATACATATCATCCCTCTGATCTAGGTCACAACCAAGTGTTGTACTTAAACCAAGGTTGGGCTCACAACCATAGGTCTGTAGGGAAATGACAAGTATAAATATCAACCTCTTAAAGTGTTTCCATTTCTAGAAATGCAGAACATACTTCATTTATTTATGTCTGCTCAGTCTTAGAATGTGCTCTGCTCACCAAACAGTCAATAAATCTCCAAATCAACTATATGTTTGACCTGAATCAATCAGGTGTGAACATAAGTCCTGCCATTTCAGAGTCAACCAACACATTCTGGGACATGTCAGTGGTGGAAAGGAAGGAGGGCAGGTGATGTAGTCAGCTATTTGCCTGAATGCATTGTTGCTGATTAGTTTCCTGGAGGTGAGTAGGGAGAGGGCAGAACCTAAAGTATGAATGGCTGATTCCTCCTCTTCCTTCTCTCCTCCCTTTCCCACCTAAGATAAAGAAAG
>CM052802.1:92623071-92644260 GCA_028533885.1 Nasua narica | reverse complement strand
AAGGTGACATGGTACTACTCAGAGCCCAGCATACCTGTGTTTGCACACTGGGTCGGAGCCAATGTGACTGAGATACAGATGGAGAAGTACAGAGGCCGGGTGGAGTGGATAAAGGATGGCAATCATGAGGAAGATGTGACTCTGAAGATAAAGAACATCCAACCATCTGATAATGGGCAATACTGGTGCCATTTCCAAGAGAATAACTATCATGAAGAAACTAGCTTGCTGCTTCAAGTAGCAGGTGAATATTTTGGAATAGACATAGGATCTTGGAGGGAGAAGTATATTAAATTGTGGTAAGGCTATTCCCAGTTGAAAAATTCCCTTTTAATCCTCAAGGCAATTCTTAAAGACCAGTCCTCTGTCCTTGCCCATTTGAAGGCAAGTAATCCTGAAGTCTTCAAGGCAAGCTCACTTAAACAATCTTCTCAAATTTAACTTAACCAGTTTTGACTATTCGTGACCACTAATTGCAATCCATGACATTTGGTCATTAGCAACTTTACTGAGCCACAAATTTGTGCTGTATAAGGCTGGTGTGTTAGAGCAAGTCTATCACTGAGTGAATGAGTCTAGAAGACTGCCCAGCAACCATATCTCAGTGGAATGCACTGTCCTCCACCCAACCCCCAACGTGCAGTAACTAAATGTGAAAGAAAATCTTGTTTCTTTGTGAGTGCGTCCAGTTAGAAGGCTAGTGCTGGGGAAAAAAAGAGGATTAAGAACTGTGCTTTTATGGAGATTATTAAATATTAGCATTCAATGAATTGGGGACTCCAGATGCATTTGGACATACCCATTGTGAATGACAGGGCTTTGCCTGATGCTTTTGTAGTAGCAAAGTGGGAAACAATTGAGAAAAGGGGATCTGTCCTAGGGAAAAAAATGCATATCTGAAAAGTAAATAATCATCTAGTTCCCTGGCAAGAATAACTCCCCCATATGCTAAAGAGAAAATCAGGCAAATCCACTTACCTTCTCAGGGAAATAGTTCCATCTCTGACTCACACTAAGGCTGTTTCCTGACACCGTTTTTTTCTTAACACCCGTGACTACGATTATTATTATTATTACGTTATAGGTAATCAAAGATGGGTGAAAGAATCTACGTATTTCTGAGATATGGAGAGAGGAAGGCAGCTGTTCACTCTCAGGAACCTTTGAAAATAAGCCGCACATTTTCTAAGACTGTAGGTGAAGGGAGTGAGTCTCTTTCCCCACCAAGTGATAGAGAATTACCATCTATGGGAAACAGAGTCTCTTTGTTTTGGTTTGAGAGTAGTGTTGGATGAAGAAAGAATTTCATGACTACATAAAAGTAGGATTTCTCAAAAACATTTTCCCATTGACAGTAAGGAATGATTAGAAACCAGAGCTCTTTGTGGGGCATCCCGTTCTATACACCCAGGTTATCCACCTGCTCCTCCAAGATCACAACGGCCAACAGAAAGAATGTGAAGAATAGTTCCTGGAGATGATTTCTGGCTTTATATTAAACATTCAATTAATCGGAGTCAAGATATCATTTAAATTGTCAGACAGAGTTTGTGGCATGGGGAAGCTCAATGAATAAATTTAACATATCTTTGTTGGCAGCACTAGTGACATAAGCAAAATGTCATTATGTCCCTTTCTCTTATTTTCCTCCTGTATGGATCTGAAGAAAAATACTGCTCATATACTGAAGTTTAAAGATCCAGAATGAGGAACAAGCAAAGTGTATAGGAACTCCAATTCGAATGGGAAGAGGACTTTGGGCCCATGAACTCCTTCCCTCTCCCTACGGGCAATGTCACTGGGATCTTGGTTTCTGTGGTTTGTGCCTCCATGGGATACAGGCCTTAGGGCTGTGTCTTCCCTCCACAGGTCTGGGGTCTGCCCCTCACATCCACGTGGAGGGACCTGCGGAAATTGGAGTCCAGCTCGTGTGCACTGCAAAAGGCTGGTTCCCAGAGCCCCAGGTTTATTGGGCAGATATCACAGGAGAGAAGTTGCTGGCTGTCTCTGAGCATTTCATCCAAGATGACAATGGTCTGTTCTATGTGGAAGCCACTCTTGTGGTCAAGAATGATTCAATGGAAACTGTGTCCTGCTTCATCCACAACCCCATCCTCAATGAGGAGAAGAGCTCAGTCATCTCCATTCCAGGTCAGAGTTCTGTTTCTAGGACCAATGTGCTAATACTCAATGTGATTGACAGGAAAGGTTCAAAGGACCATTCCATAGCACCGAATACTTTTTTATTAAGGAAAATATCTAAAATTTAGTACTATCTATTAAAAAGTATAAACTATTTATGGATGGAAATATATACTATATTTTGGTTAAATAGCTATCAGTTAATAGTATTCCAGTTATTTTCAAGTTCCACCTTTTCTTCTTTCTGAACTAATTTTCTTTACTCAAAAATATGCACCACATGATAAAGAAAATAAAACTATATTCTTTCAATTAAAATGTTTTTCTATATTACATTGTGCCAGTTGCTTCTAGGAACCTGTCATGTGAAGATAATCAGAGATGGAGACAACTATTTACATAATAGCATCTTAATTATAGCCTCATTTATAAATAGTAACAAAATAACAGTTAAAACAGGCACAATACAACAGTGGAGTGAGTGTTAAATATCTAATGTGACTATAAATTATACCAATGATGAAAAATGATATTTCCAAATGATTTCAATGGTTGAAAAAATCCGTATGATGAGCTATTTATATAAAGATTACATCTATCTATCCACCTACCTATGTATTTATCTGTCTATAAACATTTCCAATCATGTAAAGAATAATGGCTTTAAATAACTTAAAATTGCACTAAGATTTTTGGGAGAACTTCTATATTTAGATATAAGGATATAGTTATTCTTATTCATATAAATTGTAAAAGAATTTAAAGTAAATGTAATGTGAATGTTAAAAGAAGCTGGATATATATTACATAAGTATATAATATTATATACTATATATTTGAATACATATAAATGCTTTATACATGTTTTCTCTCTTAGTTTGGGATTATAGGTGGTAATTGTCTATGTCCATATATTTTTAAATTTTCCATGCACTTATAAGTGGAATATGTATCATTTTTACAAGATATTAAATATCAATATGTTAAATATCAGCATAAATACACTATCATGAGGTAAGGAACTGGGAGGCTTTTTGTTGTGCAAACAAAAGTAAAAACAACTGGATCACTAGGTGATCTACAGGAAAGAACATTTTTCTGTATTTAATTTATTTTTTATGAATAAAGCCTTTTACATACATTTATTTATTTATTTGTTTGTTTGTTTATTTATATTATGTTATACTGGTCACCATGCCGTACATCATTAGTTCTTGATATAGTGTTCCATGATCATTTTTTCTGTATAATACACAGTGCTCCATGCTGTACATGCCCTCCTTAATACGCATAGCCTGGTGACGAATTGAGCTTTTCATAAAATATAGAGCTTTCTTTTCTTTTTAAATATTTTCTCTCCTTTCCTTTAGATCAAATTCCTTAATATATTATTCTTGTTCTTTTTCCAGAAAAACTCCAGAATGAGCTAGGTAAGTAGACATTGGATGCATTAGTATAAAAGAGACGCTGCTTGCCCCAAAAGGAATTGAAAATCCCTGGACAAAGCCAGTGGGAGCTAACATGACAACTCATAATCCAGATGAGCAACAGAGGCATGACTTCAGCAAGGCTCAAGTTCAGTTAGTACTAGAGGGGACTGGCAAAGTACAGCCTCCTTCAGACACCTTCGTACTGTGTAACCTATGACTCTGAGTGTTCACAGGGACTCCACTGAACCTCAGATGGACGCCTGTAAAAGATGCAAGGGGTGCAGACAATCTCTGCTCTATCCGGCTGGAGGAAATGGGGCTGCCTTTGTGTGTAAGGGATGGTACAGGACAGATGGTGGGTCTCCTTTAAAATCATTCTAGTGTGAAGGTAGTGTCATCATGATAACTGGAGGTCTCCACCCATCACCTCAACCTTCTGGCCTTGCTATGGTTTCTGCACCTTCTCCTCATGCCAGTGGATCCTAACCTCATCACTACTGGGCAGGAGCCATTACTTTCCCAGATGTAGCCTGGGACACTGCCTGGGTTGATCATTTTCCTGTTTTTCTCCTTTTTTTTACTTAACAGTTGAACTGTAGTATTACTTTACTGTACCTAAGATATAGATAAGTGGTTTAAAAAGTAACCAACTAATATTTGAGCCGCTTTCAGTTTCTTCCTTACCCCCCTACCATCTTCCTTTTTTCTGTGACCTCTTCTCCCACCCCATGATAACCAGCCTGCTCCCTGCCCAGGTGCATATGACTTTGCATCACTCATTTTCCATCAATCTCCTGCTCATCCTCAAGTCACTGGTTACAAGAGTGTTTGTGTGCACTTGCCTATTGTAGATTAGGTAAGGTTAAGCATACTTTTCAGCCCATGTAGAAATTTTTGAGGAAAATCAGGGTGGCAATCACACCCCAATCTAGTCTGTTCTAGCCAGTGTCTAGTGTGACACTTTTGACCCCAATCAGGCCATAAAGATAAAGGGAATGGCTTCAGGAAGGTCAAAGGTAAATCCACAATCTGAGGAGGCCTACCTCCCCTCTAAGCCACACCTTCCAAGTCAGATCCCCTTCTGCCTGGGCAGCATCTGCTTATGATCAGATAGAAACCTTAACCAGCAGAACTTGTTAGTTACAGATCAGAAAGTCAAGCAAGTGTTTCAGGTAGGTTGACACATGTCCCTGTCCCTTGGGAAGACTTTATTTATTTTTATTTTATTTATTTATTTTTTTACTTTTAAAATCCCTTTATTTTTTGTTTTGTTTTTCATGCAAAATGTTTCCCCTAATTTTTTTAAATTATTAACATATAATGTATTATTTGTTTCAAGGGTACAGTTCTGTGATTCATTAGTCTTACACAATTCACAGAGCTCACCACAACACATACCCTCCCCAATGTCCATCACCCAGCCATCCCATATCTCACCCCCCTCCACTCTAGCAACCCTCTGTTTCCTGAGATTAAGAGTCTCTTAATGGTTGGTCTTCCTCTCTGGTTTCATCTTTCCTCTCTTCCCTATATCTTCTGCCTTGTTTCTCAAATTCTACATGTCAGTGAGATCATATAATTGTCTTTCTCTGATTGACTTATTTCACTTAGTAATACCCTCTAGTTCTATCCACATCATTGCAAATTGCAAGATTTCAAATTTTCTTTTTTTTTTAAAGATTTTATTTATTTATTAGAGAGACAGAGAAAGTGAGAGAGAGCATGAGAGAAGAGAAGGTTAGAGGAAGAAGCAGACTCCTCGTGGAGCTGGGAGCCCGATGTGGGACTCCATCCCAGAACTCAAGGATCATAACCTGAGCCGAAGGCAGTTGCTCAACCAACTGAGCCACCCAGGCGCCCCAAGATTTCAAATTTTCTGATGGCCGCATAATATTCCATTGTATGTATGTGTGTATATATATACACATACCACATACCAGGGCAACTCCTGGGTCATAGGGTAGCTCTATTTTCAACTTTTTAAGGAACATCCATAGTGTTTTCCAGAGTGGCTGTACCAGCTTGTATTCCCACCAACAGTGTAGGAGGGTTCCTCTTTCTCTGCATCCTGGCCAACATCTTGTTGTTTTCTGACTTGCTAATTTTAGCCATTCTGACTGGTGTGAGGTGGTATCTCATTGTGGTTTTGATTTGTATTTTCCTGATGTCGAGTGATGTTCAACACTTTTTCATGTGTCTGTTGGCCATTTGGATGTCTTGTTTGCAGAAATATCTGTTTATGTCTTCTGCCCATTTCTTGATTGGATTATTTGCTCTTTGGGTGTTGAGTTTGAGAAGTTCTTTATAGATTTTGGATACTAGCCCTTTATCTGATATGTCATTTGCAAATATCTTCTCCCATTCTGTTGGCTGTCTTTTGGTTTTGTTGACTGTTTCCTTTGCTGTACAAAAGCTCCCCATCAAAAAGGAGAATCACAGACCGATATCCCTGATGAACATGGATGCAAAAATTCTCACCAAAATACTAGCCAATAGGATCCAACAGTACATTAAAGGGATTATTGACCACAACTGAGTGGGATTTATTCCTGGGCTGCAAGGTTGGTTCAACATCCACAAACCAATCAATGTGATACTCTACATTAATAAAAGAAAGGACAAGAACTATATGATCCTCTCAATAGGTGCAAAAAAAGCATTTGAAAAAGTATAGCATCCTTTCTTGATTAAAACTCTTCACAGGGGCATCAGTGTGGCTCAGTTGTTAAGTGTCTGCCTTTGGCTCAGGTTATGATCCCAGGTCCTGGGATTGAGCCCTGAATTGGGCTCTGTGCTCAGTGGGAAGCCTGCTTCTCCTTCTCCGACTCTCCTTGCTTGTGCTACCTCTTTCACTGTGTCTCTCTCTGTCACACAAATAAAGTCTTAGAAAAAAACCCTCTTCACAGCATAGGGATAGAGGGTACATACCTCAATAGCAACAAGGTCATCTATGAAAAACCCACAGCTAATATCATCCTTCGGAAGATTTTAGGTGAAGAGTCACTCCTCTGAGTTATTTGAACCACTTTGACATGTCCACTGGAGACCCAGCACACACAATACAATCTGGTGTGGTGCTGTTCCTCGTTGTGCTGACCTTCTGGGACCACAGTAAAACATGATGAAAATATGGAGGTCTCCCTGGCTCCCTATTAGGTGGGGGTTAGAGGTATGCACCCTTAGGAGCTTCAAGGGTTGTTGATTGAGGATACCAGAAATTTCACAGCTACCTCTGTATTTTCCTCATGAATTAGAACTTAGAGACAAGGACCCTCCGCAGTTGGCTGCAGGCAAATTGAGCTTGCTGTAGAAGTCTTAGGACTGGAATTACAGTTCCCATTCTGGTAAATAATATATATTATATTATTTATAATTATATATATAATATATATATTAATTTAAATTTTAGTCAGTTAACATACAGTGCAATATTGATTTCTGAAGTAGAATTCAGTGATTCATCACTTACATACAACACCCAATGCTCATCACAACAAGTGCCCTCTTTATTTTTTATTTTATTATTTTTTTCAGTGTTCCAAGATTCATTGTTCATGCCCAGTGCTCCAAGCACCCTCTTTAATACCCATCAGTCATCTAGCCCATCTCCTTTCATCAAATAATCTTATAAAAGTAATGACTAGTTTTCATGCACCCGAATGTTTATAGCAGCAATATGCACAATAGCCAAACTATGGAAAGAACCTAAATGTCCATCAACAGATGAATGGATACAGAAGAAGCGATATGTATACACAATGGAATACTATGCAGGCATCAAAAAATCCCAAAGTCTTGCCATTTGCAACAAGGAACTAGAGGATATTATGCTAACTGAAATAAGTCAATCAGAGAAAGAGAATTATCATATGATCTCTCTGATATGAGGAATTTGAGAGGCAGGGCAGGGGTTCATGGGGGGAAGAGAGGGAAAAATGAAACAAGATGGGACTAGGGAAGGAGACAAACCATAAGAAACTCTCAGTCTCAGGAAATAAACTAAGGGCTGCTGGGGGTGGGGGGAGGGATAGGGTGGCTGGGTGATGGACACTGTGGAGGGTATGTGCTATGGTGAGTGCTGTGAATTGTTTAAGACTGACGATTCACACAAATAATACATTATATGTTAATGATATTAAAAAAGCATTCTGAAGTTGCAAAATATAAATAAAAAAATAAAAAATGACTAGTTTTAAAAAATATTAATTATTTGCCAGGTCTGATGCTAAATGCTCTACAGAGATTATTTCTTTTTCTTACAATAATTATCAAAGTTAATAGATTTATCCTCATTTTATAGCTGGCAACAATTTTATAGACATATATGGTTTGTGGGAAACCACTGAGAAATTGTGATTATTTGTCTTCTAATCTGACTTAAGAGTGCAAGTTCTTAATCACTTATGTGTGATTTTTGTAAATCATTGATCTCTATTTTCCTCATCTTCAAAACAAGCATGTTGAATTTATTCTCTAATGTAGCGTCAAGCTCTGAGTCTGAATATTATATGATGTAATTAATATAATATAAATATTATATTATATAATAAAAATATAGCATATTGAGGAAATGAGATTGCCCACCTAATTGAATATGCTAATTGAAAGAGAATTATATGACATGATGATGGGATTATCATGTTTTAAGGAATTGGTATATTATTCAGTAAACTGCACACTCCAGAGAGGATTTAATTTCCAGTGACTATTCAGAGGACGTTTCAGTAACATACATACAATACACCAAAAATAGAATAAAACAATAAATGTGAGCACAAAATTGTGTAGAAGGCACACAGCGTATATAAAAGTATATAAAGAAAGGAAATTATGCAGAGCTCCTCTCAAGGAGCTTTTATTCTGGAAGAATCACTTATTAACAGATTGGCCTGCATGATTTTTTTCTTGTACTTTCAACTTTATTTTTCACTTGGATTCTGACAAAACAAGAGTTTCATATATCTACCATGCCCCTACTCATACAAGTAATGGAGATAAGGAAATTGTTTGTTTTATAAAGTAATTTACTGTAAAACACATGGTAGAAGAAATAGCAGCAGACAAATCCCTAGTTAATTTTTTCTGACTCTTACTTTTGTCTTCAGATTTTAACAGATACATAAGCACTGGAGATATTATTTTAGGTAAAATTGAAGGATAAAGTAAACAAGATGCTGGAGATAATTGGGAGTCAAATTTTAACTAGAATAGGAGGGAATAATCTAAAAATTAAGATCATGTTGGTTGACAGTAATTTTCCTTTCTAAAGAAGTACCTAGCAGATTTTAGCTAATTACATGAGGACATTTTACTTTTGGTCATTGACTTTCATCCAACAATATACAAATTTATGCCTCTATTTCTATTATAAATGACCATAACCTATGTGAAAACATTTTTTGCCATTTGATAGGAAAGGATGGTTCTCAATTTAGAACAGAGAAAAACTGGCATGGCTAGAGACCGATGAACTGGAAGTGAAACATAGCTTGTGTCCAGGAAAGCCATCAGAGAAAATCTCCAATTTTTCACAGTGAGATAATTAAATTTTTTGTGTATTCATTGTTGTTTTGTATCTTGTATTTTGCCAGCCTCCCCAACTCTTGGTCTTATAATGTTTCTTAAAATAATCTGAGGACATTGAACCTGGTGGGTATTTAGAGCTCCACATATGTTGGACCTCACAAAACTAAAATATGGTGGTTGCATCTGACTTAAGGTGTTATAAAAATCAAACTGGGGGAAGGTTTTTTCACATTTCATTACTAAAAATCCACCTGAAACTCATTTTTATCCCTTATCATTATCAAGGCAGTGGGATTGGCTTCAGTGCCCTCAAGTTTCATGGTCTGCATGCGTCCACTCACACTGCATAGTCAGGGCAGTCTTATGATTTTGATAGTGATATATTTATTTCACAGTTTAAGAAACTGAGGCATACACAGATTAAGAAGTAGTTTAAGGAAGTCATACAGATGTGAAGTGAGAAAATATTTTTATTTTAAGAGTATTTATTGCAAAATTATTTTATTGGGCTGTAATCTGAATAAAATAGGTTGAGGCAGGGTTCCATTAATGGCTCTTTTTTTCAGGAGCAAGCTCTATCCTGATTCCACCAAACCTCTCCCTCTCTAAAGGATGACCACGTGCCTCACAGCTCCCCTGGGATGTTCCCACTGGAGATTTTCCTAACTGATGACACTATTTGTTCCATTTTGTGTCTTTCATTGTGTTTTATTTGTTGTATTTCACAGCTTCCTTGAAAGTAATTGGACCTTCTGAGCCCATCCTTGTCGGAGTGGGAGAAGACATACAATTAACCTGTTACCTGTCCCCCAAGACTAATGCACAGAGCATGGAGGTGAGATGGGTCCAATCACACCGTTATCCTGCAGTTTACGTGTATGTGGATGGGGAACATGTGACTGAAGAACAGATGGCAGAATATAGAGGGAGGACAGTGTTGGTGAATGACGCCATTGATGAAGGGAGACTGACCCTGCAGATACACAATGCCACAACATCAGATAATGGGCAGTATCGGTGCCTTTTTGAAAAAGATGGTGTCTTTCAGGAGGCCAGTTTGGATCTGAAGATAGTAGGTAAGAATTCCAGACGTTTTGGATTCAACCTCTATTCCTACTGCTTTAACATTTTATTTCCTGGAAATTTTCCCTGGGACCTGAAAGTTTTGGAATGTCCATTCACTTGTCAAATTTATATTCAGCCCTCTGATGCATAAGAGCTGTAGTACATACTTAAAGTTCACAAACTCAAATAGACCAGATATAATTCTCTGGGGATAGAAATTGTACACTTCTCACAATCTCTGTAAAATGACCACACATTTAGTGAAATTTGAGAATCTTACTCCATAATTCTACATAAAACTCACTGTTTCACAGAGTATTCTTAAAATTCTGAACAATGGGAAGTATAATTATGTGAAGATTAAACTATATTTACATAAAACCAAAAATAATAAGTATCAATAGAACTGGTGGTATGGAAGAAGAAAAACAAAATCACTCCCTGCATCATAATTTCCCACTGTTTATATTTGTAAGAATTGATTTTTCAAGGTCAGCAAATGCCACTGAAGACATAGGTCAACATCTTTGTGCCTTGATCTCTATTCCCCAGGTCTGGGTTCCTCCCCATTCATCACCGTAAAGGAACAGAAGGATGGAGAAATAGAGCTGATATGCAGTTCAGAAGGGTGGTTCCCAGAGCCCCATGTACATTGGAAGGACATGGAAGGAAAGATAATACCATCATTTACAGAAGTTCTGACTAAAGGCAACCATGGGCTGTTCCATGTGGAATCATCTCTATTGGTCACAAACAGCTCTATTGTGAACATTACTTGTTCCATTAGAAACCCCCTTCTTGATGAGGAGAAAACGGCAACTTTTTCTCACTCAGGTTGGTGACCTCATGTGTTCCTCTCAACTTTGGGAAATACATATGAAGGCAAATCAAGACTTACTTATTTTATCGCTCTATTATTTTTAAATTTTTATTGTCTTCTTTCTGATAAAATCACCTGCTATCTCTTCAGGATACCTGGAGATCCTACTGACATCCCTTGACTAAAGCCCTAATGTTATATTGTTCCATATACACTAACTTCTAAGACTTGACTTCAGTGTAAGGACAAATTCTCTTCTTCTGATGTGAAACCAATATCAGTTTGTTTTGTTTTTTTCTTTTGTGGATTGTCTTTGTGATTAGAAACTAGTTTTCCTTAACACCATCTTATTGCCTGTGGATTCAGTAATTCTATCCTTTTTCTACCCTTGTTATTCCAGTGATGGTGGTGATATAATTGGAAAAGAGACAGGAAAGACATGTGTGTGTGTGTGTGTGTGTGTGTGTGTGTCTATTTCTGACAGGAGCAAACAGTAATGTTAGCATAAACTTTGGGTCTCCCCTCAACTTCAGCAGAGTAGAGAGGAACAGACCAGCTTCCTCCTTAAGAGACCCGCTTCTCACCCTCTTATCTGGCTCAAGAGCTGCTCAGATAAAAAGAATGATCTTGGAACTTTCCCAGTTTCATAATTTAATGGGATTCTTGGTTTTTCATTTTAGAGTCCATGATGAATTTTTTATGGAAGATAATGCTTATTTTTGTATTGGTTCTTGCAGCTGTAGGCCTGGTCACGATGAAGAGATGTAAAAAAGGTAAGTCAGGTAAATAGTCCATTGTAGGGGAGCCTTGTTGTGCACTTTCCCTAGTCTCTTTTGAGTAGTAACATAGGGGAGGCATTCAGTGAACATTCAGTAATTAATGAAACATGAGAGGCCATAGCTTACATTCATGCAATGGAGGAAATGTGCTGAATGATATCAGAATTTACGGTGATAATAGAAGCAAAAGGATTAAAAAGCAATAATTTAATCCTCCAGTGAACATTCCCAAGTGATCTACTTAAGGGAGTAGAAGAAAAAAGTAGCATAGTCATCTATGCTTTCTAGCCTGAGAGCTGAGACCTGTTTGAGATTCTTTTGGCATGAACATTTCACTAAGATCTTTAAAAATATGGTGACTTGCTTATTGATGATTCTTCCTCTATGGATGAAGGACTTCTATGTGCTGATAGTTTGTTTTGCATGCCCTATAAAGTTCCTTCACTTCAAATTTCTTATGTCACTATAAACTTTGGTTTGCCTGTTTGGATGCTGATATCATGGAATTTATATTTTAAAATACTCCACACATTGGTTATCATCAGAATGGCTTTTCTTTCTCTACAGTGAATGTGACATTGGATCCAAATACAGCTCACCCAGGAATGATCTTTTCTGAGGGATACAAGCATGTGACCCACGGACATTCATCTGACAGTGATTTGACAGCTTGCTTAATGGGACAGGCCAGAAGGGGCTCTGATTATTAGGGATATGGTGCTGAGAAATGGAGGTTGGGGACAAGACAGTATGGGTCCCAGGTATTGCCAAGGGCAATATAAGGAGGGAGGGAGTCATCCTTATGTCACCTGAGAATGTGTTCAGACAATGAGTTGGCTATAGAAGCCAGCACTGGGCCACTACATTTCCTCCAAGCCTCCTTTCCCTAAAGAGGACTCCAGGAAGGGTCAAAATCTTCCTTGACTAGCCTCTGGACACCTCTCCTTGTAACATGACCAACAAGTGCTCTATCTACACTTTTCTTCTCTGAAACTCGATATGCCTTCTTCATTCTTTGATCCCTTAGTGTAGGTTCTCTTGATGTCTTTCCTACACCCAGGAGATTTTACAACACCTCCAAGGACAAAAACAACCTTTGAGTCTGGAAACAAATATTATATTCCAAGTCCTAGTCTTCTTTTTTCCCTAGCTGCTTGAAGGGGCTCACACTATCATCTAGCTACCAAATCAAGATGCTTTAATGTCACTCTGGCGTCGAATTTGATCTGGAGGCTGATCCCTTCATAGAACTATCTTCTTCCAAGCTCTCTGATATCCTGCCACTGATCACAACCTGATATGTGGTGACCAAAGACTCAGAAAATCCACTGGGAAATGCAATTAGGCCTAGAGAAGGAAATTTAAGCAAGTTTATGTATAAGTTTCTTTGTGAAGGTGATAATTTTCCAAGTGTGGCTAAGGAAATAAGAAATACAATTAAAGAGTAAGAAAATAGAGCTAAATAGAAGGAGGAAATCTGATTACTGAGATATAATCTTGAATATCATATGAAATGTGAAATTCCTATTCCAGACCTTTTTATGAAAGTGGATATTTGGAGTGGAAAAATATTTAGAAATTCTATCCCAAGACAAATACCATGTAATTTCATTTATATGTGGAACCTAAAGGCAAAACAAATGAATAAACAAACAAAAAACAGAATCAGACCTATAAATACAGAGAACAAACTGATGGTTGCCAGAAGACAGAGGGTACACGTACGGGCAAAGTGGTTGAAGGGGTGCAGGCTTCACATTATGGAATGAATAAGTCATGAGAATAAAAGCTGCAACATAGGGAATATCGTCAATAATATTGTAATGTTGTTGTATGGTAACGAATGGTAGCTACTCTTGTGAGGACTACATATCCTGTAGACTTGTCAAATCACTATGTTGCACACCCGAAACAAATGTAACATTGTGTGTTGACTTTACTCATATTAAAAAAAATTAAAGAAAAAGAAATTCTAGTCTAAGAAGAAAATTAATTTCTTTTCATTGTATCTATATGAGAAGATAGATGTTAACTAAATCTATTGTGGTAATCAATTCACAATATATACAAATTGAACCATCATGCTGTATACCTTAAACTTACATAATGATATATCTCAATTATTTCACAATAAAACTGGAAAAAAAAAGAAAAATTAACTTTGTATTGCGTATATGAAGATGTCAATTTTATTTTTAGAACAAAAAAGTGCACAATTAAAATCAATAAATAAACATAAATAAAATAAATAAACAGAAGCAATAAATACAACAGGTGGTAAAAATATTTTAAAGCTATACGAATTAAAGAAGAGAAACTATAAGTGGAAAAAGAAAGAATATGGGAAAAGAAAGACTTGGAAAAAGTCTTGAAATCTTCTGAAGTGCGATGAGGAATAACTACTAGTGACAATCTGCCACTTTCTAGGATAGCAGCCATCATAGTCATTCATATATCACATCCTGGAGTGTCTCTTTTGGCTCCTAGTATTTTTTCTCTTTTTTTTAAACTCATATGTTTATGTTTGAAAATATGTATTATTCTCCTACTAGTATTTACATATTATCTTATGGTCCCACTTACGTGAGGAAAACATGGAGGGCATTGTGAGAAGGAAAGGAAGGGTGAATGGGGGAAATCAGAGGGGGACATGAACCATGAGAGACTGTGGACTCTGAGAAACAAACTGAGGGGTTTGGAGAGGAGGTGGTGGGGGGTTGGGCGAGCCTGGTGGTGGGTATTGAGGAGGGCACGTATTGCATGGAGCACTGGGTGTGGTGCATGAACAATAAATCTTGTAACACTGAAAAATTAAAATAAACATATTTGGGGAAAAAAACCTAGGTAGAACCCCAAACCCAGATACACACACACACACACACACACACACACACATACACATACCACATCTTCTCTATCCATTCATCTGTTGAAGGGCATCTCAGCTCTTTCCACATATGGGTACATTTGGCCCTTCTTTTCACTACATCTTTATCTTTGGGGTAAATACCCAATAGTGCAATTGCCAGGTTATAAGGTAGCTCTATTTTTTGTTTTTTGAGGAATCTCCACACTGTTTTCCAAAGTGGCTGCACCCACTTGCATTCTCACCAACAGTGTAAGAGGTTTCCCCTTTCTCCACATCCTCTCCAACATTTGTTGTTTCTTGCTTTGTTAATTTTTGCTATTCTAACTAGTGTGAGGTGGTATCTCAATGTGGTTCTGATTTGAGTCTCTCTGATGGCTAATGATGATAAACAACACCCAAAAAATAGATAATTAAGTCAAAAAATGGGCATGTTAGCTATTTTAAAGTATACAATTCAGTGGTATTTATACCTTCACAATATTGTCCAACCATCATCAGTATCCACTTCTAGATTATTACTCCGGAAGAAAACTCCATACTATAAGTAGTCACAACTCATTTTTTCTTTTCCCCAGCCCCGGCAATCACTAATATATTTTCTGTCTCTGTGAATTTTCCTATCCTAGATATTTCATATAAATGGAATCACAAAATATATGAATTTTTTAGTGTCTGGCTTTTTTTTTTTTAGGGTTCTTCCATGTTGTAGCATGCACCAGTACTTCATTTTTTTTAATTAACAATTTTTATTTTTAAGAGCTGTTTTAGGTTTATGCAAAATTGAGTGAAAAATCCAGAGCATTCCCACATCCCCCCTCTCTCTCCCAATAATTTCCTATTAACACCTTGTATTGGTTTATTACATTTATTACAACAGATGAACCAATAATGATGCATTATTTTCAACTATAGTCTCTAAGTGGGTTCCACATTAGGGTTCACTTTTTGTGTTGTACTTCTGTGGGGGTTGACAAATGTTTTACTACTTTTGGTACATTAATATACCCTTTATATTTTTGAAGTCAAATTTATTAGTAGATATCCTGGCTTTGTCTTAAAATATGTTTAATTTTACTCTATTTTGACTTAATGAAATTAAAAATATTTTATTTAATAAAGTCTGAAGTTTAACTATCCCTCTCCTTTTTTTTCTTCCTTCCTGATCAGTCTAACTTTTTGCTTGTTACTTTTATGTGCTTGTGCTGTCCCAATATATAATATATAGGTTTTCCTTAGGAAGATCTCAAGAAAATGTGTTTTTTTATCAGTCAAATTCTTTCACTATGTATTAAGAAACATGTTTTTCTTTAGCTCACCAAACTGGGGATTAATTTACTTTCTCAGCTCCAATGCCAGTTTGAAAAACCGTGGGGAAAGAGAATGATTGGTGGCTTGATTAACACACCCCAATTGCTGTTGCAGTCACTGTGGCTGATGATTGAGTGACTGGATTGCCCCATCAAGGGTTCAGTTCCCTGTCACTCCTGATGCACAGGGAACTAGTTGTAATCATGCAAAGCATGGTGACTCTCAGAAGAGATGTATAGATTTGATAGATATTGGTTTAGGGGAGACGACTAGAGGAAATCAGAAACCAAATTTTTTAACCCCTCTGCAGGACTTTTTCCTCATTGTCAGTAGACTTTAGGTTCCATCAGGGCAGTGATATTTTTCTTTTTTGTGTGTCCTCGCAAAGTAGAAAAATGGCATATATTAGGCATATTCGTGAAGTAGAGGGAGTAGAGGGATAGATTAATAAATAGGATATTTAATATTTTATCTGTAGAATACACTGTGCTGGGCTGTAGAGATAAAATGCTTATTAAGGCATAATTCCTGCCCTACAATAGTTCTTTATTCTAGTGAAATCTCTTTGTTTTTTTGAATGTCTTATCATTCCCTCATAGAGTCTACTCAGAATGGGATTGCCAGAGCAGTCTGCCAATAAATATTTAATTGATGGCATCAAATGGTGAATTCAAGGTCACTACTTTGTCAGGAACTGTGGGCTATTTGGAGACCCCTCATTGCTTGTTGATTTACCTATCCTTAGAGATGAGGATATGATGGATCATATTATCCCTGACATTTCTACCACTGTGATTCCAACAGAACATCAACCTTCACATTTTCTTTCATTGCCCACCTCTAACCTTTGCTCCCCAATCTCTAAGTTTAAAAGGAAAAAATCCATTAAAATGAGTGGAGGAGCAGTGGCACCTCACTGGCTCAGTTGGTGGATCGTGTGACTCTTGATTTCTTGAGTCCTGACTTCAAGCCAACACTGGGCATTGAGCTTACTTAAAACAACAACAATAACAACGTTTGAAGGCCAGAGAGCCACCCCCAGGTCATCTGTTGATCAGCCTGCTTGACCAGTGTGTGCCATGGTGGCTACCACACGAGTGCAGGGGATACCATTTCCCTGGAATCGGATTCACTTTCTCCAAGTGTGGTCAGACCTACGTGGTGCACTATCTGGGGATACTTGAAGATGAAAAGAAATTTGATTATTCCAGGGACAGAAACAAGCTCTTTAGCTTTATCCTAAGCAGCAAGAGGCAATCTAAGGCTGAGAAGAAGGGGTTGCCCACATGAATGTGGGTCAGGCAGCCAAACTGACTATCTCTCCAGACTACGTGTATGGTGTGGTGCCACTGGGCATCCAGCCATCATCCCACCTAATGCCACTCTCCTCTTTGACATGGAGCTTCTGAAATTGGAATGACAGGAATGGCCTCTCCCTGAGCTCCCCATTCTTAAATGTGTCATGGATCTGGCGTGTCCAGATGCACACATGAATCCTATGGAGCTTTTCCCGACTTTCTACTATACTTTTTGTATAAACATGACCCGTGAATTTGCCTGGCACTCAACTTTCTCTTTGCCTCTCTCCTTTGTGTGTTAGCTTAAACTATCTGCCATAAATCGCAAGTTACTCATTTTATTTCGTTTTAGTTTTGGGGTGAAGGTTCAGTTTCAGTCTTTTGGATCTAGATTTCTACTTAAGTATTAGTAAAGTATAAATAGCACAAGTAATGGGTTAACTTTATTTTTTTAAAGATTTTATTTACTTAGAGAGCGCACATAAACAGTGAGGAGGGGCAGAGAGAGAGGGAGAAGGAGACTTCCCTTTTAGCAGGGAACCTGATGTGGGGCTTGATCCCAGGACCCTGAGATCATGACTTGAGCCTAAGGCAGACACTTTACTGACTGAGCTACCCAGGTGCCCCATGGTTTAACTAGTGTGGGAGGGAGGTAAGAATCTCTATTTTGTTATTATTTTTTGGATGAAATTTTTATCTATTATATATTAAACATTTTTGCTGCTACACTACAAAGCCACAGCAGATTTGAGGTTCTGTTGAGGGCTGAATTACTCTCCCAGTTGAGAGATGTCCTTGGGTCAAATTAAAAGTCCTACCTGAAACTGAAGTGGGGAGGGGAAGAACTTTTGCCTCCACTGTCCAGGCCTAGCCTCACCTTAAACTCTCTGCCTTATGAAAGCAGATCATTCTCACTGAGATGTTGGATACTACAGGTATCTGTCCCCAGGCCAGCAGTGATCTCTGAAGCCTTCTTTGTGGCCCGAGTTGTTATTATTATTATTATTAATTATTTTCCATCCTGTGGTTTTTCTAATGGATATTCAGGACTTTTATAATCTCATAGCTATCCAAGCTGCACTTCCCAAATTTTAAGAACTTTCATTAAAAGTTTAAATTGACGGTGCTGTTCCTAGACACCCAATGAAAGTCCAGCCATCATGACAAACCCTTGGGTGTTGTCTTGAGGAAATGATGCTGGTCATCACAGCTTCAGCATCTCCTGGTTTTGATGTTCAGCTCCCCCTGCTGAGCTCTGTTTCCTGGCTTTTCCTCCCCCTCCCATCCCTTTGCTGTCCTGTATAGTGATTTGGTGAGAGAAATTATTGCTGCCTACCCCACCCCCACCTCCCCACACTACATAAGGATTTTGAGTTTTGTGATTGCAATAAAAATGCTTTATGCTGGCTTTTCTCAAAAAAATGAGTGGAGGAGTGATAGGTGAAGGAATCCCATTGTAGAACAAAATATGAATTTAGTTTCTTCAGGTGAGATACTTAAAAACTCATTTGGAAACCTTATGCTGATTGTTCTGAGTATATAAAAAAGTAACATATCCAAAACTGAACTCATTATTCTTCCTATTATATATCATAGCTCCAATCCCAATTGTTCCTGTTTTGTGGTTATCTCCATGTAAAGGGTTCTCATGTCCAGAAATACCTTTTCATCTACCATGTCCATTTGATTATAGCTATTAACATTTGTCCACCATTCATTTACCTCTCTCCTCCCTTTATTTTTGCTTGCTTTTTATATAAGTATTCTCTTTACTGTCAGTAAAGTTAATATTCTGGGCTCTGGCTTCATTTTTCCTGGTTCCAATACTGGCTTTACCACTTAGTGTGTCAGTGAAACTTTGCTAAGAAGATACATCTTCCAAGAGAGGTGGATAATGGGATAATGGGACTTAAGGTTTAAAAACTGGTTAATAGTGTGGAAAAATCTAAGTGGATTCTTTTATCTCCAGGAAGAGGGGGATCATTTAACAGGAGAAACTCATATTTTATATTCTTGAAGACATAGCTTAATGAAGCCTTAGTTGCGCTAAAGGCAAAGAAACCCTCAATAGTGGTAAGAAGATGGTCAGAAAGGGAAAAAAAAATATGCCAGTGTTAGCAGCGACTTTCTCCATGAAGCCTCTAGGTGTTTCTTCATTCTTATTTGAACATTTATCTCTGAAAGTATAAAGTGCAATGTCATTTCTTTTCTCATTCACATATTCACTTAAGACACAATTCAGGACTTGCTAACCAGTGAGAATTTGTTTAAAAAAAAAAGTGTGTGTGGGGGGTGCTTTCCTCACAAAAGGCTTGGCCTCCTGCTCAAATGGTTTATAGTTCTACATCAGTCCTCCCTACTGCATGGAAAACTCCAGGTTTCAAGGTCAGTGGACATGAACCTGAAGAAAGGGCAAGCCGAACTATTAACTTTCACAAGACTTGAACAAATGTGTGTATCTACAATAGTAGTAATATGCATTAAGAATTCAAACACCACCCTTCCTTCATATTTGATAATGAAAATAAGAGAAAGAGAGATTTTTCTTTTAAAATGTAGTTTTAAAAATATTTACTTCAATACAATACCAGAACAGAAGAGAGGCCATGCATTTGTTTGGAATTTTCTTATGACAAGTTGTTGCTGCTCAAAAAGACACTGTATTTCCCCAAAAATAACACAAGAGGAAATTCTCCCAGATATTTTTCAGTTGTCCCATTTCTCTTTCTGCCTTTGCCTCTCTAAAGGGGCTGAAATCACACCTAGTGAAGTTGACCTACTCTCCACACAAGGACACCTTTCTTGAATATCATACCAAAAGAAGCCTGAGCAGGAGCAGCAGAGGTGCTGACATTTCACTTCTTATGCAGATAATAGACGGTTAGCTTCTTGGGAGACACCCATGTCACCACTCCTTAAATGAGTTACAGAGGTATTTGGAGATGAATCAGGACAACTTTCAGTGTCATCTGAAGTTGAGCAGATGGTCACAGATGTGCCAGCACCCTGAAGACTAAAATAAGGATAGAGGGTCCTATACAAGGTGTTCTAAGTAAAAGAAGAGATGTGAGACCCATCAACCATGTTGTATAATGACAAATTTCCATCTTTCCAGTTCAAGAAAACTCCTATCCTTTGATGATGCTGTGTCAGTGACAGTGACACTGAGGAGGTGGGAAACTTGACTTCTCCTTCCTTGTGTGTTAACACCCAGAAACCCTTCTCTGGAATTTCTACAAACCACCCATCTCTTATTACTGAATCTGAGCAAACACCCACAGCCCATTTAGTTCCAGGTCTAGCTTCTGTCCCAATATTGACTTCTACCTCCCAGTAATGTCTCCCTGTTTTAAAGTAATTTTGGCCCAGAACACTGAAGACAGCTTCAGATTCCTCTTGTCCTTGGTATACTGAGGCATCACAGTTCTGAAGAACATTTTCCTTTAAAGAAACTTGTTTTCTACTCTCAGATATGACGAGATTGTGATGGGCATTGTCTGGATTCATTCCACAGTGGAGACTGCTTGGCCTTAGGAAAGATGCAAATATAGGGGAAAAGAGAATGAAGGAAAATAAGAGGGAGAGCCACAGAAGAGGAGGTAAAACAATTTATGGTTTGTTCCATGTCCATCCTCAGGAGATATGTGTATATATCATAGAAAGCCAAGGCTGGATGACCTTGAGTAACCATTTTTTCCAGATGGGTTGAGACTATTTAGCTTAGAGGGCTGTCTGCCTGATCTGAAGCTCCCCAGGGTCCAGTATTTCAAGATGGGGTCCCTCTGGCCTCCCTCTAATGCCTGTTACTTTAATGTTTACCTTAATAAGAAAGCCCTATCAGAGTCCAATCAGTGTATCTACTTTCATGTAAGCTTCTTTGGTATCATTTATCATTTTCATTTGGTATCATTTATTATGTACCTATTAAGTCACCTGCTTCTCATGTACTTTT
>CM052802.1:92589682-92622571 GCA_028533885.1 Nasua narica | reverse complement strand
CCATTTGCCACAACATGGTTGGACCTAGAGGCTATAATGCTAAGCGAAGAAAGTCAGTCTGAGAAAGATACCATACGATTTCAGTGATATGTGGAATTTAAGAAACAAAACAAATGAACAAAGAAAAAAAGAGAGGATTGCCTGGGTGGCTCAGTCAGTTAATAGTCTGCCGTTGGCTCATGTCATGGTCCCAGGGTCCCAGGATGGAGTCCCACATCAGGCTTGTTGCCCAACAGGGAGTCTGCTTCCCCCTGTGCCTGCCTCCCCCTGCTTGTGCTTTCTCATTCTCTCTCTCTCTGACAAATAAAATCTTAAAAAAAAAGAGAGAGAGAGAGAGACAAACCAAGAAACAAACTCTTAACCATAGAGGACAAACTGATGGTTACCAGAGAGGAGGTGGGTAGAGGGATGGGTGAAATAGGTCAACGGGATTGAAACGACACTTGTTGTGATGAGCACTGAGTAATGTACAGAATTGCTGAATCACTATATTGTACACCTGAAACTAATACAGCACACTATATTAGCTATCCTGGAATTAAAATTTAAAAAAAAAATTCAAGCCTGGTAAGAAGTCAAAATTTAAGATAGAATTTTATAAGTCAAGAAAGAGTTCTATAAATATGTTATTTAGGAAAGCAGATGTAGGGGCATCTGGGTGGCTCAGTTGGTTAAGTATCTGACTTAGGCTCAGGTCTTGATCTCAGGGTCCTGGGATAAAGCATGTACTCACTGGGCTCTGCATGAGCAGGAAGTCAGCTTATCCCTCTCCCCTTTCTCCTTGCTTCTGTTCTCTCTCTGTCTCTCAAATAAATAAAATCTTAAATAGAAAAGAGAAGTAGATGTAAAAGCGCAAGAAAATAACAGCAAAAGAATGTTAAAAGTGGTTCCTGCCAAGGAAGAAAACTGGGAATAAAGGGGTGGATCAGGTTATTGCAATTTTTTGTATGTTTATAAAATGAAATGAGGTTTCAAAATATATATATTTATTTCATAAAACTAAATTGTAAATTTAGAATCATGTGAATTTTTTTAAGTGTTCAAAGACAAGATAATTATTTTGCCAGGAGATTTATTTATTTAGTTAGTTACTTTTTAATATCAATTTAGTTAACAAAAAGTGTAATATTAGTTTTGGAGGGCATAATTTAGTGATTCATCAGTTGTATATAATACCCAGTACTTGCTACATCAAATTTCATCCTTAATGCCCACTACCCAATTATGCCATCCCTCCACCCACCACCCCCCAACAACCCTCAGTTCGTTCCCTACAGTTAAGACTCTGTATGGTTTGCCTCCCTCTCAGTTTTTATCTTATTTTACTTTTCTTTCCCTTCCCCTTTGTTCACCTGTTATTTTTTTCTGAAATTCCACATATGAATGAAATCAGGTGGTATCCATCTTTCTCTGACTTATTTTGCTTAGCATAATACCCTATAGTTCCATTCACATTGTTGTAAATGACAAGATTTCATTTTTAAAAAAGATTTATTTATTTAGGGGCTCCTGGGTGGCTCAATGGGTTAAGGCCTCTGCCTTCAGCTCAGGTCATGATCTCAGGATCCTGGGATCAAGCCCCACATCAGGCTCTCTGCTCAGCAGGGAGCCTGCTTCCCCCTCTCTTTCTGCCTGCCTCTTTGCCTCCTTGTGATCTCTCTCTCTCTCTCTGTGAAATAAATACATAAATCTTTTTTTTTAAGATTTATGTATTTATTTCAAAGAGAGAGCACTGACAAGGAGAGGTTAAGAGGGATAGAGAGATACAGAGAATCAAACTTCCCACTGAGAGTGGAGCCTGCCATGGGGCTTGAGCTCATGACCCTAACATCATGCCCTACGCTGAAAACAAGAGTCAGACTTTCAACCAACTGAGCCACCCAGGTACCCCAAGATTTCATTCTTTTTGATGGCTGAGTAATATTCCTTTCCATATATATGTGTATGTGTGTATATAGATATACCCATGTATATATGTATGGAAAAATACCTAGTAATGCAATTACTGGATAATGTGGTAGTTCTATTTTTAGATATTTGAGGAACGTTCATACTATTTTCCAGAGTGGCCACATCAGTTTGCATTCCCACCAACAGTGTAAGAGTGTTTCCCTTTCTCCACATCCTTACCAGCACCTATTGTTGCTCATATTGTTGATTTTAGCCACATGACAGTTGTGAAGTGGTATCTCATTGTAGTTCTGATTTGTATTTCCCTTTGATGAGTGATGTTGATCACTTTTTCATATGACTGTTAAACATTTGGATGTCTTCTTTGGAGAAATGTCTGTTCATGTTTACCGCCCATTTCTTAACTGGACTTTTTGGTTTTTTTGGGTGTTGAGTTGGTAAGTTCTTCATAGATTTGGGATACTACCTCTTTATCTGATATGTTGTTTGAAAATATCTTCCCCCATTCTGTGGGTTGCCTTTTAGTTTTGTTGATTATTCCCTTTCCTGTGCAAGAGCTTTTTTATCCTGATGAAGTACTAATAGTTCATTTTTGCTTTTGTTTCCCTTGCCTCTGGGTATGTGTCAAGCAAGAGGTTGCTGCAGCCAAGGTCAAAGAGATTGTTGTCTGTGTTCTCCTCCAGGATTTTGATGGATTACTATCTCACATTTAGATCTTTCATCCATTTTGAATTTATTTTTGTATATGTTGTAATAATGTGGTCCAGTTTCACTCTCCCACATGCTGCTCTTCAGTTATCCCAACACCATTTGCTAAAAAGACTGTCTTTTTCTTATTGGATATTCTTTCCTGTTTTGTTAAAGATTAGTTGACCATAGAGTTGAGGGTCAATTTCTGGTTTCTTTATTCTGTTCCACTGATCTAAGTGTCTGTTTTTGTGCCAGTCCTATACTGTGTTGATGATTATAGCTTTGTACTACAGCTTGAAGTCTGGATTTGTGATGCCACAAGTTTTGTTTTATTTTTTTTTAACATTCTTCTGGCTATTTGGGGTCTTTTCTGGTTCCATTCAAATTTTAGGATTGTTTGTTACCGCTCTGTGAAAAAAGCTGATGGTATATTGATACAGAGTGCATTGAATGTGTGGATTGCTTTGGGGACATTTTAACAATATTTGTTCTTCCAATCCATGAGCATGGAAACTTTTCCCATTTGTTTGTTTTTTTCGATTTCTTCCACATAGTTTCCTTTTTTTCTAGTTTTCTGAGTACCGATCTTTTACCTTTTTGTTTAGGTTTATTCCTAGGTGTCTTGTGGGGTTTGGTGCAATTGTAAATGGTATAAATTCCTCGATTTCTCTTTCTGCTTCTTCATTGTTGGTGTATAGAAGTGCAATAAACTTCCATGCATTGATTTTATATTCTGTGACTTTGCTGAATTTCTGAATAAGTTCTAGCAATTTTATTGGTGGTGTCTTTCACATTTTCAACATAGAGTAACATGTCATCTCTGAAGACTGAAAATTAGACTACTTCTTCGCTGATTTGGATGCCTTTTATTTCTTTTCGTTGTCTGACTGCTGAGGCATAGGACTACTATGTTGAACAACACTGGTGAAAGAGGACATCCCTGTCACGTTTCTGACCTTAGGGGAAAAGCTCTCAGGTTTTCCTCATTGATAATGATATTCACTGTAGGTTTTCATATATGGCTTTTATGATATTGAGATATGTTCCCTCTATCCCTACACTGCAGAGAGTTTTCATCAAGAAAGGATGATGTATTTTGTCCAATAGTTTTTCTGTATCTATTGAGAGGATCATATGGTTCCTATCCTTTCTTTAATTAATGTAATATATCATATGGATTGTTTGTGGGGTTGTCGAACCACCCTTATAGCCCAGGAATAAAACCCACTTAGTTGTGGTGATTAATCCCTTTAAGGTACTGTTGGCTCCTATTAGCTAGTATCTTGGTGAGAATTTTTGCATCCATGTTCACCAGGGATATTGGTCTGTAATTCTCCTTTTTAGTGAGTTCTGGTATCAAGGTAATCATTCATTCATAGAATGAGCGTGGAAGTTGTCCTTCCATTTCAATTTTTTGGAACAGTTTCAGAAGAATAGGTGTTAATTCTTCTTTAAATGTTTGGTAGAATTCCACTGGGAACCCTGGACTCTTGTTTGTTGGGATATTTTTGATTACTGCTTCAATCTCCTTACTGGTAATGGGTCTGTTCAGGTTTTCTTTTTTTTTTTTTTTCAAAGATTATATTTATTTATCTGACGGAGAGAGAGATCACAAGTAGGCAGAAGGGCAAGCAGAGAAAGAGGGGGAAGCAGGCTCCCCGCTGAGCAGAAAGTCGGATGCGGGGCTCCACCCCAGGACCCCGAGACCATGAACCGAGCAGAAGGCAGAGGCCTTAACCTGCTGAGCCACCCAGGTGTCCCTGTTCAGGTTTTCTATTTCTTCCTGCTGTCATTTTGGTAGTTTATGTTTCTAGGAATCCATCCATTTCTTCCAGATTGCCTCATTTGTTGGCATATAATTGCTTATAATATTCTCTTACAATTGTTTGTATTTCTTCAGTTGATTGTGATTTCTCCTCTTTCACTCATTATTTCATGTATTTGTATCCTTTCTGTTTTCTTTTTCATAGCCTGGTTAGGGATTTATCAGTCTTGTTAATTCTGTCAAAGAACCAGCTCCTAGTTTTGTTGATTTGTTGTACTGTTTTTTTTCTTTTCTTTTTTTTTTTTTTTTCATTTCTATGTAATTGGTTTCTGCACTAATCTTTATTATTCCACTTATCCTTCTGGGTTTAGGCTTTATTTGCTGTTCTTTTTCCAGCTCCTGTAGGTGTAAGGTTAGGTTGTGTTTTTGAGACTTTTCTTGTTTTTTGAGGAAGGCTTGTATTGCTATATACTTCCCTCTTAGGACCACCTTTGCTGCATCCCAAAAGTTCTGCACTGGCATATTTTCATTTTCACTTTTTTCCCATGAATTTTTTAATTCTTCTTTAATTTCCTGGTTGACCCATTTATTTTTTAGTAGGATGTTCTTTAACGTCTATGTATTTGTGTTCCTTCCAAATTTTCTCCTGTGTTGAGTTTAAGTTTTAAAGCATTGTGGTCTGAAAATATGCATGGTATATTCACAATTTTTTTTTACTGGTTGAGTCCTGATTTGTGATCCATATGTGGTCTATTCTGGAGAATGTTCCATGTCTACTCAAAAATAATGTGTATTCTGCTACTTTAGGATGAAATGCTCTGAATGTATCTGTTGAGGCCATGTGGTCCAGTGTGTTATTCAAAGCCCTGGTTTCCTTATTGATCGTTTCCTTAGATGACAAATCTATTACTGTGAGTAGGGTGTTAAAGTCTCCTGCTATTATTGTGTTATTAGTAATGTGTTTCTTTAGTTTTGTTATTAATGGGTTTATAGAATTGACTGTTCACAAGTTCTGGACTTAAATGTTTACAATTGTTAGATCTTCTTGTTGGATAGACGCTTTTGTTATGCTATATTGTCCTTCTTCATTTCTTATTACAGTCTTTGGTTTAAAATCTAGTTTGTCTTATATAAGAATTACTACTCCAGCTTTCTTGTGATGCCTTAATAAGCATCTATTAACATGCTAATGTATGTTAAATCCTTCTCCATCCCCTCAATTTTGATCTAGAGGTGCCTTAGGGTCTAAAATGAGTCTGTAATAAGCAGCATATCAATGGGTCTTGTTTTTTACCTATTCTGATACCTTGTGTCTTTTAAGTGGGGCATTTAGTCCATTTACTTTCAGAATAATTAGTGAAAGATATGGATTTAGTGCAATTGTATTATTTATAAAGTTGCTGTTTCTGTAAATTATCTCTATTCCTTTCTGGTCTTTGTTACTTTTGGGCTTTCCCTTTCTTCAAAGGGTCCCCTTTAATATTTCTTGCAGGCCTGTTTTAGTGTTCACTCATTCCTTTAGTTTTTGTCTGTCTTGGAAACTCTTTTCCTTTCTTTCTATTCTGAATGGCAGCTTTGCTGGTTAAAGTATTATTGGCTTCATATTTTTCCCATTTAGCACCTTGCATATATCATGCCCGTCCTTTCTGGCCTGCCAGGTCTCTGTGGACAGGTCTACTGCCAACCTAATGTGTCTACACTTGTAGATTAAGGATCTCTCTCCCAAGCTGCTTTCAGAATTCTCTCTTTATCTTTGTAATTTGCAATTTTCTCTATGATATGTCCTTATGTTGGCCTGTTTTTGTTGATTTTTTAGGGGAGTTCTCTGTGCTTCCTGTACTTGAATGCCTTCCGCAGATTAGGGGAGTTCTCAGCTCTAATTTGTTCTAATAAAACTTCTGCCCTGTTTTTCCTGTTCTTCTTCTTCTGGGACTATTGTGATATGGATATTATTTTGCTTATGGAATCACTGAGTTCCCTAAGTCTACCTTTGTGATCTAATAGTTTTCCTCCCCTCTTCTTTTCAGCTTCATTATTTTCCATAGTTTTATTTTCTGTATCACCCAGTAGCTCTTCTGCTTCATTTATCTTCTTTTATGGCCTTCCTTTTAAATCCCACTTGGGATTGTATCTTGGTTATAGCATTTTTAACTTCAGCTAGTCTAGATGTTAGTTCTTTTATCTCTACAGCAAGGAATTCTCTAGTGTCTTCTATACCTTTTTCAACCCCAACTAGTATCTTTATAATCATTGTTTTAAATTCTAGTTCAGACATCTTACTTATAGTTGTATTGATTAAATACCTGACTGTGAGTATTACCTCCTATTCTTTCTTTTGAGGTGAATTTCTCCATCTCATCATTTTGTCCAGAAAAGAAAAAACAAAAATAAAAACAACCAAAACAAAAAAACAAAAACAAAAACAAAACCGCAACAACAAAGCTAGATCCCTGATGTTTTTGGTTTGCTTGTTTAAAGAACCTATATTCCAAAATAAGAAAGAAAGTAAAAATACATACACACACACACACACACACACACACACACACACACACGTATATGATATATATGTGTATATATATATACTATATGTATATGTATATGTATGTATATACTATACATATGTATTCTATATATATTATGTATGTATGTATATAGTATATATATGTGTATATATAAATAGTATAGTATATATATATAAAATAGTATGCATACATATATGTATGTATATACTATATATGTATACTACATGTATATATGTATATGTGTGTATGTATATGTATGTGTGCATGTGCATGTGTGTATGTGTGTATATGTATGTATATACTATCTATGTATACATGTATGTATACTATATATTTATATGTGTATATACATAGTAAAATACATGTATTTTACTATACATGTAGTAAATAGTATTTATAGTAAAAAGTATGTATACTATATTATATATGTATGTATATATACAGTAAAATACAATATATATAGTAAAATACAATGTGTGTATATATAGTAAAATACAATGAAAAGAATAAAGAATATATGAAAATAAAAGAATAAAAAAGAACTGAAAAAATAAGTAAAAAAAAAATAAAGAATAAAAGTACAAAGAAAGTTAGATCCTACTTTCCCCTAGACCTGAAGCTTTCAGCCCTCCATGACTAGTTAACTTAGTATGAGCAAGTTGTTTGTGCTGGTCATCTGGGGTAGGGGTCTGTTGTGATGATTCTCAGGCGCCCTTGACCTAGTGGAAATGTGCCACCAGGGCACAGGGAGCAGGTTTCAATGTAAGTCACTCCACACTCCACCGGTGGCACTGTTTTGTTTCCTGAAAGCTTTTAGCAGGGATGGGGGTGATGAAAATGGGTATGCCCCACTCTCTAGCCCTGGAGCTGAAAATCTGCACACCCCACTCTTCAGTGAGCTCTCACAGAAGAGCAGTCAATCACTCTTGTCTCCTGGGTTTCCATCAGAACTCTGTATTCACCCTGCTTGTAAATGAGCATTTTTATCTCAGGCATGTGAATTTTAAAAACCTAAATTTTAAGGACTCCCAGGTGTGGGCCCATGCTCTTCCTCCTGGGGAGGGTTTCACATGCTTCTGCCTTTTGCTAGACCCACCCTAGGAAAGTGTTCCCATAACCATGCAGCAGTTTCCAGTTTATGGAAACACAGAGTTGAAATCTACTACCTAGTCTCATTGTTTTCAGCTGACTTCCAGGTTCGTATGCCTGCAAACAGGGCAGCACTTAGGTACCTCTCATTCTTCTTGTGACCCAGGGGATCCTCAGACCACAGTGTCATACCTGTGATTCTGCCCTGCTCACCACCCGAGCACCTTTAAGCCATGCAGTCTCCCAGTGTAACAACTTCCAAAAGTTCCAATTTTATGATCCACTGCTTGTACTACTTTGTGGTAGCTGCCTTAAGCAGCATCCTTCCCTGCTGCTGTATCCTCCTACTGGTGTATCCAGGGCTGTATCACACTGGATTCAAGTACCCACACTTCCTACCTTCCAAAATGCAGTTGCTTTTCTACTTGTAGACTTGCTGTATTTGTTTTCTCAGATCTCCCATTGATTTCTTGGGTATTCAGAAGGATTCATAACTAGCTGTATTCAAGGGACAAGCTTAGGGTCCCCCAACTCCTCTGCCATCTTCAGCGAAATGTGAATTTTTAATCTTTTGCATTTTAGAGGATTTAGAGAAAAGTCTAATCTCCTTTTAGACCAAAAACACCTACATCTTTATGCACTGTATTTCAGTAAGAACAACAGAACCCAGATAAGTTTTTTTTCCAAGTATACTTTCATCTTCTACAGTGTCTGGGGCTTTACTTTCTAACCTTCCAAGTGCTTCATATTCACTCCTATCTCCTCATTCCTCACAATTCTGCTATATTGTTGGTGTATTTTAGTATAATCATTTCCTACTTATAAAATACTGTGGAATAATATTTGTTCTCTAAAAGGGTTTCTAAAGAACATCAACATAAACCAACATTTACCATTCAGAAAACATATGTGTATAAATAGAAAAAATCATAAAAGGGAAAGTTTTTAGGGATATGAGAAACTACTCAACAGTAGAGAAAAGTGAAGGCCTTTCTCTCCATGAAAAGAGCTCTATCCATGTACACTTCCTGCACTTTTTCCAAGCTAAGGACCATGGAATCCCTTAATGGGTTGGTTCAGAGTCACATGGGGTCCCAATCTCTTACCATGTCATAATTCATATATGAATTCATAATTCATAATTCATGGAGAAGTAACTGGTTTTCTGTAAATGTCCCTTTTTATGTTTATATTAGAGGAATATTAGAAGAATTGGTTATTGATCACCAAAATGCAACACTAATCTTTCAGGGCTAATTATGTGAATTTCTTTTTTCTCTTTCAGAAACCTATCCAATCTGTAGCAGTAAGTTGCTCAAGTCTTTCTCAATTTTGGTGTGTTTCAGTGTTTTGAAACATGAGAACAATTCCACATCCTAACATTTCTATTCTGGCTCTGAATGATCTGAGACACACAATTCTCTAGCTTCGGTTTCATATTACATAAAGTCCTCTGCATTTATTGAGAATATTTGAAAAACAAAATCCCAGTGGCTGAACAAAAGAAAAGAAGCAAGAGAAATATCTCCAAAGATTGTTTGTAGCAGGTTATTAATTGAAACTGAAAAACTTTACAAAATAATGAGGAAGAAAAACAAGAAGAAAAAAGACTTGAAAATAAGAACAAGAGTGAAATAAGAAAACAAGAGCAGAGAATTTGTAAGGGAGAGAGATTTTAACAGTCAAACAGTTTTCAAAAGCTGAAAGAAAAAAAAGAAAAGGATGGTAATCCCTTTCCCAGTATAGGCTGTAACACCACAGACTCTGTTGTGAAGGATTTGATGGTCTTATGAAAATAATATTGTCAACACGGTCTACTTTCACCATGTTTTAGATGGAACAGATTTTAAAATATGTTTTATTTTTAAGTATCTGTAGTAAGTACCAATAACTTCCTTTTTTATTGATTTATGTAGTAGAATGCTCTGAACGTTGTATAAAAGATCAACATTGTTGCACAAAAGATTTAAATCACAAGTAAGAAGAGCTCTGACATGAAAGGTTAAATGCCCTGATAAGGTTGAAAATAGTTCCTAAACAACAAAAATTAGCATTTCACACACTCCTGTATTTAGAGACAGAAGATGGAAAGAAAATGATGATGGTAGAAAAAAATGGGTAGGAAGCAAAGATATCCTGAAAATTTTTTTAGTTCATTGTAAGGTATTTTGTTTTGTTTTGTTTTAAACTCCAGGCTAAAAATCTAAGGTGAAAAACTAGAAAAAGCTACCCCCATCCCAGTACCCCACAGGATCTATCAAACTGAATGCTCATAGAAACCTAAGAATTAGAACTATTCTTATATTAAAGTGAGAGGTGCTGCCCTCAGTACATGCTATTACCACTGAGTAACTTTGATGAGGAGGCACTCCCTGAAGCTGAACATGTTTCCAAGATAAGACTAGATAAGATGTGAGTAACTGATCTGGAAAACAGAACCTCATTAATTTTTTTTTTGGCTTACTTTTAGGCATATCTTCATCATCTTTTAGTAAGTTTTTTTCATTCTCAAATATGGTTTTCTAAAAGCCTTCAAGGGAATCACTTTAATTTTCTATTTTCACTTCTGCAAGAGACTTAAATTTAGATTTAGGTACTTTCACGTCTTTTTCACATAACCAGAATATCATTTAACTATTTATAAATATTTAGCAAATGAAAAACCCATTCATAACAAAAATGAAGAGTAAATCATAAAGGACTAAAACAAAATCCAGTACCATCGTTAATTCAAGGAAGAACTGGACAGGCATAGTGGGGGAAATGCAATCAGGGAAGGCACATGGTTAGGGGAACCTGATGCTGGGTAGACAGACATTATTCTTTAAACTATGTACAAACATATCTAAACTCTTATATATGTGTGATATAGTTCATAGTGAAATATTTCCTAATTCCAGATAGATAACAAGATTAAATCAGCAATCTCATTAGAATGATTATAGTGGCTTTTCATCAAAAATAAATGTATAACTATGTATGTGGGGCAATGAGAGTGGAAAGAAAAATAGAAAAAGACAGAACAAGATGAGAAGACAAGAAGAGATGATAAAGGAAGTAAGATTAAATAAAAGTTAATGTAGTGATGTTTGAATTAAAACAGGTAAACAGCAATGGTGTCCCTAGAAAGAGAGAGATGGAGAGAAAGAAGAAAGGGAAAGGATATGAATTAAGCACCTAATAAGAAAAGAGAACTTTGCTTATATTTCCCTAAAATTCAATATAAGTCTGTCATATGCCTCATTTTACAGACAAGAAAACATGCATATTGAGATTAAATAACATATTCAAATCCATAGAGCTGTTAAGCAAAGCCAGGATTGAAACCTGATGAAATTAATTTAAAATTCACACTCTTCTGCTTTTTTAATTTTCTCCCTTCAACCACAGCCTGCAGTCCCATCCCTTTCACAAGTATATGCAACTACTCTGTGACCGTTTGTCCTTAACTCTTCTTCCCTGAATAACCTGTAACATTTATTTGTGTGTTGTCTAATTTCATCAGTTACACCTCATTCTTCTCTTTTTTTGCATTTAATATCTCTAAAGATCTATCCATGTTGCTATATATCCATATGCCCCACATGTTGCTTCTAGCTCTGTTAAGTATTGCAGAGAATGCATCTGTCACAATTCTATTCTCCTGGTAGTAGACAAATTATGATGTCCAATACACTAATGCCACAAAAACACTGTAATTGGATATCCTGATAGGTGATCCTTTGTGGACTTAAGTTAGAATTCCTTGAGATCTATATTCAGCAAATGGCTGTCTACCACATACAGCATTTGCCAGATAATTTCCACAATTACAGTACAATTTATATTCCCCCCTGCCATCCATGACTGTCAACCCACATTCCTACCAATACCTACCACATCACTTGCAAACTTTGCCATTAGTATGGAAGAAAGGCATATCAATGTTGCTTTAATTTGTACATTTCTGGTCCCAGTGGTGGCACTTGATCACATACTTGTTAATCATCCAGTTTTCCTTTTTGTGAACTTTAATTCATGTTACTTATACTTTTCTATTGAATTTTGTGTCTTTTTCTTATTGGTTTTCAGGTGCCATACATACATCTCAATTATTTTCCAGATTTTAGATGTTGTAAATATCTTCTTCCAGTCTGTCATTATCTCTGAAATCTGTTTATTATGTGTTTCATTGAACAAAATCCTAAAATTTGATACAGTCAAATATATCAGTTTTTCACAATGTCCTTTGGTTTTACCCAACCTCAACCTCATGAAGATATTCTTCTACAATTTCTTCCATTACTTTTACATTACTTTTACCTTTCAATTTTTTCTTTTTTTTTTAAACTTAAATATGTTTATTTTATTTTTTCAGTGTTACAAGATTGATTGTTCATGCACCACACCCAGTGCTCCATGCAATACATGCCCTTCTCAATACTCACCACCAGGCTGGCCCAACGCCCCACCCCTTCCCCTCCAAAACCCTGTTTGTTGCTCAGAGTCCACAGTCTCTCCTGGTTCATCGCCCCCTCCAATTTCCCCCCATTCACCCTTTCCTTCCTTCTCACAATGCCCTCCATGATTTTCTTTATGCTCCAGACATAAGTGAGACCATCAGATAATTGACCTTTCACTTTTTTCTTTAAGGAATCTACTAGTGCCCTTCCATTGTACCATGCTGTATCCCCTGCTAAAGAAACATCCTTCCAGGGGCGCCTGGGTGGCTCAGTGGGTTAAAGCTTCTGCCTTCGGCTCAGGTCATGATCTCAGGGTCCTGGGATAGAGCCCCACATCGGGCTCTCTGCTCAGCAGGGAGCCTGCTTCCCTCTCTCTCTGCCTGCATCTTTGCCTACTTGTGATCTCTCTCTCTCTGTCAAACGAATAAATAAAATCTTTTAAAAAAAAAAAAAGAAAAGAAAAAAAAGAAACATCCTTCCATTATAACCAGGCTTTCTCCCATAAAAGAAGAGCTCAGCAATTCCCAAAATGAAAAACAAACAAACAAACAAACAAACAAAAGAAAACGAAGAAACCAACAAAAAACAATTCCCCAAATGTATCAACTCTTTAAGAAAGGTTGAGAAGAAAGAAGAAGTAGCACTTCTTTTTCTGTGTTCCTAAAACACCTTGTCCACAATTCTGTTAGAGTACTTACTACACTGATGTAATAATTTATTAAGATGGCTGATTCCTTTTGTAGGAATTTCCAGAAAGAAAGAAAGAAAGAAAGAAAGAAAGAAAGAAAGAAAGAAAGAAAGAAAGAAAGAAAGAAAAAGAAAGATTGAATTATATGAAGATTCTAGAGAACAACAAACCTGGATTCCAGTTCTAGGTTTATCATGAAAAAAATAAGGGAAATGGGACTATAACATTACAGGAAAAAAAGTCTAAAGACTCAGACCAATACTGAGATAATGGTGCCAAATTTACAAAAAAAAAAAATGGTTTTTCAAAGCAAGACAGGATATATCCTGGATTGTTGGGGACAGCTCCTGGCTCCACTAATTATTAGCTGTGTGACCTTTGGTAATTTCTATGGGAAGAATCTTCATCATAGGGTTGCTGAAGATTAAATAATTTCAATCACATAAAGCTCTTATATGAGTGCTTTGCACATGGTAATTTAATCAACTAAATGACCTGATATTATTTAGTGCTTGAACATAATTTAAGCCTAAACAAAGTTCTTATCAAGCATGTTAGTAAACCATACCACACTCACTTCCTTATATTTTATTTTAGGCAGATATTCAGCAACCAGAGGTAAGTTTTGCATCATTTTTAGAATATCGAAAATTAATTTAGAGTTACTGGTGATTAACTTTTGATTGAAAACAACTGGTTTGTAGAAAGAATAAATGGAGAAATGTATTATTATATCAAGAGAACTGGTTTGTCTATTTAAAAAAAAAAAGGAAATGTCCATACTAGGGCAGAAAAAAAGTACCAACATGTTAAATGAAATGCAGTAGATTCAGGGAGGGAATCAGTCATTGAATTAAAAGACAGGGAAGGAAGAAGAAACTAAAGAGATGTATAAACTTTATATACAGTATACTAAATATCAGTAAAAGGATAGACCATTGAGGAGGAGGTGAATGTAAGAATAATCCATAGACCTATGTTTCTGATAGAACTTCCAAAATAAAAGTTCATCATAGCTGTCTTGGAAGCTAGATGTTAAAACAACACAAAGAAGTATTTTTGGGAAGCCTATGATAGTAAGTCAAACCATTTTCCTTTATTTATTTTTGTTCTTCAGGAGCTGTTCAGAGCATTTCCAGTAAGTTATTTCTGCAAGTACTATCTGGGAAAATATGAGCATAAAGATCTTTTGATAAATAAGTCTGGCTACAGCCATAATCAACTTTATAAATCTCAGTGTTATTTCATTTTCTGTGTTCCCCTCATATTATTTCATTTTCTGTGTTACCCTTTTTTAGAGATTACTGAAAATTTGCAGAAAAGCTTAAAAGCATTTATGGCATGAGTATAACAACATAAATTAAAATCCCTTTCAAAACAAAATATACAAGGGAACTATAAAGAAGACAAGACTTGAGTTTTGAAAGAAAATAAGAGTGATAGATACGACTGTAAAATCATGCCACCTGCCTAAAAGATTTGAATATTTCTTTGTCCTGGATAGGAAAGATACACTACACAAAGAATAATCTGTCTCAACAGAGGTCCTTTAAGCAGAACATTAAAATATCCAGGATTAATCAGATATTTAAAATGATCTTTTATTTAACACAATTAGTTTCACCTGTAAAATTCCCTTGACTTTTCTTTTTGGAGGCATCCTCTGAAAATTGCATAAGTGAGCAATTTGTTCTAACTCAAAACCTAGAGAAGTTTCTTTATTGGATATATTTTCATATACTACACATTATTCATGTCTTTATTTTTCCCTCTGTTTTAAAGAACCTGCATCATCCATTAGTAAGTTCCTTTTGAAATCCTAAAATCCATAGAATGTAAACTAGTTTTACTCTCTATTGCTATTACAGTGTCAGTGGTTTAAATCCTCAGTGCTAATATTTCTCTATGCTTTCTCTGTGATACACATAAATAACTGATGAAAGATTAAGAATCAAAAACCAATACATTATACTCATTAAGCGAAATACTATTAGCAAACCAGTCTTTGATACTGAATTCAATGTGATAGTCATAGCATAAGCAAAGAGATGGAGAATGTTAGTAAAAGTGTAATAGGAAGGGAAATTAAAAGGTATAGCTTCTTGACTGGTTCAAAAATGGTATAAACCTATTGCAATAGACAATAATGTAAGAGCTTGATAGGCTCCAGAAAGACCATTTGCTTTGCTCTTCTACCAGAGATGGTTCTACACAACCATCTAGGTCTTCCCTTAGAACACAACAGGCACACCAACAACACCAACTAAGTAGAAATGTTACAATCAATACTACTGCAAGTTTGACCTGCCAAAAATGTTTGTGCCATTTTTTATAGGTCAACAACTTTCCTACTGGCAAATGGTAGAACATGTACAGTTAATTCACCCAACATAAAAGTCAAACTAAACATTTGAAGAGTTTAAGCCTCAAAAGTCACTAAATGAATTCCAATTTTAACTACTGTGATATATTTCTTTTTTTTTAATTTTTTTTCTTTTTTATTTTTTTGTTGTATTGTTAGTCACCATACAGTACCACATATTTCTTAACATCCATTTCATGGATGAGCACAAACAAATAAGAGATGCTATAGAAAAAAAGTTTTTTCATGTATGTTTCTAAATTCAGTTACCTCTAGATTTAAAGATAACAAGTCCCCAAAATAATAAATTATGCATGTATTTTAGCCCAAAAGTCTAATTTGGACATTACTAGGAAAAAACAAAGGAAAAGAAAATAATTTCTGAAAATATATTTACAGCTATATAATTATGGCTACAATCTAAAATATAGTCCAAATACTTAGCCACAGAAAAATTGTTTGTTAATATGATAATATATAACATTATAATTAGAACTGACAATAATTTTTTCACTGAATCAGGATTTGCTGAACCAATTGGTAAGTCTTTTTCCTTTCTTCAACTATTATATCTTTTAGTTGAAATAATAGTCTGGAATTTGTGGATATAGTTTATTTTTTTAACTTAGATATAATTAATATGCAACATATTACTTTTAGGTATACCATGTAATTATTGGATATTTGTATAAATTTTAAAATGATCACCACAACATGTATATTTAACATTGATCAGCATAAATAATGACAAATTTTTTTCTTGTGATGAAAACTTTTAAGACCTACTTTCTTAGCACTTTCAAATACACCATATAGTATTATTTTAAATTTTTCTAGAAAGAAAGAGACAGAAAGAGAGAGTGTGGGGAAGGAGGCAAGGGAGAGAGAATCTTAACAGGCTCCACACCCAGCATGGAGTCCAATGTAAGGCTCCATCTTATAATTCCAGTATCATGAGATGCTCAACTGACTAAGCCACCCAGGGACTCGACCATAGAGTATTATTAACTGTAGTCACCATTCTGTACATTACATCCCCATGACTTCTTCATTTTTATAGTTAGAGGTTTGTACTTTTTAATGACTTTCATCCATTTTACCCTCTACTCACCTCAACTCTGTCAACCATAGTTGACATGTTCTTTGTATCCAATAATTTGGGTTTTTGTTTGTCCAGGTTCCTCATATAAGTGAGATCACACATAATTTGTCTTTCACTGATTTATTTCACTGAGCATAATGCCCTTAAAGTCCATCCATGTTGTTGCACAAGCAAGAATTCCTTCTTTTTTATGACTGAATACCATTCCAATGTGTGCATATGTGTGCGTACATGCATGCATGCCTGCGCACCATATTTTCTTTTTTTAGCTGGAGCTCCCCTTGCAATTTTATTTTTCAAAGTACTGGTGAAAGATAGGTCTTCTAGAACCTCCTAGGATGAGTTTTTATTTAAATTCTGGTTAGTTAACATATAACATGATATTAGTTTCAGGTGTACAATATACTGATTCAACACTTCCATACACAACCAGTGCTCATCACACCTAGGGCACTCTTTAATCCCCACCATCTATTTCCATCATCTCCCCACCCACCTGTCCTCTCTTCTTTATATTTAAGAATATAGTTTTTGGTTTGCTCCCTCTCTCTTTTTCCTTTGCTCGTTTGTTACTTAAATGTCACATATGAGTGAAATCATATGGTATTTGTCTTTCTATGACTTATTTTGCTTAGCATAACAGTCTCTAGCTCCATCCATGTCTTGTAAATGGCAAGATTTCATTTTTTTTCAATGGCTAAGTAATATTCCATTATATATATATATATATATATATATATATACACATGTACACACACACACACACACATACACATACACATACATACCACATCTTTATCCATTCATCAGTCAGTGGACACATGGGCTGTTTCCATAATTTGGCTATCGTTGATAATGTTCTATAAACATCAGCATTCATGTATCCCTTTCCAATTAATATTTTTGTATTCTTTGGGTAAATATCTACTAGTACAATTTCTGGCTCATAAGGTAGCTCTATTTTTAAATTTTTGAGGAACCTCCATACTGTTTTCCAGAATGGCTGCACCAGTTTGCATCCCCACCAAGTGCAAGAGGGTTCCCCTTTCCACAATCCCACCAACACCTGTTGTTGCATGTATTGTTGATTTTAGCCATTCTAACAGGTGTGAAGTGATATCTCATCATAATTTTGATTTGTATTTCCCTGATGATGAGTGATGTTGAGTACTTTTTCATGAGTCTGTTGGCCATCTGCATGTCTTCTTTGGAAAAATGTCTGTTCATGTATTCTGATCATTTTTATATTGGATTATTTATTTTGGGGATGTTGAGCTTTCTAAGTTCTTTACATGTTTTGGATACTAGCCCTTTTTAGATATGTCATTTGCAAAAATCTTCCCCCATTCTGTAGGTTATCTTTTAGTTTTGCTGGTTGTTTCTTTCACCATGCAGAAGCTTTTATTTTGATATAGTTCTAAGAGTTTGTTTTTGCTTTTGTTTCCCTTGCATCAGGAGACATAGCCAAAAGGAATTTATTATGGACAATGTCAAAGAGGTTACTGTTTGTCTTCTCTAGAATCTTTATGGGTTCATTGTGTCATTTTTCACTTACTTATGTATTTGTTGTAGCAAAGTGGTCCAATTTCCTTTTTTTGCATACTGCTGTCCAGTTTTCCCAACACCATTTGTTGAAGAGACTGTCTTTTTCTCATTGGATATTCTTTCCAGCTTTGTTGAAGATTGTTGAAGATTTGTTGACTGTATGTTTTGGGTTCTTTTCTGGGTTTTCTATTCTGTTCCATTGATCTATATGTCTATTTTTGTGTCAATACCATATTTTGATCACTACAACTTTGTAATATAACTTAAAATCAGGAATTGTGTTGCCTCCAACTTTGTTTTTCTTTTTAGAGGTTGCTTTGGCTATGTGACTATACAAATTTTAGGATTATTTATTTTAGTTCTATGAAAAATGCTGTTGGTATTTTGATAGCAATTGCAATAATGGTGTAGAATGCTTTGGGTAGTATAAACATTTTAACAATATTTGTTTTTCCAATCCATGAGCATCTTTCCCCTTTCTTTTCAGCATCTTCAATTTCTTTCAATGTTTTATAGTTTTCAAAGTAAAGGTCTTTCAACTCTTTGGTTAGGTTAATTCCTAGATATCTGATGATTTTGGGCACAGTTGTAAATGGGATTGATTTTCCTTAATTTCTTTTTCTGCTGCTTCAGTATTGGCATAGAGAAATGTAATAGATTTTTGTATGTTTATTTTGTAACCTGGAACTTTAATGAATTTATCAGTTCTAGCCGTTTTTTTGTGGAGTCTTTCAGGTTTTCTATAAGGAGTATTGTGTCATCTGCAAATAGTAACAGTTTCCTTGTCAATTTGGATGCCTTTTATTTCATACCATGTTAAATAAGTGGTGAGAACAGACATCCTTGTCTTGTTCCTGACCTTAAAGGAAAAGCTCTCAGTTTTTTCCCATTGAGAGTGATTTTCATTGTGGGTTTTTCATAGGATGGCCTTTATTATGTTGAGGCATGTTCTCTCTAAACCTACTTTGTTGAGGATTTTTTTCATGAATGAATGTTGTACTTTGTCAAATGCTTATTCTGCATCTGTTGAAAGGATGATATTTTTCTTATGCTCTTTCACTAATGTGGTTATCAGGTCAACTCATTTGCTAATATTGAAACACTCCTGCAACCCAGGAATAAATCCCACTTGATCATGGCAAATGATTTTTTAATGTACTGTTGATTCTGTTTGCTAGTATTTTGTTGAGAATTTTACATCCATATTCATCAGGGATATTGGCCTATAGTTCTCTCTTTTAGTGAAGTCTATCTGGTTTTGGTTTCAGGGTAATACTGGCCTCATTGAATAAATATGGAAGTTTTCTTTCCTTTTCTATTTTTTGGAACAGTTTGAGAAAAATAGATATTAATGCTTCTTTAAGTGGTAGAATTTGCCTGTGAAACCATTTGGTCCTGGACTTTTGTTTATTGGGTGTTTTTTGATTGATGATTCCATTTTTTGCTGGTTTGTCAAGTTTTCTATTTCTTCCTGTTTCAGTTTTGGTAGTTTTTATGTCTCTAGGAATTTATCGATTTCTTCTAGGTTATCCAAATTTCTGACATATAGTTTTTTCATAATATTCTCTTATAATTTTTGGTATTTATGTGGTATTAGTTATTATTTTTCCTCTCTCATTTGTGATTTCATTTATTTGGGTCCTTTTTTCTTTGTTATAAGTATGGCTAAGGGGTTATCACTTTTGTTGATTTTTTTTCAAAGGACCAACTCCTGGCTTCTTTGATCTGGTTTATGGTGTTTTTGTTGTTGTTTCTATGTCATTTATTTCTGCTCTAATCTTCATTATTTCCTTTCTTCTGCTGGCTTTAGGCTTTGTTTATTTTTCTTTTCCAGCTCCTTTAGGTATAAGGTTAGGTTGTGTATTTGAGATTTTTATGGCTTCTTAAGGTGGGCCTGTATTTCTATGTATTAATGTATGTATTAATGTATGTAAACTATGTATTAATTACCTCTTAGGACCATTTTGCTGCATCCCAAAGGTTTCGGACTGTTGTGTTCTCATTTTCATTTGTCTCCTTGTATTTTTTTATTTCTGCTTTGATTTCCTGATTGACCCACTCATTGTTTAGTAACATGTCATTTAACCTCCGTGTGATTTGATCTTTCAAAATTTTTTTCTTGCAGTTGAATCCTAGGTTCATAGAGTTGTGGCCAGAATATATGTGTGGTACGATTTCCATACTTTTTGTATTTGTTAAGGCCTTTTTTGTGACTTAGTATTTGATCTGGACAATGTTCCATGTGCACTTGAAAAGTATGTGCATTCTGCTGTTTCAGGATGGAATGTTTTGAATATATCTGTTAGATCCATCTGTTCCAGTGTGTCATTCAAAGTCATTATTTCCTTGTTGCTTTTCTGTCTAGGTGAGCTATCTATTGATGTAAGGGTAGTTTTAAAGTCACGTACTATTATTCTGTTATTATCAATGTGTTCCTTTATGTTTATTATTAATTGTTTTATATATTTGGGTGCTTCCAAGTTGGGGGATCAATATTTACAATTATTAGAGCTTCTTGGCTTACCCCCATTATTATTATATCATGCCCTTTTTCATTCTATTTTTTTTTGCAGTCTTTGTTTTAAAATCTAATTTGTCAGATAGAAGTATTGCCATCCAGCTTTCTTTTGACATACATTTGGGTGATAAATGTTTATCCACCTTCTCACATTCAGTCTGCAGGTGTCATTAGGTCTAAAGTGAGTCTTTTGTAGGCAACACATAGATGGTCTTTTTTGTTTTATCCATTCTGTCACCCTACACATTTTAATTGGAGTGTTTAGTTCGCTTACATTCTAAGTAATTATTGATAGTTATGTATTTGTTGCCATTTTATTACTAGTTTTATAGTTGTTTCTGAAGATTTTCTCTGATCCTTTCTTGTCTTTGTCACTTTTGATCTTGCCTTTGCACTCAAAAAGCCCCTGTAATGTTTCTTGCAGGGTTGGTTTAATGGTCATGAACTTCTGTGGTGTTTATTTTTCTGGGAAACTCTTTGTCTTTTCTATCTGAATAATCACCGTGCTGGACAGAGTATTCTAGGCTGTAGATTTTTCCCATTCAGCACTTTGAATATAACATAACACTTTCTTCTGACTTGCCAAGTTTCCGCTGAGAACTCTCCAGCTAGCCTTATGGGTTTTCCCTGTAAGTTGAGGACTTCTTTTGTCTTGCTGCTTTTAAGATTTTTTCTTTATCACTATATTTTGCAAATTTAATTAAAGTATGTCCTCGAGTTGGCCTGCTTTGTTGATTTTGATAGGAGTTCTCTGTGCCTCCTGGATATGGATGTCTGTTTTCTCTCCCAGATTAGGAAAATTTTCTGGTATTATTTTTTGAGATAAACTTTCTGTACCCCTTTCTCTCTTCTTCTTCGGGAACTCCTAAAAAACAGATGTTATTACATTCGACAGAAACACTGAGCTCTCTAAATCTAATCTCATTTTGCATAAAGCTTCTTTCCTTCATTCAGCTTCATTATTTCTTATTATTTTGTTCTCTAAGTCACTAATACATTCCCCTGTTTCTTCCATCCTTTTGTGAATTGCATAAATGCCTGTTTCCAGTCCATTTTATTGCATTATTGATCTCTGATTGATTATTTTTTAACTCTTTTATTTCCATTGTATGGTCTTCCTGATGTCTTCTATTCTTTTCTCAAGCCCAGTGAGTATTCTTATGATTGTTGCTTTAAATTTTCCATCATGTGTGTTACTTATATCTGTTTTTGCTTAGGTCTCTGGCCATGGCCTTATTTTATTCTTTTATTTAGGATAAATTCTTCTGTCTTGGCATTTTGTCTAAGTCCCTGACTTCTTCTCTGTATTAGAAAAGCCACTTAAAAGTTCTGCTACTGAAAGTATTGGCCTTATGAAGAAGAGGTCATGTAGTGTCCAGGGCCTGGTGCTTTAGGAAATCTCTGGAGTGTGCTGTGTCAGTTCTGCTGGTGTATTTTGGTTGCTCTACCCTTCAGGGCAGCCATCTACAGAGGCTCACCTAGCCAGCTGTGGATAGCATTTGTTCCCTGACCTGAATGTGGCAAGTTTAAAATAGGTGTGCTCTGGTGTGCTTATGAAATGAAACCTGACACCAGAACCTGTTGAACTCTCTGGTAGGAAGACATGGTGTAGGCAGGGGTATGTGTTGGTCTTCTGGAGGAGGGGCCTGCCACACCAAATCTGAGGCAAACTTGGCTAACTCAGAACAGCAGTCCAGACAGGGCTCAGGTGTGTGGAACTTGATGTAAACAAGTTAGGCAGCCTGCACTGATGCTTCTTCCCACAACTGCCTCTGTGTTTACACTGAGGGGCAGGAGAGGGAAATGGCACCAGCCAACTCCTTTGTCCTTGCAAAGGCCTCTTGGTGAGTGCTGCCTCTCATAGAAGTGCTCCCGGAATAGTAAATAATCTCCCTTCTGTGTCCCCCCTAGGCACTTTTCAGATCACTGTTTCCAAGCTGTCTGTCCCCAGGTGATTTGCCTGCCTTCTCTCCAGGAAGAGCACGGTAATACCTTCTGGCTATATCCCGACAAAGCCTACTGACCTTTAAAACTCCAGACTTTAAGCCTCACTGGTTACAAGAACTCATGAAATTCAGTCCCTCTTGTTTTCCAAACCAAGGGCTTTGGGAGAAATGTTCTCCTTATATGCTCCCTTATGTACTCCTCTCTCACCCTTCTCCAGCCCACAGCTCCTTCCCTTCCATAGTATCCAGGATCTGTTTCTCCCCTAAACCATATCTCAGCACTTCCTACCTTCTTTGATGTGGCCTCTTCTTTTGCTTTAGTTGTGGATTTTGTTCTGTCAGTCTTCAAGTTGGTTTTTCAGGATTAGTCAAGATGATGTGATAGTTATCTAGTTGTGTTTGTGGGACAAGATGAGCCTAGGGTCCTCCTAATTTGCCACTACCTTCCTTTCCTGTCTACACTACACTACATTTTTTTATCCACTCATCCATCCTTGGGCACCTACATTGCTTCCATATCTTGGCTATTGTAAATAATGCTGCAGTTAACATTCCTATTGTTTTAAAAAATGATTACTCTAGACTCTGATATTTTTCCATTTCTCCCCCAGCTAATTAAGAAATAAAAAAGGAAAAAAATCCCCTGATGAGTTTTTGAACAAGAAAAATCAACTGATGAACAAAAAAAAATTTTTTAGTACAAAAGTCTATAGGGTTAGTCATACATTCTTTCTTTTTTTTTTAATTATGTTATGTTAGTCACCATACAGTATGTCATTGGTTTTTGATGTGGTGTTCATCTCCCACTCCACCTCCCCCCCTTCATTATTCCCTTCCTTCTCCTAATGTCCTCCATGCTATTCCTTATGTTTAACAAGTAAGTGAAACCATATAATTCTTAATCAAATAGATAGAGGTAGCTGAAAAAGAAGATGAGAGAAAGAGTTAGAAATGAAAAAAAATTGAGGCCAACTGAAAAGGAAAGAAGCAGAGTTTTTGAGTCTTGCAGGCTCTCAAAAGACACATAAGAGTCTAGGGGAAAAGAGTCAATTCCTTTGTAAAAAGAGTGAACTCATTTATAATATTTACATATATAAACTACATGCATTCTGAGCTGTTTAAAGATTTGAATATGTAAAGAAAGCACAAAAGAATGATCTACTCTTTAATGTAAAGTCCCAAGAAAAATTTCTCAGTTGGCAGGGATTTTTTTATAGGCAGCGATTCATAGCAGATGAATGAGTAGACTATGGTCCATTTAGTCTAAAAAACTACAAATTAAGGTTCTTTATAGTACGAAAACTGTATCTTACATGTTTCATAAAGGACCAGCCTGCTAGGCATCATAGCAGCAAATTAACAAATGTTGAAATATATGTGCTTTCTGGGTGTCATTTTTTGGACTCCCCAAGGGATATTTACTAAGAATATATGTTGTATACTTAATAGCTAAAATAATAATAATAATCATAGTAATAATTGTTTGGGTTTTTTTTAGCCAAAGCTCCATCACTTCCTCGTAAGTACAATATCTTACTTATAATTCCACAGGTATAGTCTGTTGCTACATGCACAGGACTATTATTAAATTCTATTGTCATTGTTTTCGAGTAGAAGAAAAGCCAAGAACTTTACTGTGTTATTGACAATTATCTTGAAACTTAACCCAAAGGATTTATAGGAAGACTAGATATGGAAGCATACCATTATTCAGTCAAGTTAGCTGACTTACCAGTAACAAAGAAGAATGTCCTTACCTACCAATAAAAATAGGTTGAAACTGTGAAAAAGAACAATAGAAAAGAAAAACACAAAGAAGAGGGATAATTTTTAAAAATGCCTTAATGAATATTCTAAATAATAATCACAATATCCAAAAATTTAATTAGAAGCCTAAACAATTAAAGAGATTTAAAAAATGGACTACGCCTATATTTCCTCTAAGGTATCAAAATTAAAAGAATATAATCGATTAGAAATAAATTACAGATCAAACAGGAAAAGAATTCCTAAAAAGTAAGAGAAAAATTAGGTGGGGAAATGGAAACAACAAAGTGCAAACAAATCAAACTGACTATATTATATGTTAATAGAAGAAACAAGTAGAATTACTATTGACCCAATTTGTACGAACAAAAGAAGTTGTAGCGATAAGAAAAAGTATTTTTTTAAAGTAATAGATTACATGAGCTTAGATTTTATAACTGAGGATAAACAACTAAAAATTTTCATATAATCTAAACTTTAGGAGAGCCAACTACAAACATTTCACTTTCCACTTCTAAATCTAGAAGACTGCCATAGGGATGAGAAATTATGATCCCCTCTGGAAAAAAGAAACATTCTGAAATGCTCCAGAACACTGGAGCAAGCTTAAACCATTGACTAAAAGCATATCAGATTTATTGACAATGGGCATCATATACATGAAAAAAATGGCTCAGGTATTTTTTTGTTCCAAGTCTGACAGGGACAAAGAAGCATTCTTAAATTCATAGAAACAGAATGTCTTACAGTGCCTCTTTCTTCTGGTCACCATGTGGGAAAGAATGAGAAATGCCTAATTTTAATCTTGTCCAAAGGCCTTGTTTCAAACAATGCTACTCAAACTAGACCATGACCAGGCTACTTGAACTATTTACCTTATGCTGAAATTAATTTCAAGATTTCATTTCTCATAGTTTTTTCACTTTTCCTCTAATTACCTTTAAAAAATTTTTGAGCATTAAAAAAATTTTTTGAGTGTAGTTGACATACAATGCTACATTATTTTCAAGTGTAAAATATAATGGTTCAGCATCTCTATAAATTATGCTATGTTCACCACAGCGTAGCTACCCTAAGAAGATTGAAGGAAAGAAACCTCCATATTTTCACCTGGAGAAATAGAAAACACAGAGGAAGAGGAAAAAACATTATGCAACTTTTAGTTCTTCATTTTTATTTAGTCTGTGGACAATGACACAGCAAAGCCCAGAAAAGGAGAGTAAGTCCCTAAAATTTGCAGACTCAGAGATTAGATTACCTTATAATATCATCCCTTGATGCTAAAGCAGTGCAAAAGAAAAGACCCATCTAAAAAAGATTGAAGGAGATATTGCCCAATATTACAGAGTTATCAGTAAAACCACTTTGGAAATTGAAGTTGTAGATAGTCTTATACATGACATGGAAATTCCACTACCAAGTATTCATCCTACGAAATTATACTTAATGCTGCTGTCACACCCTGAAATTTTTTTGAGGGTAGTGGTGAATCTGCAGTGAAATTAGGTTGTTTCTTGTTTTCTCTGCTTACGATTCATCCTTCTCTAATCTACTAAATAGCCACTTTCCCCAAGGTTTTTTATCTTCTCTCTTGTTCTTCTTACTTGTAAGCTTATGCACTAAAAAAAAATCCCTCTGCTGTTGTTTTAGAACAGTTACAGAAAGATTTCAAGTAGGAACATGTGCTAATCTACCATTTTTATTTGGAAGTTCCATATATTTTTCATTACGTATCAAACTTCTACATGTTGTTGTCTCTTATTGGCTTGTCCTCCCTATTGCACATCTGTCATGTTTTCTACTGCAGTCCAAATCATCCTAATTTTCATGATTAAAGAGTGAAATATTTGTAACATGATAGTTAATAACCAAGTGGAAATTTGGATAGGGTAATTTTTGAAGTTTTATTTTCCTTTCCTTCTTATGTTCTAATATACTTGTCACTCAAATTGTACCATTGATCTTTCAGTGGCATGTATGGGATAGAATTATTATTTTGGGGGGATAGAATTAATACAACATACTTTGATATCAAATATTCTGTTCATGCTTGATGTAATATAATATAAACTTCTGTTAAGTTTTGGATAAGTTTTGGATAACAAATCAGAGTACAGAGGATTAAGTGTAAAGCTTTTAAGCTCTGTATATCTGAGGACAATTTTCAACTGGTTAGATTGGGGATAGATCTGTACTAAATTTAAACTTAAAGGTGACTCATTACGGATAGTCCTGACACTTTAATATCATTCTTCATAGGTCCAAGGGGTAGATTACACTGATGAGACCTCAGGAGTCTCAATACTGTGGGTGCTAAGGGTGTGGTCAGATCCAAGCAGTATGAATGTATGTATGTATGTATGTATGTATTATTTATTTATTTATTTATTTATTTATTGGAAACTCTTCTCCCAATGTGGGGCTCAAACTCACAACCCTGAGATCAAGAGTCACACGTTCTACTGACTTAGAGAGCAGGTGCCCCATCCAGGCAGTCTTTGGAAATGCAGCACACTGATAGGCTGATTGACTGAAATTCTACTAATGATGTAGCAATTCCAAACTGATAGATTCTTAAAGGAGCTACTGTGATAATTTGACAAACCAAAAAATTCACATCTGTATTTACTTTGATGATGCTTAATTAAAAGGCAATTAAAATTTTATTAGAGGTAGTATCTGGTCCTTTCAAAATTTATTTATTGTTTGGAAAAAGGAAAGAATGTGTATTCTTTGTAGAAGATCCAAACATACAAATAAGTAAATGTAGTTCTCTTGAGATGACTTATGTTACCTTGGGTCCCAAGTTTGGTTGATAAGTGGTCACTGATCTGTAAAGGATAAATTTTCTTTGTTCCCTTTTTTTGATGAATTTCCATTTTCTGGTAAATTACTTGGTTTTCAATTTTGGTGTCATCAAATCTGTTTGGTAAACTCCTAAACTTGCAATTTTCACCAAGAGTCTTATATTCTGCTTAGTATTTTATTCTCAGTGAATTCAGTCTCCTCAAAAGTTACTGATTTTTTTTCAAAAATAAAACCCTATAGGAAAAAAAAAGAAAAGCAGAATAAATCCTGGGATTGATTAGAAATAGCTTTTTGGTAGACAAGAATAAGGAAAAGAAAAAGAATGATTGAGGAAAATTTGTTTTTAATTTCAGTCCAGATAGCAAAGTTTAAATATTTGAAAACTGGAGAGCAGAGAATGGTATGTATCAGAAGAGAATGGGTGAAAGGGAAAGAAAAATAACTTTAATTGAACATTTTTAAGTGCTAAGCAAGTTAGATAAATGTATCTTTTAAAATCATAAGAATTCTATGAGACACATACTAACTGGCAGAATTTACACATGAGGAAACAGGCTTACTGAAATCAAAGAATATGCTTAAAATCCTACAGCTGGGAAGAAAAGCTGGAATTAAGCCCAACACTGGGTGATTGTATTTAAATATTCATCACTTTAAAATAGGTGTTTCAAAAGTGTTTGTCTTTAATTTACATAAGTTCACGTTTCATTATATATTAGCCTTTCATAAGTTGCCTACTCACATGCTCATCATTCTTTCTCTAACTGGTTTCTTATCTGTTTCATGTTCCTTTATAACCATTCCTTCTGTCTTAGCTCAGGCTGTTGTAATGGACTACCATACTGGGTGGCTTAAACAACAAACATTTCTCATGGTTTTGCAGGCTAGAAGTCTGAGATAAAGGTGCCAACCTAGTCAGGTTCTTGGTAAGGGTCCTCTTCCTGGTGAGACAGCACTCTCTTGCTGTCTTCTTCCATTCTCTGGGGTCTCTTCTTAAAGAGCCCTAATCTCATCATGAGAACTCCACCCTTGCAATCGTCCCTAATTGTCCCTAATTACCTCCCCACCTCCTAAAAACATCACATTACAGGCTTAATCTTCTACATATAAATTGGGGGTGGGAAGAACAGACATTCAGCCCATAACACCTTCTATATTCTGATATTAATTCCTTGTGACTTTTGAACTTTGAAACTATCTTCTCCAAACCGGTTAAATATGATGTTCTATGATGTTCTTGTTGAAAAGAAATATTTAATTTGTATATGCTCAACTATGGCAGTTTTTCACATTATGGTTTGTACCTTGGGGGTTCAAAGAAACCCTTGCCTACATGCCATGTCATTTTCTTCTAGGACCTGGTATTTTAACTTTCACATTTAAGTTTTTAATTCAACTGCCCATGCTCTTTCCCACTATACTGGGAAATACTGACTCCATAAAGACAAATACTCCTATTACAGCAGACTATTTTCTAAAAAGAGAGAGCACAACTTCCTAAGGTTGCTAACCCCTTAGAAAGACAGAGAAAACAAACAAAACAGGTTAGGGTGGTACTTTGTCCTTAATATCCTGTAGCACCTGTAGTGAATTCTTCCATCATGAGTGCATTTACTGAGTAACATGACAAATTCCCCCACCAGACTTACTTTGTCTTTAGGGGGGAGGCATCTAGTATGATGCCTAAAATATGGTAGATACTTGCTGAACATTAGTTTTATAATCAGGAAAAGAAAATCTCTCACTCCTAAAAGGTATAAGGTTAATTATCTTCTCTGCCTCAGAAAACATTGAAGACAATTAACATAAAATTTAAAAAAAGAGGAAGGGAAGGGTGAATGGGGGGAAATCGGAGGGAGCGATGAACCATGAGAGACTGTGGACTCTGAGCAACAAACTGAGGGATTTGCAGGGGAGATGGTGGGGGAGTTGGGCAAGCCTGGTGGTGGGTATTGAGGAGGGCACATATTGCATGGAACACTGGCTGTGATGCATGAACAATTAGTCTTACAACACTGAAAAAATAAACGTATTTGGGGAAAAAAAGAGGAAGATCATGTATGAAAAATTCAAGGAATTAGTGTTTAAAAAGATTTTGTTATCTCAGATTATAATGCCAAAGCAGCCAACTTTAAAGCTGAAACTTTAAAGAACCAGGACAATACATACATAAAAGACCATAAAAGTAGAGGCTCTGTGATTTTGGTGCTTTGATATAAATCCAGACCCCACTATTTAAGTGATGTCTGATCTTAGGTAGATGCCTGAGATGTCTCTCTCTCCCCAGTTTTTTTTACTGGGAAAATGAAGAGAACAATAGTAGCCACCTCATGGGACTTCTGTGGCAATTAAAATAGTTAAACACTTGGAACAATGCCTGGGCACAGGTTAATCAATCAGTTATTACTAGTTGTTGCAAGATTTTGGTATTCAAGAAAAAGTTACATTGAAGAATTTTTCTATTCATTCATTTCTATTTTATTACAGGTAGAGTTGGGAGAGCCAGTGGTAAGTTCCCTTTCCATGTCTCTGCTCCAAGGTCATTTCACTTTTTAGCTGTGGTGTGCTTTTGATGAGTCTACTTGCATCTATGTCCATGTTGCTAAAATTAATTTTATTAAATCTCCTTTTACCTTTTCCCTCTCATACTCAAAACTTGCTAGTTAGTAAGAAATTTTAATTTTAAAACTGTAACCAAACTGCAAAACAATGTGTGATTCCTCAATAGGCTTTAATAAATGCTAAGGAAGCTTTGGTACTCTAAGGAAATTGGAGATTAAAATAACCGAAAGAAGCATAATAGTGCAAGCTACAAATTAAACTATACTCTCTTATGTCTGTTTATAGTTTAGGAACTGCTGAGAGATTTACCCTTAAGCTCTTTCTATGTTTCAATACAAGTGATTTCTGGAGAAATAAGTGCATGAAGATTTTTAAATTTCTCTGGCAATTTTATTTCTCTGGCAAATCTGAAAATCTCATGTTAGTATTTTTTAATGTGTATTCACTTCCTATTACTGAGGATTTTTAGAGATTACTGTCAGTTTGCTGAAAAATTTAAATTTACAAAATAACTAAGAGGACGTATTCCTCAAAACAAGCAAGAACCACTTTTTTAAAAAAATAATGTAGACTGGCTCCTAAAAGAGCCAACAGTTGAGAAAAAAAGAGAACACTTGAGAGGCTAGAAAGAAAAAATGAATATGAATTGGTCAAAGATAAAAATAGGTGATTAGGGAAAATAACAGGTTCTCTTTCAATAAAGATCCTAGTCCTAAGCTTTTCACATAGCAGGGATATGTGAGGGGTCACTATAGAGGGGCCACTACAGCAGGTGGGTGATAAGATGATAATCTCACCACACTTTTCTCCAATCTTGACGCCGTGTATGGCACACACTCCATAAAGAACCTTTTGGCAGGGACTTAAAGCTGTAAAAAACCATGGCAGAAGTGTTTGTGCTGTTTGTGTCTCATTTCATAAGATTCCTGCTGGAAGATTAAAAAGAGGAAAATGTGTTGTTCAATAATAAGTTAACAAATAATTGTGGTTTTTTTATGCTTATATTTCAACAAAAGCTGCACCACCTATTGGTAAGTACATCATTTTATTTGTAACTCCACTACTCAATGACTATTACAGCCTATGGGTCTTCTACTAACTTTGAAGTTTGTCATTGTCAATGGGGTAGAGTTAAGAATATTGATAATTACCTTGAAATCAAACTTCACTGATTTGTAGACAAGATAAGCTGAAAACATATACCACTGTATATGTTTTATATACATAAAACATAACAATTCAAGTTATGTTCTTGGGATGAGGGATGAGAAAATATTCAAGGAATTTCAATAAAATGAATTGAAGTTGGGTTAAGAAAACAGACAAATGAGTCAGAAATGAGGAATAAAAATCATAAGAAAAATTATAAACCTTATACCTAGTTCCTCAAAGTATATCAGAAGCCTAGATAATACAGGAAGTGAATAAAAGTATTGACCATCTCTCTATTTCTTCCAAGATATCAAAATTGATAGGCTATAATTGAAAAGGATATCATTTTTTACTGGAATGGAAAAAGAGTAGAAAATAAAAGTAGGTGGGGTAAGAAAATAGAAACAAAAAAGTTAAACAAATTCAAACTGACTTTAATCATCTTACAATGGGTGGAAAAGCAAATAGGAGGACTACTCCCAACCTAATTTATACAAACCAAATGGGTTGTTCTAATAAGAGAAAATAATTAAAAGTTTAGCAAAAAGATCACATGAACTTAGATTTTGTGATAAATAAGGAAGACACAGTTAAGTTATCAGATATATGAACTTTGGGAAAGCAGACTTCAAAATCACACAGCATTAGCATTGTTAACAATGTTAACAGCCCTGAAGTGATACACCTTAAAAGAAGGTTTTCCCTTCTCCACATAAAATACATACATACATACACTTTAAAAGAATACAAAATGTACAAACAACTGTTGGCCAGAAACCTATAAGATTTGGTAGATAATGAGCAGGATATACATCCTGGAAGTCAGTCAATACCTAGCTCTTATCTTAACTCAGAAAGAAAAAAATTCACAAAGATTTTTTAAATAAAAAGACCTCCAAAATCTTCAGAATTTAATCTTCCTCTGATCTCCAATGTGGAGCTGGAACGAATGGGACAGGGAAGTGTGTGAGGCCTAATTAAGAAGGACATAATAGATTATCGTGTAAGTCTTAGCCTTATAAAAATTACATAAAAATGTAGCGTTTTATATTTTTAATTTCCCCCAACTTTATTGATAAATAATTGACAAATATAATTGTATATATTTAAAGTGTACAATATGATGATTTGATATACATATACATTGTGAATGATTACCAAGACAGTAAATGATTACCAGGATCAAGATAATTAACATGTCCATCTCCTCACACTTAACTCTTTTTGTTTGTGTGTGATAAGAATGTTTAAAATCTTATTTAATGAACAATGAATCTTAGGACACTGAAAAACTAAAAAAAAAAGAGCTACATATCAAAATAAAATAAAATAAAGTAAAATATTATTTCACTCTGCATAATCTCCTCCAGTCCCATACATGTTGATACAAAAGTTGGGTATTCATCCTTTCTGATGACTGCAATATTCCATTGTATATATGGACCATATCTTCTTTATCCATTTGTCTGTTGAAGAGCATTTTGGTTCTTTCCACACTTTGGCGATTGTGGACATTGCTGCTATAAACATTGGGGTACAGATGGCCTTTCTTATCACTACATCTGTATCTTTGAGGTAAACACACAGTGGTGCAATTGCAGGGTCATGGAGTAGCTCTATTTTTAATTTTTTGAGGACTCTCCACATTGTTTTCTAAAGTGACTGCACCAACTCGCATTCCCACCAACAGTGTAAGAGGGTTCCCCTTTCTCCACAACCTCTCCAACATTTCTTGTTGTTGCATCTCAACACCAAAAAACAAATAATCCAATTTTTAAAAATGGGCAGAAGATATGAACAGACATTTCTCCAAAGAAGACATCCAGATAGCCAACAGACTCATGAAAAAATGCTCAACATCAATCATCATCAAGGAAATACAAATCAAAACCACACTGAGATATCACCTCACCCATCAGAATGGGGAAACAAACAAAGACACAAATAAACAAAACAAACAAACCACAAGAAAACTGCTCATGAAGATGTGGAGAAAACTGTTTGCACTGTTTGGGAA
>CM052802.1:92566071-92589182 GCA_028533885.1 Nasua narica | reverse complement strand
ATAAAGAAAATCATGGAGGGCATCGTGAGAAGGAAGGGAAAGGCGAATGGGGGAAAATCGGAGGGGGTGTTGAACCAGGAGAGACTGTGGACTCTGAGCAACAAACTGAGGGTTTTGGAGAGAGGGTGGGGGGGAGGTGCGCTTGGTTGTGGGTATCGAGAGGGGCACGTACTGCATGGAGCACTGGGTGTGGTGCATGAACAATCAATCTTGTAACACTGAAAAATTAAAATAAACAAATTTGGGGAGAAAAAAAAAGAAGTAAAATGCAAGAAGGAGATTTGGCAGTCAAGAATTAAAGAGTCAAAGAAGTCAACATGGAGCTGGGGAGAAGGGTGGTGATAAAACAACAATGTTAGAGGTAAGGGTTTTGGAGCCAGGATGCTAGGGTTCAAATGGGTTCATATCCAATTAAGAGTTTGAGGACTTTAGGTGATTTACTTCATCAGTGAAATGCAGATAATAGTGGTCACCACATATGCTTACACTGAAAACAGAGGTCGAAATATCAGATCCCAAGTATAGAGAACTTCATTATGAAAATGAGAAGCCCTGGGTCCTGGGTGTAATAATACAACTTAAAATGACACAGGAGGTAGTAAATGCCATTTGGAAAGAAGCATCTGGGATGTTACTGAGACAGGATATTATGTACGTCATGAAGTCAGGCATTGTCTTTCTCTAAGTCCGTATCAGGGAGAGAATCATTCACTAAAATTGTAAAGTCAATGTCCTCAAGTTTGCTCTCAGTATCAACTTCCTCTGATTCGGTGTTGGGTTTAAACACTAGTCTCAGGAGAGTGTTGTTGGTGTCGGGGGAAAGAAGTCTGGAGAAGGGTATGAAACCAAATTATGAAGGATTTCATAAGTCATACTAGGAGTTTGGTCTTGGAAGACGTTTTCAAAGAATACATGAACAAAATTGCATTTTAGCAAATGAGTCTTAAAGCATTGTGATAACAGGGCTCAGAGGGCAGCCATTTCCATGGTTAGATGATCACTTCACATTTAAAGCCTCTCTCATGGTGGGTTTTGACACAGAACCAGGCTTCATGTTTGAGACGAGAAAGGGGTGGAATTACAGTGGAATATCCTAGTAAGTATAAGCCAAAAATCCTAAAGAGTTCAGCAGAGGGATATAAAATCCCCCTTAGGAAGACTGTCATAAGAAACCACTCTCAAAGTGCTGGGGGGCAAGGGAAACACCTAATTTTTATATTTTATAACTATATACTATGCACAGTTGAAGCACCTAAAATGTTGTTTTTAGGTTGTAGACTCTAATTTTCTCTGCAAAACGCTGATTATTAAAATGAATATAGACTTAAAAACATGTAATTATACTGTGGATATATATAAATGCCTGGTTATAATAAACAAGGCATATTTCCCATATAAATGTATTTCATGAAAAAAATAAGGGACAAGATGAAGGAGTGAAAAGACAAATGGAAGAAGAAAACTAATTGATGCTTCACTGTAGGAGAGCCTGAATTTCAACTCCCTTTTGAAGAGTACTGAGCAAACTCAGCTTTGCTTTATGAAATAACCTGGAGTCTGATTTCAGAATGGAAACATATTTGTCTATGCATAGGCTTTTCTAAACTAAGAGATCAGGATATTAACATTTTCATGTCTTTGAAATACTGCTAGTTTTCCTATTTGTTTTCCACTCAACTGAATAGTAAATTGAAGGTACAAAAATATGCATTTATGGATTCAATGAAATTTTAATTTTAATTTTAATTTTAATTTTACCTTAAATAGAAGTGAAACATTTCTGTGCATACCCTAAAGCTTAAGCTTGACACCTCTGGTTAGAAGCTCTGAAAGACAGAGAGTCTCACTCAGAGCTAGATTCCGTGTGTTGGGTACAGTGCTGGAACACAATGGATCGTTGACAAATGAACATTGACAGAATGAAGAAAAGAAGGAATAGAAGATTATCAATATTAATTATCTTCAGTATGTGCCAGAAAAAGTGACCTCAAATAGTGGTGTTTTTCTGTTGGGAGAATCAGTGTTACTCATTGGCTCTCTTGCTGTTTTCTCCTCATTGTACATTTTGGTTTTCTATACCATCTAAGGGCTTCCATTTCTAGCCTTTGGAAAATTCTTCAAATTGCTTTGGAATATGTAGATTACTGATAATTTTTTAAAAGCACATATTCCTCATTAATAGAAAAATACAGATATTTATGGTAGTGTGTAGTAACATCACCAGAGAAAATGTGTTAAGCCTATCTGTGAGCAATGTATTGATTTTCCACTCTGAGATACATGTACCAAATAATAATAATGGTGATGATGATAATGATAATAATAGTAAAATAACAAAAGCAAATGAATCCCAGGCTAAGACAGATAGGAGGAGCAGCTTACATGACGAAATCTGAGGGAATTAAATGATGGTAAGAAAATTCAAATACTGAAAAATTCTACTTCATAAATTGTTCAACTACAAATGAAATAAATTGCTAAAATATATGAAAAATGTGTAGAATAAGTGCTATTTTCTGTCTTTCCTCCAGGCCCATCAAAATTGCCAGATTGCTTTAGAAATACAAATAGGGTTGGTTTGATGCTCTGTAAATGTCCCATTTAAAAAAATTATTTCTGGAAAAATATGGTAGGAAACTGTATATTATACCCAAAAAATCCTATTTTTCTTGGTTTTGTTTTTTAGGATCAACTCCAATACTGACAAGTAAGTCCCTTTACATCTCTTATTTCTAGTATATGTCAATCTCTTATAGAACCCAAGGAACTTTTCACAAAATGCCTGTTTCAACTCAGGCTCTCTATTTCAATTCAGTCTCATATATCTGCCTCTTTTCCATTTTTCCTTTTTATCCAGAAGTTCCACAGTTCATTGAGAATTTTTTACAAAGTGAAACGTTTAAATCACTAACTGAAATAATAAGGAATAACAGAAGCATTTCCTAATATTTAATATATTTTATGTATATGTTTTAAAAAGAACAGAAGCAAAAAAGGTAACTTAAAAAGAAAATTGAAAAAAATTAATTGATGAATTTGGGGAAATTTGGTTTAAAGTAAGACAACAGTTACAATCCTTCAGGAGTTTTAATTTCCATCAAGATGGTGAGTGACAAAAGGAGGTTGTTGGAGAGTAGTGATAGAGCCATGCCCAGCCCTCTTAAGTTCTATCTGTGCCAGGACTAAAACCCCCACACACATGTCATAGATGATTTGGTGGCCCTGGGATCAAGATCACTGATATTCTTCAGAAAAGAAGATTATCAATATTAAATATATACCATGTACAGAAATAAAACATTAAAATGAAATATTTAACTTTAGAAAAGTCTGTAGTAATAACTAATAATTTCCCTTTCAATTGTCGTAGTCTAAAAATACCTTGATCGTGAGCAATGTTAAGAGACTAGTATTATGGGGCACCCGGGTGGCTCAGTCATTAAGCATCTTCCTTCGGCTCAGGTCATGATCCCAGGGTCCTGGGATTGAGCCCCACATTGGGCTCCCTGTTCCATGGGAAGCCTGCTTCTCCCTTTCCCACTGCTTCCGCTTGTCTTCCCTCTCTCACTGTGTCTCTCTCTGTCAAATAAATAAATAAAATCTTTTTTTAAAAAAAGAGAGACTAGTATTATCACTTATGCAGGGAAAATGAGAGCTTATCATTCCTTCTTTCCACTGTGAGAGTAGTGTCATTATATTAAAAATTCACCCTTGTGATTAAAAGGAAAATTAACATAAAGGGAAAAGATGCTGGGGCACCTGGCTGGCTCAGTTGGGAGATCTCATGACTCTTAATCTCGGGGTTGTGAGTTTAAGTCCTATGTTGGGTGTAGAGATAACTTAATAAAATCTTTTTAAAATGGGGGGAAGCTCACAAAATAACTTGTCTATTACAAAATTGGTATTTATCTTGAAAAACAGTATTCAGTGATTTAAAGATGAATGGGAAGGTAGAAGAAAATAAAATAAGAGTTGTGGCAGAGCAAAGAAAAGAAAAGAGAGACTTGGTAGTGTGTAAATACAAATCTACTGAAAGCTTTCAATTCTGAACTCAGAAAAGAAGTGGAAAACTAGAATTGGCTTCGCCTACTCAACTGTTCCTAAAGGCCTATCAAATTTAGGGATCAGAAAATCCAAAAAATAAAAGTCACTCTTAAAATAAGAATATTCAATCCATGACATAGTTCAATATAACTGTGAGAGTTTGTTATTTCTTAGAAAAAGAATTTATAGTCTAAATAGTGACTCACTCACTGATCCAGTGTCTGTAGTCCAAGTTATTTCTTTAGTTTATTTCAGCTATATATTTACAGACCCTTGGTAAGTTTGAAAAATGTTCTTAAAAACATACTGAACAAATGAAAAAGACAGAAATATTTAAAAATAAATGGGCTGAATATACAGGAATAAAAACAAAGAGAAAAATTATTTTTTTAAGTAAAATGATGCCACAGGAAACCAACCCACTGAAAGGTATCAATGCTCCCTACTGAATGGCCATCCCACAATCCACCACTGCTACAATGAGAGGACATGAGTCATACAAAAGGGATGCTAATCTCTATCATCTCCAATCTAAAAAGCTCACTTTTATTTCTCCTTTTCTAGGACTATAGAATAGGAATTAATTTTTGTAGGGGGAAATTTTTTTAATATGTTGTTCTTGTTTCTTTCTGTCAGTAACTTTAATATCCATCAGTACGCTTTCTTCCTATTTGTTAATTCCACTACCCAAAGATATTCTGAGGGTTCTGGGAAATTTTCTGATATGATTATTTTTACTTTTACCTTGAGACTGGTGTGTTTACCCCATATTCCCTTAGTTTATGATGTTTCCTAAAAGGAGAGCCTCACTCTTCCAAAAGAGTAAATAAAAGGCAAATGATTTCCTTGGAGTGATTATGAGAGGTTATCAGGAGAAACTAACAAAATCTGCAACAGAATCTGCAACAGAATAAGAGAAGAAAAAAATTTAGACTAGGAAATAGGGGAAAAAAGAGTTAAAACACAGAAGATGCACAAAAGACAAGTTAATCTAAATGGCTTCAAATTCCTAAAACAGCTGAGAAAATAGAATTTGGAGCAGACTTTTCTCTCTTCCCTCTCCCTCAAGCTTTACTCTGAATAAAATTGTAAGATTTCAGACAAAAGCATGCAGTAAAATTGAGAGTAATCTATCATTAGAAATTATTCAAAAACTCCAAACAGGACATCCTGAATCATTTATTTGTGTTTTGACTTCAGAAAAATATGTAATAAAGTACAAAGATAATTTTTCTCCTTAAATATTATATTATTGGTTCTTGAGGAAACCATCACTTCTAACACAATAATTTCAATCTCATATTTAACCTTTTATCTCCTTGCTGTCATCATATGGTTTAGTTAAAAATATTATGTAAAAAGCAATTACCCAGATTAATGGAAAAAATAAATGCCTGTATCTGAGACAATCATTACCAATGCTTAAATAGCTTATCAACATTAGTTAACAGATTGTACAAACAAAAAAAAAGCATAGAGATATAAATAACAATAAGGAAATAGAGGGAAGGAGACAAGGAGAAAGATGAATGAAAGAAAGCAAAGGAGGAGGAGGAGAAGAAGAGGAGGAGGAGGGAAAAAAGAAGTGGGGGGAAGAGAGAGAGAACATGTTAAATATCTCTGAAGGGTTTCAGCCATAGGATTGAGTAAAAGTCTCTGAAGGGTTTCAGCCATAAGATTAAGTAAAAGAATAAAAGTGGGCCTCCTTCTCTCCACTACACTGATGGGAACATTAGTGCCCTGCTCTCACATCCTATCTGGCCAAGTACCATAGATCAAGTAGTTTACAAACAACAAAAATTTATTTTTCACAGTTCTGAAGGCTGGAAGTCTGATATCAGGGTGTTAGCATGGTCATGTTCTGGTGACAGCCCTCCTCCAGGTTGCAGAATGCCATCTCCTTATTGTAGCAGAAAACAGGGGAGATCTCTCTCTGGGGTCCTTTTTATAAGGACACTAATACCACTCATTCATAAGGATGCCACCCTCATGGTCTCATTACCTCCTAAAAGCCTCACCTCCGCCTACCATCACTTTGGGAATTAGGGTTCAACATACGAATTTGAGAGGGACACAAACATCAAGTACATTGTACCATCTTATTGTGGCCAAAAACATAAATAAATAAAGGAGTAGGTACTGCTTCATGGTCTCATTTCTGAAACTACCTTATGAGGATGAACTAGATTCTTGACCTGAGAGAGTATTTATTTTTTTTATTTTATTTCCATGTCAAATTTATTTTTTAAATGTAGATTTTATTTTATCTTTTTGCTTTTATTTTTTGTTATGTTACTCACCATACAGTACTTCATTATTTTCCAATGTAGTACTCCATGATTCATCATTTATGCACAGCACCTAAGTCTCCTTCCAATAGATGCCCTTCTTAATACCCATCACCAGGCTAACTTATTTCTCCACCGCTCCCCTTCAAAACCCTCAGTTTGTTTCCCAGAGTTCATAGTCTCTCATGGTTCACCTCCCCCTCTGATTTCTCCCTTCCTTTTCCTAATGTCCTCCATGCTATTCCTTATGTTCCACATATAAATGAAACCATATGATAATTGTCTTTCTATGCTTGACTTATTTTGCTTAGCATAATCCCCTCCAGATCATCTATGTCGATGCAAATGGTGGATATTCATCCTTTCTGATGGCTTAGTAATATTCCATTGTGTGTATGGACATCTTTATCCATTTGTCTGTTGAAGGGCATCTCAGCTACTCCCACAGTTTGGCTATTGTGGATGTTGCTGCTATGAATATTGGAGTTCATGTGCCCCTTCTTTTTACTACATCTGTATCTTTAGGGTAAATACCCAGCAGTGCAATACCAATGGCATTTTTCAAAGAGCTGGAACAAACAATTCTAAAATTTTTATGGAACCATAAAAGACCCTGAATCACCAAGGAAATGTTGAAAAAGAAAAACAAACCTGGGAGTATCACATTGCCTGATTTCAAGCTATATTACAAAGCTGTGATCACCAAGACAGCATGGTACTGATCACAGTGCCATACACAGTACCATATACAGACACACAGATCAATGGAACAGAATAGAGAGCCCAGATATGGAGCCTCAACTCTATGGTCAACTAATCTTCGACAAACAATAGACTATTTAAATTATTATTTTTGTCTGTATTTTTTCCCTCCCCCAATGTCCTCAGTGTCCTCTGGTAATGGATTGTTTCTCAATTCCATTATCCATAGGTCACCCATCAATTCTTCTGTGCTCATTTTTTTTACTTCTAATTCTGTTGGACCTTAAGTTTCATTGTCTCTTCCCTTAACTCTTTAGTTTTTTTATAACTTCTGAAAGGAAGGACATTCCTTAAAGGGCAGAGAAGTGATCTCCTGTAACTTGTTAAAAAGTCATTAACAGAAACTAATAAATTTAGCACCAGAATTTACAGCAACAGAAGAAGATGAGGGACAAAAGAAGAAAAGACATTTTTAAAATAAAGAGGATTCATGAAATTCAAGGCTGCAAATTTAGAGTTTTTAACAGTTTCTGATACGTTTCCAATTCTAGTAATAACAAGAGAAAATGAGGCACTCTCCCCTCCATATTCCCTTTCTAAAGTCTCAGGTGTCAACCCTGAGATCAGTTCCAGCCCCACTCTTCTGCAGTCTAGAAAAAGTACTGCCTAAGCAGAGAATCTACAGGAGACACATTTATCCAATCCCTGATTGAAGGTCAACAGCTGGCATTGGTCCTGACTACAGAGTGTGAAGCAGCCCTGTGACCTTGCCCATCCCTGCTCTCCTGCTCTGGAAGCCAGTCCTGCCAGCCCAGGGACTCATCTAGGGACCCGGAGTACACTCACGCAGGAACCAGTGGGATCTATGCCCCCAGGTAATAGGACTGCTTTTGGATGACTTGACTGCAGATCTAGAAATGGCCCTATGACTTAACTCCAGCCTTGCTTGAGTTTAGTCCTAGAGGAGTCTTATCCACCTAGGGATTGAGAAGGAACCATGCCTACCTACACCCCATAACAGACCTGCCAAACACAAACTCAACTGTAGACCTGGCAACAGCCACATGACAGCCTCATCTCCACTTGCCTGAGATCCCAGAGGCAGTCCTATCACACTCAAAACTGAAAGGTAAAGATCTTTACCTCATGAAGCTAGTCTGTATAGACAGAAAAGAGTGTTTTTTTCCTTCAAATGTATAGAAATCAATGCAATGTGTAGAAATCAATGCTCCATTACATGGAGCATGAAAAATCAGGCAAACATGACACCACCAAAGGAGCCTCGAAAAGCTCCAGTAACCACCCAAAGATATAAAAACCTATGAATTGCATAACAAATAATTTTAAAAAAATGTCTTAAGGAAGTTCAGCAAGTTACAAGACAACACCAGTAGATGACTCAATGAAATCAGGAAAACCATACATGAACAAAATGAGAAGCTCAACAAAGATAGAAATCACAGAAAAGAATCAAATAGGAATTTTAGAGCTGCAAAACACAATGAATGAAGTGAAAAATCCAATAAAGAGCATTAACAGCCCAATCAATCAAGCAGAAGAAAAAAATGTTACCTCAAAGATGGGTTATCTGAAGTTATCTGATAAGAGAACAAAGAAAAGAGAATGAAAAAGAGAACAAAAGAAGGACAAAATTATGATATTCCATCAAATGAAACAATTTATGCATTATGGGAATCCCAGAAGAAGAAAGGGAAAAAGAAATAGAAAAATTATTTAAAGAAACAATGGTGAATAACTTCCCAAATCATATAGATATACAAGTATATGAAGCTTATAAGTCTCCAAGCAGATATAACCCACAGGGATCTTTTCCAAGTCACAATATAACAAAATTAAATGAAACATATAAAAAAATAAAATAAAATAATTTTTCTTTACTTGTTGAATATCTGATATTTAATATAAACAGAAGGAAATTCGTACAAACTTTTATTACAGAGCCTATTTTAATCTACCTAATACACTCACATATCTGGACTGAAAGATCTTGAAAAATATATTTTAGATAACTGTGATAAGTAAAAATGTCAAGTGAAGGAGATAGTGAAATATCATATGTGTACCTGTGGTTAATCACTTCAAAAATAAAGGAATTTTCAGGAAAAAAAAAAATTTTTAAATCAGCAAGAGAAAAGAAACTTCTCACATACATGGAACTCCCCACGAGGCTATCAGTGGATTTCTCATCAAGAACCTTGCAGGATAAGAAAGAGTATTTGACACATTCAAAGTGCTGAAAGAAAAAGAAATCAACCAAGATTACTTTACCCAGCAAAGTTGTCCTTCAAAAATAAAGGAGAAATAAAGAAAAACAAAAGCAGGAGTGCATCACCTAGACCTACCTTACAAGAAATGCTAAAAAGGACTTATTCAGCTGCAATTAAGGATATTAATTAATAACATGAAAATATAAGACTCTGTGGTGAATGTAATTATGTAAGGTGGCCTGGGCGGCTCATTCCATTAAGCATCTGCCTTCAGTTCAGGTCCTGACCCTGGGGTCCTGGGATTGAGCCCCACACTGGGCTGCTGGCTCAGTGGGGAGCCTGCCTCTCCCTGTCCCTCTGCTCATCCCCCTGCTTGTGCTCTCTTGCTCTCTTTCTCAAATAAAGGAATAAAATCTTTTTTAAAAGTATGTAGTCAAATTCACAATAGTCAAACTCTAATAGTGGTATGTAAGACACTTAAAAAGTATTAAAAATTACAATATCTAAAAGTTGTTAATAGACACTATATAAAAAGATGTAAATTATAACCTCAAAAATAAAACGTGGAGAAGAGTAAAATGGTAGAGTTTTCATATATGATCAAAGTTACATTGTTAATAGCCAAAAATAGACTGTTATAACTATAAGATGTTTATGTAAACTTCCTGGTAATCACGAAACAAAAATCTATAGTAGGTACAAAAATGGTGAAGAGAAGAGAAGCATAGAAATATAGAAAATCATAAAATCAAACAAAAAGATAGAAAGACAAGGATAAAAGAACAAAGGAACTATAAAACACCCAGAAATAAATAAGATAACAAGTGTAAATCCTTAGCTATCAATAACTAATTTAGAGGTAAGTAGATTAAATTCTCCAATAATAATAATATAGTGACTGAATGAAAAAAAAATACACCCAACTATAATGTTGCCTACAAGAGACATTGCAGCTTTAAGGACATACTTAGTCGGAAAGTGAAGGATGGAATATATTCTACATAAATGGAAACTAAAAGAGAACAGGGGAGGCTATACTTAACCAGACAAAATAGACTCAAAGTCAAATACTATAGTAAGAGACAAAATTTGTTATATAATGGTAAAGGGGTCAGTTCATCTAGGAGACATAATAATTTTAAATATATGTACCCAATATCAGAATTCTGATATATTAAGTATATTAAGCAAATACAAACAGATTTGAAAGGAGAAATTGGTAACAATACAAAAATAGTAAGGGATTTCAATAACCCAGTTTCAATGACGGATAGACTATCTGGACAGAAAATCAATAAGGAAATATTGGACTGGACCTATACTTTAGGCCAAATGGACCTGACAGACATATATACAACATTCCATCCCATAGCTGCAGAACACACGTGCTATTCCAGTACCCATACAATAGCATCTAGGTAATAAATTAGACCATAGAACAAGACTTACAAATTTAAGAAGAATGAAATTATACCAAGTATCTTTTCTGACCACAACGGTATGAAACTAGAAATCAATAACAGGGTAAAAATGGGAAAATTCAGTCTGTGAAAATTAAACATTCTTAACGGACCAATGGGTTTAAAAAGAAATCAAAAAAGAGGGGCGCCTGAGTGGCTTAGTGGGTTAAAGCCTCTGCCTTCAGCTCAGGTCAGGATCTCAGGGTCCTAGGATCAAACCCTGCATCAAGGCTTTCTGCTCAGCGGGGAGCCTGCTTCCTCCTCTCTCTCTTCCTGCCTCTCTGCCTACTTGTGATCTCTCTCCTCTCTGTCAAATAAATAAATAAAATCTTTAAAAAAAATCAAAAGAGAAAAAATGATTTCTTAAAACAAATGAAAATGTAAACACAAAATACTAAAACTTATGGTTTTAGTATTCTAAAACTTCTAAAAGGGAAGTTTAGTGAGAAACACATTAAGGAAAAAAGAAAGATTGCAAATAAACAACCTCACTTTACACATCAAGGAGGTAGGAAAAACAACAACAACTAAACCCAAAGTTCATAGAAGGAAGGAAATGACAAAGGTCAGAGATGAAATAAATGAAATAAATCAGAAAAAAAAAGAAAAATTAACAAAACTAAAAAGCAGCTATTCCAAAATATAAACAAAATTAACAAATCCGTAGCTCAATTAAGAATAAAAGAAAGAAGACTCAAAATCAGAAATGAAAGTTATTACAAATGATCCTGCAGAAATACATAGGATTCTGAGAGACTTTAATGAATAATTATGTGCCAACAATCTTTATAACCTACAAGAAATAAATACACTTCTGAAAACACACAACTGACCAGCTGAAGCAATAAAGGGCAAATAAAACTCTCAATACAGAAAACCCCAGCACTAGATGATTTTACTGATAAATTCTACAAAAAATTCAAAGAATAGTTAATGTCGGGGTACCTGGGTGGCTCAGTGGGTTAAAGCCTCTGCCTTCGGCTCAGGTCATGATCTCAGGGTCCTGGGATCAAGCCCTGCATCAGGCTTTCCGCTCAGCCGGGAGCCTGCTTCCCCTCTCTGCCTGCCTCTCTTCCTACTTGTGATCTCTCTCTCTCTCTCTCTGTCAAATAAATAAAATCTTAAAAAAAAGAAAGAATAATTAATGTCAACATTTCTCAAGCTCTTCCAAAAAACTGAATAAAGGAAAACACTTCCAAACTCACTTTATAAGACAGGCATTACTCTGATACCAAAGACAGCTAAGGGCACTAGAAGAAAACTATAGATCAGTATTCCTAATGAATATAGATATAAACATTATAAACACTATATTGGCAAAAATATTTTTGAAAGTAAATAAATTTTCAACTAGAGCAATCACTTCTTTATGGAGTTATTGAAATAACTCATAATTATAATGAAATTTGCTATCATTAAGATTTGATTTCATAGCCTTGAATAAATAAAAGCTATAAAATGCCTCCAAATTAGGGCAGATGCCTGGGACAGGGATTGCCTCATTTAAATGCTTTTTTCAGATAACTGAGTTTAATACCAGCTCAATTTTATATTTTTCCTTAGATTATGTATATAACTGACCTTGCAAAGTCACTGCAAATATTTCTAGATAGCCAAGATAGTTACTAAATCTCCCACACTCATTACCATGTGTTAGTCCATGAAAGTATACCCTCTTTCCCCCTCACAATAATATAAACCTGAAATACTATGACATATTTACTATGTTAAAAAAATAATAGCACAATTAAAACTGTTTACATAAGATTTGCAATAATATAGAAAAAGGCTTTTAATAGAGTGAAACATGGCGTAAAATTATTTAGAATGCATTTATACTTAGGTCACAACTATAGAAAGAGAAAGAAGGAAGGATGGAAGGAAGAAGGGAAGGAAGGAAGAGAAAGAAAGAAAGAAAGAAAGAAAGAAAGAAAGAAAGAAAGAAAGAAAGAAAGAAAGAAAGAAAGAAAAGAAGAAGTGATAGAAAGAAAAGAAAGAAAGAAAGAAAATAAGAATTGGTTTAAGTGATAAAACAATTTTTTAAACCAGTTCTTTTGACTTCAGATTTTGTTCTTTCTTTGACACTAGCCTACTTTCTATAAAAACTGAAGTCCAAATTTGGAAGTTTTGAAGTCTTTAATATTAATCAATATCTCCATTATAAAGGTGTCTTATATTAAGACTAGACTTTTTTAATGAATCATAATTGACATATAATATTATATTAGTTGCAGTGGTAAAGCAGTGATTCTCAACAACACCATACATTAACTAATGCTCACCTTGATAAGGGTGGCCACCATCTGTCACCATACAACATTCTTAAAATAATATTGACTATATTCCTTATGCTATACTTTTCATCCCCATAACTTATTTATTTTATAACCAGAAGTTTATTCCTCTGAATCCTCTTCACCTATTTTATCCATTCCCTTACTCACCTCCCCTTTTGTAAATCGCCAGTTTCTTTTCTATATTTAAGAGACTGGGTTTTTGTGTTTCTTCATTTGTTTTGTTTTCTGGATTGTTCTTGTTTTTTGTTTTGTTTTGTTTGCTTTTTAGATTCCACATATAAGTGAAACCATATGATATTTGTTTTTCTCCATCTGACTTATTTTACTTAGCATAATACTCTCTATATCCATCCATGTTATTGCAAATGGCAAGATTTCATTCTCTTTTGTGGCTGAGTAATATTCCACTGCATATATATGTATATATCACATTTTTTTATCCATTCACCTATTGATTGCACTTGGGTTGCTTCCATGTTTTAGCTATTATAAATAATGCTGCAGTAAATATGGGGGGTGTATATACCTTTTCAAATTATTTTCTTCATTTTCTATGGGTAAATACCCAGTAGTAGAATTACTGGATCACATTATATTTCTATTTTTAATTTAAAAATTATTATTAGGTAACTTATGTGCATTATAAAATATTTTTACTTTGTAACTAAACATCTTACAGTGCTATTGACAAACAAAATTATTTTCTAAGAGCGATATAAAATACAGAAAATATAATTCAAAAGTTTAATTAAGGGGCGCCTGGGTGGCTCAGTGGATTGGGCCTCTGCCTTTAGCTCAGGTGGTGGTCTCAGGGTCCTAGGATCTAGCCCCGCATCTGGCTCTCTGCTCAGCGGGGAGCCTGCTTCCCCCTCTCTCTCTGCCTGCCTCTGTGCCTACTTGTGATCTCTCTCTGTGTCAAGTAAATAAATAAAATCTTTTAAAAAAAAGTTTAATTAATTATACTACATTTTCTTAACTTCTATGTCAAAAAAATCACCATGAATAAATCTGAAAAGCAAATATAAATTAAGAAAAAATTTATACCACATAAAGATTTTATAGCCTTAATATATAATGACCTCTGGGGGAAAAAAATAAAGCAAAAGATACGGTAAGATAGCAATAAATAAATGCTAAAAATCCAAAAATAGAAGTTAATCAAAGAAATACAAATAAGATCTTTTTTTTAAAAAAAAGCTATCTGTGAACTATTATAAAGATTTACAGAGTATAATGTTTTTTGGGTGTTGACCATATTTCTATTTCTATGGTAACATGGTTTAACTTTTCAATAGTGCATTTGACAATATGTTTCAAAATATAAGATCTTCACATCTATTAACTAAGAAATTATGCTTCCAGAAACGTTTTCTAAGGAAAAAAAAAAACTTTTCTAAGGCGTCTGTATTAGGCAGTTTATCACATTATTATTTACAATAATTAAAATTTGCACATAATACTCATCAATAAGAGATTGGCTTAAAATTTTGAAATTACATAAATGGAATTTATACCATTATGAAAACATTTTATACCAATCAATAGTATGGACACAGGACCATGAAATGTTTTTAAATTAAAAGACCACTGTACCAATTACGTTTAATAGTAAAATTTCCTCTTGTGTTGTAAGTTGTTAACCTCAAATGTATTTGTATATATTATTTCAGCAATTTCTAAAGTGCACTGATGTAGTTTTTGTCATTTTGTCCCCACATAACTATATGAGGTAAATAAGGCCAGTATTATTAACTTCATTGTACACATGAAAAGTTAAGATTCAAAAGATTGAGAGTCTTTGGCAAAGGCCATATAGTAACAGAACTCAAATATTTTTCAATTCCTCATCCAATGATGTCTCCACTATCCTGAACTGAGTCTAACAAGCTTTCTCAAAACAGGAAACAGGCGTATTCCACAGTGCCAGCATTCCAGGTTGGAAGCCCTATTGAAAATGCTCTTCATAATATCCTCCCCCATATCTCTACCTTCAACATCACCTGTCCAGTTTCACAAATTATGAATTACTTTATGCTTTTCCCATAACTTTCAGGCTTCTATGTATTCCAGCCCCCCAACTCCTAACTTTCCTTTACTAATAAAATACAGAGGAGGAAATGTGGATAGGGATTATTGCCCAATACAGATAATGCAACACCCAAGCATAAAACACGCACTTCGACTCCAGCCAAAGAGAAGAGCCAATTAGAGACCAGCTGAATAAATCTGAGTGTCCAGTGCAAAATATCTGGGCTTTTATAAAGGGATGCCACTATGATGCACAACACAAGCTCTCACTAAACTCGTGACCCACTCCCAATGGGGGGAGACTCCTAACTCTCATTACTTTACTAAAATATATTTTCTATCATATTTTGGTAACTACTTGTCCTATTTGGTCTAGATAAAATAAGGAAAGGGACAGTGAACCTTAGCAGAGGCAAACATTCAAGGTCAATTAAAAGAGAAGTCATGAAAGGATTAACTAAAGGGACCTGGATTTCAATGAAACAAATAGTAATGCTCTATTTTTCCTATTTGTAAAAATATTAATTTTAGTTTTCTATGTATCACACAGCAATAAATATTCCTATTATTGGCATAGGTACTACAAGAACCAGCTATTTTGCCACCTTAAGTAATGCTACTATCTCTAAATCACTTTTAAAACAGACTTCCTGAAAACCTATAAGATAGCTAAGGAAAGTTCCAGCCTCATTGTCTCTCAAATTGCCAGCTTAGCAGTTCTCTTTAACACTCAAAGGGAGATGGAACGTCCTTAGGGAATCATTAATATTATTTAATAATATAATTTTCTCAGAGAAGGTTATCATTTTCATACTACACCTCTATTTTAAATCATAATAAACTCCAGGCACAGTCCACTGAGAATTTTAATTCTTTTGTTTTGTATTTTTCCCTTTTTTCAGTTCAATTCCTGTACATCTGTATTTTAAGAACTTCCTATCTAATCCTTCATATGTGTACAACTTGACAAATTTTATATTATTGGGAAAAACAAATTGATTTCTTCAAACTTGAAGCAAAGTAAAAATGCTTGATAGCAAAAGTCGACAATAGAAAAAAACTAAGATATGAGTTATGCATTTTTGTTATATTATCTGTTATATTTTCAGGTAATTTGAAAGAAGATTCAAAAACAGAAGTAAAAAGTAGGACTACAGAATCAGAGAAAACTACACCAAAACAGGATATTCATTTGAGAATTCAGATAGTCCCATATCAAAATAGCCAAAGTGGTCCTAAATACCAGCAGAAGGGAGAAGTAAGTGGCCCTGAGAAGACATATGAAAAGAGACAAAAACAGCAAACTGGAGTGAAAGTTGAAAAGCTTCCTGAGAAAACTCAGAGTAAAGAAGAGAGAAGAGTAAAAAAAGACAAAAGAAAAGATACTGAGAAGGACATGGACAAGAAAAAGAAAATAGATAAGGGCCAATTGAAGAAAGGAGGTGGTGAAAAAGATAAAGGTGAAGAAGCAGAAAGGGTGAACATGAAAAATAAGGGACATGAGAACATGGAGGATAAAGATAAGAAGGAAGATAAAGACTTAAAGGAGAATAAATACAAGGAAGTGGAAAAGAACAAAAAGGATAAGGTCAAGAAAGGACATGAGGATAAGACAGAGGACAAGGACACAAAGGGAGATGAAGACAAGACAGATGACAGGGACAAGAAGGGAGATGAGGACATAAAGAAGGATGAGGACAAGGACAATAAGGGAGAGAAAGATAGGACAGTGTACAAGGACATAAAAGGGGGTGAAGACAAGACAGAGGACAGGTACACAAAGGAAAATGAGGACAGAAAGGAGGAGGAGGACAAGGACAATAAGGGAGAGAAAGATAGGACAAAGGATAAGAACACAAAAAGGGGTGAAGACAGGACAGAGGACAGGGACAAGAATAGAGATAAGGACATAAGGGAGGATGAGGACAAGAACAATAAGGGAAATGCAGACAGGACAGAAGATAGGAAGAAGAATAGAGATGAGGACATAAAGGATGAGGACAAGGACAATAAAGGAGATGAGGACAGGACAGAGGAGAGGGGCAAGAATGGATATGAGGACATAAAGGAACATGAGGACAAGGACAAGAATGAAGAGGAGAGTATAAAGGAGGATGATGACAAGGACTATCAGGGAGATGAGGACAGGACAGAGGACAAGGATAAGAATGGGTATGAGGACATAAAGGAGGATGAAGACAAGGACAAGAATGGAGATGAGGAGAGGATGGAGGACAGGGACAAGATTGGAGATGAGGACATAAAGGAGGATGAGGAGAAGGACAAGAATGGAGATGAGGACAGGACAGAAGACAGGGACAAGAATGGAGATGAGGACATAAAAGAGGATGAGGACAAGGACAAGAACGGAGATGAGGACAGGATGGAGGACAGGGACAAGATTGGAGATGAGGACATAAAGGAGGATGAGGAGAAGGACAAGAATGGAGATGAGGACAGGACAGAGGAGAAAGACAAGAAGAGAGGTGAAGATAAGACAGAATACAAGGATATGAAAGGGGATTCTACAAAAAAAAAGGATAAAACAAAGGTGGCTAAAGAGGACAAGAAGAACATAGACTCAAAACAAGGCAAGGGAAAGAAAATGGGCAGTAAAAAAAGGGTCTCATTGAAGAAAACTCCACATTTCATAAACTAACAAAACAGAATTGAATAGTTTTTCTCCAACACATAAACTTCAAAAAACTAACTCCCCATCTTCTATGATAGAGATTAAAATAATACATTCCTTACATTCTTTTTAGTCACAAATTTTCTATTATTTTGCTTGTAATCTGGAAAAACCTCCTTCAGAAATTGCTTCTTTTTAGATCTCTCAGTTTCAAACTTCAGCTGCCAAATGTGAGTTTTTCAAAATGTATGTTTGTGATGTATCATTGTCAGGGAAATACAATTAAGTAAAAATTAAATAAAGCTCTGATTAAAGAAATGTAGAGCTATATTTTCTCAAAAAAGTGTGGTGTTTTTCTATCTAACCAAATAGCTATTTAGGTAGTCCCTGTTAAGTGCAACATCCATAAAGATATGCAAAATATCTTTATCAATAGGATAAACATATATGAGAAGAGTCAACCATGCTAAAAATATAAATATCAAAAAAATTCAGAGCAATTATCTTATGGTCTCACTTACGTGTGGAGTATAAAGAAAATCATGGAGTGCATTGTGAGAAGGAAGGGAAGGATGAATGGGGGGAAATCGGAGGAGTGATGAACCAGGAGAGACTGTGGACTCTGAGCAACAAACTGAGGGTTTTGGAGGGGAGGGGGTGGGGGGGTGAGCCTGGTGGTGGGTATTGAGAAGGGCACATATTGCATGGAGCACTGGGTGTGGTGCATGAACAATCAATCTTGTAACACTGCAAAATTAAAATAAACATATATGGGGAGAAAAAAATTCAGAGCAATAAATACAACAGGAAAAATTCAGAAGAGGAAAACCTTTGTTTAGGGGTAATACAAGAAAGACTTTCATAGGCAGTGGAATTTGAGCTGGGCATCAAAAGAAAACAGGTAGGATTTGTATATTATTTGAGATCCCTGGATTAGTAGGAATTACTCCTTGAAGGAAGATCTGTGTCTTACTGTGATCTCCATCCTCAGTGCCTAGCACAGTGTTTATTAAATTGAATGGACTGGGAAAGGAATGAGAGAAAAGAATTTAGAATATAGAAAGTCTATTCTCAGGACAGAGAGAAAAGCAGAGAATCTGTGTACAGTAAAGCACCGCAAGGATAAGGACACAAAGGGGGATGAGGACTCTGCTGATACAGAAGATGATTTCAGGTGGCCCCCAAGTAAACATTTTAATAGTAATAGTTAATACTTTTATGTGAATAAAAGAAGTATATCCAGCCTATCAAGCCCATTTTTGAAATTATAGAGTAAGATGAGATTAAGGTGAGCCAATTAAAAAAATAAGTATAAAATAGCATAGGTTCTATTTATTTTTATTTTTTGATAAATATTTATTTTTTATTTATATTCTGGTTTATTTTATTTTTTTTAATTTTACTTTATTTTTTCAGTGTTTCAAGATTCATTCTTCATGCATAGGTTCCATTTAGATATTGTAAAAAAATATGACAAATGGTAGGATCTAAATGATGAAATTTGACAAATGCTTTCTTCTAAGAAGAAAATAAGGCTGGAATAAGAAATTAGAGTTCTGGGGGGACTTGAGTTTTCATTCCATTTATTTCATAGGCAACAGATAAAAACTCTCCCTCTCTAGTTTCATCTTGTTTTATTTTCTCCTCTCTTCCCTTATGAACCTCTGCTTTGTTTCTTAAATTCCACATATCAGTGAGATCATTGTCTTTCTCTGATTGACTTATTTTGCTTAGAGTAATACCCTCTAGTTCCATCCACATCTTTGCAAATGGCAAAGATTTCATTTTTTGATGGCTGAGTAGTATTCCATTGTGTGTGTGTGTGTGTGTGTGTGTGTGTGTGTGTATACATATATATATACACCACATCTTCTTAAGCAATGATCCTCTTCATGATGAGATTACTGGTGATTTTTCACTACTTTTGTTTTTCTTTTCACACTCATATTTTTCAAAATAAATGTATAACATTTTAACCAAAATTTTTTTTAATTTATCCTGAAACACTGTTTTTTATATGTTCATTAAAGAGATATGGTTGAGATGTAATAAATGTCTTCACACTATTTCCAAAATAATTATGATACTATATTAAATTGAGAGACTTTTACAATAGCCATGATAACATAATGCCAATATAGATTTATTTTTTAAAAATTCTGTGAGATCCAAGGCTGTATTTTGGAACTGCGTATTTCACCCCTCCATTTGTATTGATTCGTTCACCAATCACTTGTTACATACCAGGCACCACCCTGGTGGGCACTATTAAATACAGCTTATGCCCTCATGGAACTTTTTCTGGTGGGAAAGATAGCAATCATAAGCACATGAAACTGCACTTATAATGGCATTTTTTTTTTAGAATTGAAAAACGGGGATAAGATAGTGGTCAGGCATAAAGGACAGAGGGGAAGCTAAGCACACGTCAGGGATAGGAGATGATAACTTATAGACAAAGCCAACATGAGATATATTTGCTGCTCAAAGTCATTTTTAATTTTATAAATAAGAGACCTCTGGGGCGCCTGGGTGGCGCAGTTGGTTGAGCGGCTGCCTTCGGTTCAGGTCATGATCCCGGAGTCCCGGGATCGAGTCCCATGTCGGGCTCCCGGCTCTGGGAAGTCTGCTTCTCCCTCTGACCTTCCCCCCTCTCATTCTTAGTCTCTCTCTCTCTAATAAATAAATTAAAAATCTTTAAAAAAAAAAAAAAAAGAGACCTCTGGGTATAATTTCCAAAGCCTTATCTCTGGAAACAGGGGAAAGAGAGTTCTTTTTATGAGAGCTTGAGATAAATAGAGTGGGGCTTTAACACTATAATGAGATTGAGGTAACTGTCCAGCACTTCTAGCACTTTCTGACTCAGATCTAAGGAGGTTCATCCTCAAAAAAATTTTTTCTTCTGTTCTAGCAGTTTGATAAGTTTCTAAAAGGTCAGACTGACAGGCTTCTGGTTTGGTTTTTTAAAGTTCAGATTGAAGGGCACATAAGTGATTATGTCAGTTAAATGTCTCGTTCTTGGCTTTGGCTCAGGACATAATCCCTCAGATCTCTAGGATCCAGACCCAGATAGGGCTCTGCACTGTGTGGAGTCCTCTTCAGATTCTTTCTCCCACTCCCTCCCCCTCTTCTCCTCCCTGCTCATGCACTCGTGCTCTCTCTCTCTCTCTCTCTCTCAAATAAATAAATAAGATCTTAAAAAGTGGTCAGATTGACAGGTAAAAACTTCTACTAGAAGTCTCCTGACTTCAGGGGTCAGGCCAGCCAGTAACAACTGGCAATATGAGAGGGTGCAGTAGAAGAAGGGGAGGGTGAAGTGAAGCTGGTGAAAGGCTTGGATTTAGGGATGGAGTCACACATGAAGGCAATGGGAAAGCCAGGGCTGATTCTGCTAGCTGGAATGGCGAGTGGAGGCCTTATAAAGCCTAGCACCATCCCCCACCTCCTCTTCTGCTCACCAGGAGAGCTGAGTGCCCTTATTTGGGGCTGGGCTCCAAAAGCCAGTGAAAATAATTGCCTAAAAGAACTAAAATAGGGGTGCCTGGATGGCTCAGTGGGTTAAAGCCTCTGCTTTCAGCTCAGGTCATGATCTCAGGGTCCTGGGATTGAGCCCCACATCAAGCCCCGAGCCCCACATCGAGCCCCGAGCCCCACATCGGGCTTTCTGCTCAGCGGGGAGTCTGCTTCCCCTTCTCTCTCTGCCTGCCTCTCTGCCTACTTGTGATCTCTCTCTCTCTGTCAAATAAATAAATAAAATCTTTTAAAAAAAAACCTAAAATAATTTTAGTCACTAAACATAACAAGCACCATTGTGAAAGCGACCTGCAATAGGAAGATTACTACCCAGTGAGTCCATTAAGGATTGTTTAATCTTAAGTACTACTTGAATTGAGAGCTAAAAGAGGAGTAAGAATCATTAGAAAAATAGGAAAGAGAACAGTTTACTATACTGGGAGGTTAGCAGTCAAAGGCATCTTGACTTGAGCAAACAGGCTCAGTAACAGAAACTGAAAGAAGCCTTGTACACCCAGAGCAACAGGGAAGAAAGTTAAAGCTCTGAAGCTTCAGCTTTGAAGAAGCAGAACAGAAGCAGAACCATGTAGAGCTTTTTAGGACATGTTAAATTTTGTCTCTCATCTTTGATTAATTGAGAAACTACAGAAAGCTTTTTAATGAGACTTGATTGGATTTGCATTTTTTAATTTAATTTTTTTTCTTCCAAAATATGTTTATTTTATCTTTTCAGTGTCACAAGATTAATTGTTCATGCACCACACCCAGTGCAGTACATGCCCTCCTCAATACCCAGTGCCAGGCTCACCCAACCCCCCACCCCCACCCCTCCAAAACCCTCAGTTTGCTGCTCAGAGTCCACAGTCTCTCATGGTTCATCGCCCCCTCTGATTTCCACCCATTCACCCTTCCCTTCCTTCTCATTACGTGTGGAGCATAAGGAAAATTTAATTTAATTTAATTTTTTCAGTGTTCCAAGATTCACTGTTCATGCACCACACCCAGTGCTCCATGCAATAAGTGCCCTCCTCAATACCCACCACCAGGTTCACTTAACCCCTCACCTTCCCTCCCCTCCAAAACCCTCAGTTTGTTTCTCAGAGTCTACGGTCTCTCATGGTTTGCCTCCCCCCAATTTCCCCCAATTCATTTTTCCTTTCCTTCTCCTAATGTCCTCCATGTTTTTCCTTATGCTCCACATGTAAATGAAACCATATGATAATTGACTGTCTCTGACTTATTTCACTCAGCATAATCTCCTCCAGTCCCATTCATGTTGATACAAAAGTTGGGTATTCAACCATTCTGATGGCTGAGTGATATTCCATTGTATATATGGACCACATCTTCTTTATCCATTTGTCTGTTGAAGGGCTTCTCGGCTCTTTCCACAGTTTGGCGATTGCAGCCATTGCTGCTATGAACATTGGGGTACACATGGCCCTTCTTCTCACTGCATATGTATCTTTGGGGTAAATACTCAATAGTGCAATTGCAGGATCATAGGGTACCTCTATTTTTAATTTCTTGAGGATTCTCCACACTGTTTTTCAAAGTGGCTGTACCAACTTGCATTCCCACCAAGAGTATAAGAGGGTTCCCCTTTCTCCATATCTTCTCCAATACTTGTTTACTGTCTTGTTAATTTTGGCCATTCTAACTGGTGTAAGGTGGTATCTGAATGTGGTTTTGTTTTGAATCTCCCTGATGGTTAATGATGATGAAGATTTTTCATGTGTCTGTTAACCATTTGTATGTCTTCTTTGGAAAAGTGTCTGTTCATGTCTTTTGCTCATTTTTTGATGTGATTATCTGTTTTGTGAGTGTTGAATTTAAGGCGTTCTTTATAGATTTTGGATACCAGCCTTTTATCTGTAATGTCATTTGCAAATATCTTCTCCCATTCTGTGGGTTGCCTG
>CM052802.1:92547316-92565571 GCA_028533885.1 Nasua narica | reverse complement strand
AAAGAAAGACATGCATTCTTTAGTACTCTATCTCTATCATATTAGTCAAGCCTTTGCTCCCTTATAAATTATTTCTTATGGATATAATAAAGCTGGCTCACATGATTTTTAGGATTTAATCAAGGTAAACAGGTAAATCATTCTTAGCATGATAACTGCGATATAGAGAGGCAACAGGAAAATATAAAGGACACTCAAAATAAAGAGATAAAGGAACAGGATAAAGTGAAGCATGGGATTTCCACAATATATCTTGCAAATATTTTAACTATTGAAATACAATTACCAATTTCCTTTTGCAATTCTCCTGAAATACAAAAGTGAAAACCCCATTTTAATTTCACAGAGAAATGCAAAATTTAAGTTCTTTAAATGAATTACATGTGAAGTAAGTTACTTTATTAAAATTTAAAAAAAAGCCCTCAATGAAAACAAAACACTTTTCTAGAACACTCAATGCAAACAAAACAATACAAAAATATATCAAATCCTTACATGGATAAATTATTTTACAGTTGAAATTCAAGAGAAAATTGCCCAAGTCCCCAGTAATATATTATTTTTGAAATAGTTTAGAATGCTGATATTAATGAATATCTTCACTTATAATGTCATACTATCCATCATCTGTGCAGTAATAGCTACAGTTTATTCAATGCATCTACTGAGATAGGTATTATTTAATGGCTTTATATAATCACTCAATTGAATGCTAGCAAAATGATGGTGAAGTAGTACTCCTCTGTTTACAGAATAAAGATCTGAGAATCAAAGGGGTCAATAACATGATGAAGTTTCTGTTGGTAAATGGTCAATTATTTAAACCCTCGTATGTTAAACTTAAAATTAAAGACTCAATCACTATGCCAAAATCTTTCACTTTTGGTCCAGCCAACTGAGGCTTCAGTCAAAAGGTAGAGTAGCAGTGTTTGTTCTGTTTAAGGAACAACCTATTGCACATTTTTTAAAAAAATTATTGCCTTACTTAGAAGATTCTCAGTTTTACTTAGAATCAGATTGTGGGCACAGCAAGCTTGGTGAGAGCTCTTTCAAACATATTGTCAGATTAGATTTGACTGATCTGAGAGCCACTAGAAGAAGTTATTGCTAACATCATGGAGACAGCTGAAAAATAATACATTAGATCAAGACAGGGGTGAATGAGAGAAGTGAGTTAACTAATAAGAGAAGAACAAAGAAAGAAACCGGTAAGGGAAATAGTAATATAATAAACATGAATGAAACTCATGAAAGAAAATTATACAGAGAAAGTAGAAGGAATGGAAAAGGAAAAAGCAAGCAAAAATCCAGGGGTGCCTGGGTGGCTCAGCGGGTTAAGGCCTCTGCCTTTGGCTCAGGTCATGATATCAGAGTCCTGGGATGGAGCCCCTGAATTAGGCTCTCTGCTCAGCAGGGAGCCTGCTTCCCCCTCTCTCTCTGCCTGCCTCTGCCTACTTATGAACTCTCTCTCTCTATCAAATGAATGAATAAAATCTTAAAAAAAATCCATATAGGAAGATCATATCTTGAAAATAAATTGTTATTAAATTTTACCTTTTTCTTTCCTAGGTTCACCTGAAAATAAAACAGAGTAATATGAAAATCACTATGAAACAGACAATAGGAATATCATATTTTGTAAACAGTCATTATATTTTACCATTTTCTTTCCTAGGTTCACCTGAAAAATAAAAAAAAAAAGTAATAGAATCATTATGAAACAAAGAAAATGAATAAAAAATCTTGCAAAAATCTTTTCTTCTATTGTGTATATAATAGGTTAGCCACTTCAGAGAAAAAAAGATTATTTTCTAGGTGTTTTATTGAAAAACTTATGGGGTTCCACATTGCTTTATCAAATGATAAAGCAGAAAAATAATTTTAAATTTCTTGTGACTGAACGCCCCTCAAAGTAATTTCCTAAAGTACTCTTCAGGCATATCATTGTCATCATAATCATCATCATCACCATCACCATCATTATCACTATCATTTTCACTACCATCACCAACATCCCCACTGACAGTCATTAAGTGCACTAAGCTCTGTGATACATGCTTCACAAGCAGCATCACATTTGATCACCAAAAGTGCTTCAGAAATCATGATGCTTATGCAAAAGAGTAAACTGAGGTTAGAGCAACAGAAGTGATCCGCAAATGAAGTAACAGAAGGTCAAATCAATTCATTTACTAATGGGCAGTGTCCTTGGCTCAACACAATGCCAAGATGCCCAGTGTTGCTCTCATACAGTCAATTGTTGACAATGCTTAAATTACGTGATTTGTACTTCTGTGAAGATAAAATGCCTACTTTGCTCTTCTTCCTTCCTTCTTCCTGAAAAAGAAATTAGACAAAAATTTGGACAGTTTAGAAAAAAACAAACAGGAAAATTTTATTACATATTGAACTGAAAGAAATTGCAAGTGTAACAATAGAGTTGCCAGTACATTGGTGTACTAAGGAAGAAAGTTTTATTTGGTATATGTGAAGACACTGAACCCTTTTTCCTTTTACAGTCTGAAACCGAGTTTGCTGCAATGATATCTTTTCTAAGTGATTTAGGTTTGAAACTCACCATCTTTTATTTTCTCTGCAAATCAAATGAGAAATATTGATTAAAATAATTGAAGTAATTCATAAACAAAGGTATAGAGGATCAAATGTTCATTCTTTTAGGGGCAAACTCTATTTTTACAAAATGCCAAACTACCAAGAGCATTGCTTTTCTATAATCCAGGACAGGGTTGCCTTCAATAATATATTTTCTATTTTGGTGGAGATAAATTTCCCTTTGACTTCCTCCCTTTTCTCTGAATAAATTCATTAAAATTATTTATTTCAAATAATTGATATAACATAAAAATGATTAAAAGAGGGTAAAATTTGTTAGGTCATGAATTAAATTGTTTATCTATGGATGAAGAGAAAACATCTTTTTTCACACTTTCAAAACAGAAGAAATATTTGCTTTTCAGAATTTACATTATTACTCTTATTTCTATCCACATGTTTTTCCCTTCTTCTCATTCGCTTCTTCCATTATTTCCCTCATGCTTGCAAAAGATTCTTTAGGATTTTTTATGAGACAAATCTGGCAACTAATTTCTGTTTTTTCTTTCTTTTCTGGATTTTTCTTTCTTCCATGCATTAAAGTTTTGCTTTTGTCTTTTTGTTGAGGTCTATTTTCACTGAATATATAGACTAGTGGGTTGACAGTCTTTTTTTTCAGTATTTTAGTGATTTTGCTTTATTTTACTCTTGCTCCTATGATTTCTGGTGTAAAATCATCTGGTTTTGAATCATTTCTCCTTTCTTGTTTTACTTTAGATAACTTCAAGAGTTATTTCTTTATCTTTGGCTTTCAAAAATTATGATCATAATATCTCTAGGCATGTAGGTTTTAAGTTTATTATGCTTATACTTTGCCAAGCATTTTGCATCTTTAAGTTTTTATTTTTTACCAAGTTTGAGAGAATTTTGACATTCTTCTTTAAATAGATTATATGCTCTAATATTTCTCCTCTCTTTCTGGGAATCTCTTTATTAATGTGCTAAAACTTTTTTTAAATTACCAATTATCTTTATTCAGAAAACTTACACGCACTAAAATATTTCCACTTTTCCTTTTTTTTTAAAGATTCCACTTATTTATTTGACAGAGAGAGAGAGAGAGTGCGTGCGAGAAATCACAAGTAGGCAGAGAGGCAGGCAGAGAGAGAGGGGGAAGCAGGCTCTCCGCTGAGCAGAGAGCCCGATGTGGGGCTCGATCCCAGGACCCTGAGATCATGACCTGAGTTGAAGTCACAGGCTTTAACCCACTGAGCCACCCAGGCGCCCCACTTTTCCTTTTTTAATTAATTTTTCTACTTTAATGCTAATACAGTTAACACACAGGTATATTGGTGTCAGGTGTATAATGTAGTGATTCAACAATTCTACAAACTACTCAATGTTCTTCATGATAAGTGTACTCTTAATCCTCATCACCTATTTCACCTATTCCCCCACTTATCTCCCCTCTGGTAACCCTCAATTTGTTCTCTATAGTTAAGAGTCCATTTTTGGGGTTGTCTCTTTTCTTATCCTTTGTTCATTAACTTTGTTTCTAAAATTCCACATATGACTGGAATCTTATGGCATTTGTCTTTCTTTGTCTTACTTCACTTAGCATTATACCCTCTAGCTCTGTTCATAGCAAGATTTCATTCTTTTTATGGCTGTATAATATTCTATTTTGTATATATTCCTTTTCTTCTTTATCCACTCATCTATCCATAGAGACTTGGGTTGCTTCCATAATTTGGCTGTTGTAGATAATGCTGCAAGAAATATAGGGATGCCACTCTTAATCTCATGAAGCAAACTGAGGGTTGCTGGGGGGTACGGGAGTGGGGAGAGGGTGACTGTGTTATGGACATTGGGGAGGGTATGTGACATGGTGAGTGCTGTGAAATGTGTAAGCCTGATGAGTCACAGACCTGTACCCCTGGGGAAAATAATACATTATATGCTACTAAAAAAAGAAAGAAAGAAATATAGGGATGTCTATATCCCTTTGAATTAGTGGTTTTGTATTCTTAGGGGTAAATAGCTAGTAGGACAATTGCTGGGTCATAGGGTAGTTCCAATTTTAACTTTTGAGGAAACTCCATACTGTTTTCCAGAGTGGCTGCACCAGTCTGCATTCCCACCAACGGTGTGTGAAGGTTCCCTTTTCTCTACACCCTCATCAACGTTTGTTGTTTCCTGTATTTTTGATTTTAGCAATTCCATTTTCTGGTCTTTTGGCTTATCATCTACATTTTCCTATTGTGCTAACACAGTAGTATTTAAATTTCAGATATATCTTTTAGTTCTAAAATTTTGATTTGACTATTTTTTCTAGTTTCTATTTGTCTGCTGTGAATTTTCATTCTTTTTTATTTCTCATCTCTTTTATTTTACCTGATGAAGCACAGGAATCATAGTTTTTCCCTTTTTAACATTTTTATATAAAGCCCTATATATCCTTTACCCAGATCCCCTAATGAAAGAAAACATCTTGTATAACTGTAGTAAAATATCAAAGCCAAGAAATTGATGTGGTTATAATACTCTTAACTATACAACATACCACATTCAGGTTTCACCATTTTTGCATGCATTGAGGTACATGTGTGTGTTCATGCATTTTCTCCCATCTACAAACTCAAGAAACCACAATTGATATAAAACTAGTCCATAACCACAATCTCTTAGGCAATTTCTTTGGCAATATTCCCACTTTCCACCCCTGCTCTTCCTTTGTCCCCTGGCAACCACTAATCTATACTCCATGTCTATAGTTTTGTCAGTTTTCACATGTTATACAAATGGAATCATACAGTACACAATCTTTTGAGATACACTTTTTTTCTCACTAAGCACAATGCTATAGTTGAAGCCCACCACATTTGTTGTATGAATCAATAGTCTGCTTCATTTTATTGCTGAATACTATTCCATCGTACTCATTTATCACAGTTTATTTAACTCTTCATTCACTGAAGAGTATTTGTTTTGCTTCCAGTTTTTTGCTACACAAGTAAAATTGTTCTGCATTGAAAATTCCGTATCAGCATAAGTTTTTATTTCTTTATTCTTTAGAATAAATGCCTAGTGTGTAATTGTTGATTTATACAGCAAGTGCATATTCATTTTTTAAATTGTGTTATGTTAGTCATCATACATCATTGGTTTTTAATATAGTGTTCCAAGCAAGATTCATTGTTTATGTATAAGACCCAGTGCTCCAGGTAATATGTGCCCTCCTTAATACCCACCACCAGGCTCACCATATTCATTTTTACAAGAAAATGCCACATCATTGAATAGAATGGCTGTACCATTTTATATTCTTACCAGCAATGCTAGAAATCCAGTTTCCTCATGCTCTCACTACCACTGGGATATTTTTTCTGTTTTATTTTTAAATTTTAGCCATTCTAAAAGATGCATAGTGATACCTCATTGTGGGTTTTTTTAGGTTTCTCCCATTTGTGGACATTTCAATATCTTGAATCTGTAGAGTATTGCATTTTACCATTATGTCATATATATGGGATTTTTTAGCTCCATACACTTTGCAATTTCTCTGAGGACTCTAATAACAAAAATGATGGATTATTTTTATATCGTCCACACGTTCCAGGTCTCTGTTTCTTGTGTCTATTTTCTCACTTATTTCTTGATTAGGTAATTTCTATTGATTTATCTTTAAGTTTAGTTTCCTTCCTCTATCATCTTCAATTTAGCATACATTGAGATCATCAAGTGACTTTTCTATTTCAATTATTATAATTTTTAGTTCTGGAATTTTTCTTTGGTTATTTATAAAATCTATTTATCTCTGAAAATTTTCCATTTTTCTTTGTTTCAGGAGTTTCTATAATTGCTCATTGAATCCTTTTTTATCATTGCAGCTTTACCATCCATGCCAGACACTTCCAATATTTCTGGCATCTCAATGTTGATTTCTGACAATTGTCCACTGTCATTCAAGCGGTGATTGTCTTTGATCTTGATGTGAAGAATGAATTTTTTATTTTATTCTAGACACATTGGGTATTATGTTGTGAGACCATAGATTTTATCTATTCTTTTTTTATTAGCAGGCAGTCATGTGGTTTATATACAGCAAGTGTTTCCAGGATCAAAGTGGATATTCAATTCCCTGTTGGTCGCTGGTAGAAACAGAATGCTGACTATTACCGGCACATTGGCTACTAGTAGAAGTGCAATTCAGCTTGCCCTTTTACCTCAGTGATACGCTGGAGAAAGCAGAGCATGGCCTCACATCTCCTCACTCTGTATAGGGATGAAAGTTTAGCTGGAATGCACAGACACCAGGGTGGAATGAAAACAATGTCACCTAACACAGCCTTGCACTGCCTCCTTCTGCCTCATGCTGCCAGCTAGGAGTGGAAGCTTAGTTATATAAAAATTAGTTATATAAAAGCTTTAGTTATATAAAAATATCCATCCAATATAAAAATAATCCATCATTTTTGTTATTAGAGTCCTCAGAGAAATTGCAAAGTGTATGGGGTTAAAAAATACTAGGGACTAAAAAAATACTGGGGCTAAAAAATTCTCTAAGGCCGAAACTATTGGGAGGTTGGGGAAAACCATTGTTATTTGTCCTAGAGTAAGGCAGGTATTATCCCAAAGCTTTTTGTTCTGGTAGGCCATCTTTTTCCTCGAGAGTTTTCTAAACAAATTCAGCTATGTTGCAGAATATGAGATGAACATACAAATAGTTTTATCCTACATAAAAGCAATGAGCTTTCCAAAAATGAGACTAAGAAAATAATTCCACTAACAATAGTTCCTAAAAGAATAAAAAGGTTAAGAATAAATTTAACCAAGGAGGGCAAAGATTTTGTACATTTAAAAGTTGAAAGCATTTCTAAAAGAAATTCACATATGCCTAAATAAATGTAAATATCTCCCTTGTTCACTGACTGGAAGACTTCATATTACTAATATGGCAAAACTCCCCAAAGAGAGGTACAGAGTCAATGTAATTGTTATCAAATTCCAAGAATCTTTTTTTTCTTTTTGACAGAAATGGCAGAGCTGATGAAAGTGTATTTTTATGAAATTTTATGAAAGTGTAAAGGACCCAAAATACCCAAAACAATCTTGAAAAACAAAAATAAACTTGGAGGATTAAAACTTCCTGATTTTAATATTAGCTACAAAGCAGCAATAGTCAAAACAGTCTGGTACTGGGTTAAGGATAAACATATAGATCAATGGAACAGAATTGAAAATTCAGAAATGAACTTATAAGTAAATCTATTGTCAATTAACTTTTAATAAAAATGCCAGGGCAATTTTATTAAGAAAGAATAATTTCTTCAATGAATGGTGTTGGAATAACTAGATATCCACATGCAAAAGAGCGAAGTTGGACTCTGACCCCCTCAAATACAAAATATTAACCTGAAATGGATCAAAGACCTAAGTGCAGGAGCTAAAATTATAAAGTTTTTATAAGAAAACATAGTGGTACCTCTCTGTGATTTTGGTTTTGGCCGCAGATACTTAGAAATGGCTCAAAAGCAACCGAGAGAAAAAATATATATAAATTAGCCTTCATAAAAATGTTTTAAAAATGTTCATAGCAGGACACTGCCAAAAAAGTTAAGAAACAATCTATTTGATTGTTTGAATGTCTACTTGAATGATAGAAAATATTTGGAAATTATATATCTGATAAGGTTCTAGTAGTAGGAATGTATAAAGAACTCTTACAACTCAACAATAAAAAAAAAACCCTTTCAAAAATGGGAAAAGGACTTGACTAGATATTTGTCCAAGGAGGATATATGAAGGATCAATAAGAACATATATTTATGCTCAAAATCATTAGTCAGTAGAAGACACAAATCAAAAGCACAATGAGTTAGCATGTCATATGCAACTGGGTTGTTGTAATTTTTTGTAAAATGGAGAATAACAGGTATTAATGTGGATGTTGGGAAATTTAAACTCTAGTACATCATTGGTCGGAATGTAAAGTCACTCTGTTGCTGTGAAAAACGCTTTGACGTTTCTCCAAAATAGTAAACATATAATACCTAATATAATATTATTTATATTATATATAAAATATGTATATAAATATTTATATTTTATATATTATATATAATTATAATATCATAAATTAATAATATAATATTATAAAACTATAATATAATAGTAAACATATAATATATAATTACATATAATATAATACCATATAATACCACATGGCCCAGCAAACAACTCCTCAGTATATGCTCCCGAAGTATGAAAAACAGGTATTCAAACAATTACTTGTGCAGAAATATTCATAGCTGCATTGTTTACAGTAGGCAAAAGATGTAGGAAAAACGCAAGAATATAGCAGCAGAGGACTAGATAAACCAAATACCATATACCCATATGATGGAGTATTATCCAATCATGAAACTGAATAAAGATATGTTTTTTATTTTTATTCAAATGAAAATATTTTATTTTCCTTATAATATCTTCCTTTTACCCATTGGTTATTTTAAAAACCTATGTGCCTGATACATGTACCAAAATTTCCTCACTAGTTTATAAAATAACTTCACTGTGGTCAGAGAACATTTTGATATGATTTCACCTTTTAAAATGTATTAGTACTTGTTTTATGGACTAGCATAAAGTCTATTTTTCAGAATATTCATGTGCACTTGAAAAATGAAAATTCTTTTTGTACTTTCCAACAAAAAGTTTCTAAATGGTTATCTTCAGTAATCTCTCTTTACTGTTTATCTATTTCCTGTTTGACGGACATCCCTATCATATTTGTCTTTAATTCTTTGATTCAAAGTATGGGTTTCCTTGCATGCTTTGATGTATTTATAATAACTTATTTAAAAACCTTTGTCTAATAAGTCCAACATTTGACTCCCCCAGGCCTCCAGGGACAGTGTCTGCGTTTTTTTCTGTGTATGGGCCATAGTTTCCTCTTTATTTGTGTGTCTGCAAATTTTTAAAAACTAGAAGTTTTAGAAAATACACTGTGTCAACTCTGGAAATTCAATTCCTTTCCCTCCCACAAGGCACGCTTAGTGGTTCTCCTAACCCTGTGAAGTCTGACTTCCCTGTAGTGTATAATCTCTGATTACTTAGCTTATTGTTCAGCTAATGATTGGTCAGAAATTATGTTACTGTCTTGAGCCAAAATCTTTCCCCTCTTTTGCTAAGAGGTTCTGTGTGTGTGTTAGAATAAGCTTGTGTGCTAAGAAAGTTTACAACTTTGCTTTAGCCTTCACATTCTGCTTCTAGTTTTGGTCAGCCAGAGGTGAGAGATTGGAGCCCTCTTAGGCTCTCCTAAGCATGCACATAGCCCAGCACTTACATGCAGTTTTCTAGATTTCCAAGCCAGAATTTCTCAAAGTCCCCTTTGGACACTTCGTTGCCCTTCCTTTAAAAGTTTTGTTCTGACTCTTATTTGCCTAACTGATATCATATTTTTAGGCAGATACAAAACATGCAGTTTATTGTTTTTGACAGATTCCCTGAGGATAGGGTTTTTCACATTGAGGAAGTTCTAAACCAGATCAAATAATGGCAATGTCCTGTGAAAGGTGCTTTGCCAGGGAGCTGTGAGACAGTTCAATATGGCAATACTTTGGTTGCTGCAAGGCTTCTGTTCCCCAGCTATTTGGTTGCAAGGCTGCTGTTTTAAAGGCTACCACAGAGTTGGAAAGAAGGGGTAAGAACAGGCCAACTTACGGTGTGCAAACTCGTACGGTTCTTAGAAGTTCAGCAGTTCTTCCTGAATAAATATTCCCTGAATTGTTGCACAACACTGTTTAATTTCCAGAGTTCTGACTGAAAATCCAGTCAGTATTTTCATTGCTTTTTTGGAGAAGTGTATTTATGGAGATTCTCACCCTGCCATTCAGGAAGTTCTTCCCTTATGAACAGGTAAATTCATACAATGGTATTTTAATGTTTCTCTGACATTTCTAGTAACTTATATGCTGTACAAGAAACTGAAAGTGGCTTCAGTATTTGTTTATAACTCAAAATGGCTTTTTATGTACTATAATTCTGGATCTTTGATTACTAGGTAAATTAACTTAAAAATAGTCTTCTTCATTAATAACTGGTTGATCCAAAGCTTTGTATAAACATAGTGTTGTTTTATAAATCGAATGTGACAAACTTTAAGTTTAACATTTACAAGCCTGTGAATATTCCTGTGCATTCCTTTGGTAGTTTTTCAAACACCAAGCTGTAACCACTTGAAGAATTCTAACTTTCACATAAAATCATTACAATTTCCATTTGTACACTTTTAATTCAAAATTATTTACTGACAGTGTACTGACTAATCTCTGGTAGTTTCTTTCCCAACACTCAGAACAGTGAGTTAATATTTGTGTAGATGTCTTAGGGTTGGGTTTTGGGGACAGAAGGGCAAACTGGCCTTTCATGGAAGGCCCTCTCCTTGCACACATGAAAACCTTCTCTTCTTTCCCACAGCTATAGCCACTAATACCACTTCTTTTGTGGCTGCCAATGCCACTGTCATGTATCTGGGCCCAGGTCAAAGCCCAGTCACTTTCTTGGCCCTGTGGTGTTCTGTCCTGCCACAGGTATTTGGGTAGGCATTGGGTTAATCACAGTGTTTGTGCACTGCCAGTGCTACCTGGAGGCCCGAGCCCACTGCGTGTGGATTGCTGCTGGAGCACAACCGCTTGCATGCACTGCCAATGTGTTGCTTTCTCAGCTCATAGGCATGATCTATTTTCTCACTGGACTTCACTTGTAAAGCAGATATTCAAAGATAAACTTACTAAAAATTCAACATAACGAAAGGAAAGCATTATGCCAAGCAGAGGACATTCTCAGCACTAGGCCCTGAGCAGCTGCATAAACTGCATACCTATGAAACCAATCCTGCTCACATCCATTTCACTAATAATATCTTTGCAGGATTTTAGTGGTTTCATATCCAGTATACCTGTAGCTTTGTGAGGACTAACATAAGAACCCATGGATATAACTAGCTGTTATGTCACATTTGCGGGTGACCATGCAGAACCTTCACAATTCTGTAGGTCTGAATATTCCTCATTAGAGTTATAATGATTTATAGATGCCAGAGTCACTCAGAGAAGAAACAGTCCATTTCTTTTATGACCTACATGATTAGAACAACAGCTTTCTGGTTGCCTGTTCTATAAATAGTCTCCAAAGAAATATATGTGATTAGTCCTTATACGGATTTTGTATCTGAATTTCTTAAATTGGATTGCATGACTATATACTTTCTACCAGATTTTAATAGCATATAGATTGTTTCAATGTATGGCTAAGAACTTCAAAAAATATCTGGGGATGGGATGCCTAGGTGGCTCAGTCGCTTAAATGTCTGCCTTTGGCTTAGGTCACAAGCCCAGGGTCCTGGAATGGAGCCCCCCTTTGGGCTCCCTGCCCAGCTGGAGAGTCTGCTTCTCCCTCTCCCTCTGCCATTCCCCTTGCTTGTGTGTTCTTTCTCTGCATCTCTCTGTCAAATAAATAAATAAAAGCTTTAAATATATATATATATATACACACATATATATAAATATGTATATAAATATATATACATATAAATATATGTATATATATATTAGTTCAAATTTTGCTTCTGTTTTGTACCAATATACATTTTTATTGTTGGGTTTACTGTATTATATTCATTTAAATTGATTTTTTTTAAATTTGGTCTTACTTTTATTTAACAGCATTTATTTAAATCCAGTGTGTTTGTTTTCGGAATAAAACATACTTCATAGGATTCCATTTATTAATAACCATTTATTCCTATCACCTTCTAAGAACACTGAATAAATCCCAATTTATTTATTTGGATATCTCTACATGCTCAGGATTTTTCAATTTGTAAGCACTGCATGGTATATTTTTCTAAGGAGGTAATTTTTTTGGTAAAAATAATGTTAAAAATTGTGAAAAATATGTGGTAAAAATTTCTTAATATTCCCCCATAAATATTGTTTAAAAATTAAGGATCTTTCATATATTTTCACATTATTTATGATAAAATATATTATATTTTGATCTTCCATCTAACTGAGGATGGCCAACTTACAATGGCCATCAACTTACAAGTGGCCAACAACTTATAACTTATAAGAATCTATTCTCTAATTAAAAAAACAAGTCCTTTATATGACCATTAAGATTTCCATTAAATGCTATCAGTGGTAGTGAACTCATGACTTCCTTTGCAAAAATACTCAATAAGGAGAAAGATCCCAGTATTAAAATTCTTCTTCATATAGAGCTCACATATGACTCTTTACAACTTCAACCAGTTATTTCTAATCCTAACAGTTGAGATAAAGGGAGAGAGAGAGAATCTTCTTTTAATGGCAAGTTATCAAAATAATCAAACATTTTACAAGTAACTCAAATGCTGTATATTTCCCTGTTAAACATTATTTATTTATACTGTTAATTTTAGAGACATGTTTTCAGAGCCTTTACAGTTTGGGGAATGATATACTTGATGAATTGCAGTTTGTCAAAATCTCTCTTAAACATATGGTTTAGAAGTAAATGTGAAAAAGTGAAAAGTAGACAATAAAGCAAGACTGTCACATCTCTCACCTCCAATTCTGTTTTTATAATGAGAAGGTCAGATCCCACTTATCTCTGTTATAATCATCACTTAGGAACCATGTCAAAATCAGTGAGAGTAGTGAACCCTTCCAGTACCATGACTTTACATATTTACTAGCTTACCATTCTTAAAAGAATCCATCAACATAGAAATAATAAAGATGCTGCTGCTTAGGAGTAGGAGAGAATTGGTGATTCTTATATCTCTTTCAAGTTGGAATTCTGAAAAACAAATACCAGAGAATTTCTTTATTAACGTCCAGACCAACATTATCACTGTTTCTGCCATAGAAGTTTTATTCTATACTTCTGGTAACTTATAGGTCTGTGACCAAGTTTCAATTTTCAAAGATAAAGCTGAGAGATCACATCACTCTGTAAACACCACAGCAGTAGATCACAGCAGCTACTTGGAAGACAACATGGAATTGAATATCTCAAAAGTTAGGGAGATGCCTATCCCATGAGTTGTGAAGAATTCTTGGGAGTGGACACCTCATAGTAAATGAGGGAATGTCTGTTAAGATCCAGGTCTCTCCTCATCACTTTGCTATACTCTATGAAGGCAAAACTGATATAGCCAGACTTCGGTCCACAAACCAAATCAAGTCTGGCATGTATTTTTGAAAGACTTGTGATTTCAGGATGGATTTCACATTTTAAAATCATTGAAAAAATTAAAAAAAAAACACTGGATGCAAAAATAATATGAAATTTGAATTTTAATGTCCACAGAGCTCAGCTATGTTTAATCTTGGTGTATAGTCTATATCTGTTTTTCATGACAATAACAAAGATGAGAAGCTGCAATCAAGACTACTTTGTAGTGCAGTGATACAATTATAACAATCATTGGAGAGCTATCACAGCATAGGTGCAGTTTATCTTATGTCTTTGTTTTCTTACTAGAGAATACCAGTCATGCCAAAACAAGAAAAGGAGAACAAAGTAGACTTTGAATAAAACATCTTAAATTATATTGTAGTGAAGATTCTTTTCTTACCAAGTTATATGTGTTCATTAGGCAATGGCACTATTGTGGTTCTAAAAGAAAACAGAGAAGGAAGATAGTGACAGACTAGGAGGACCCTAGGCTTGTTCTGACCTACGAACACAATTAGGTAACTATCAAATCATCTTAAATACCCCAGAAGCTGGCCTGAGCAGAACAAACTTCACAACTAAAGGTAAAGAAGAAACCACACTGAAGAAATTAGGAAGTGCAGAGACATGGTTTAGGTGGGAAATGGTTCCTGGATGGTATAGAGGGGACGGAGCTCTGGTCATGGAGGATGAAAGAGAGAGAATAGCACATAGGGGAATAAACAAGCAGAATTTTCCCCATAGCCATTGGCTTGGAAAGTGAAATGTTTCCATTCCAAGTGGCTAAATTTCAACCAGAGGGTATTAACCTGAAGTTTAAATGTTAGAGGGCTTGACTCCAGGAAACCCTGAAAGCATTGGAACTGCTCTTGGAAAGAAGGCAATGGATCATGGACATGCAGCATGGAAACTGTGATCTGAAGAGTGCCTGGGGTACACAGTGAGGAGATTATTTGTTCTTCTCAAAGTATATCCCTGAGAGGCAAAGTTCACAGACACCTCTCCATGAACAAAGGAACTGGCTGGAATCATTTCCCTTTCCCATTCCTCAGCAGAAGGACATGTTTACCTGTGGAAACTGGCACAATGCCAACACTGGCTACCTAACTTGCATACACCAAGACCTACCCCCTACCCCCTGCACTCTGGTAGAACTTCCCTTCTTAGTCAAATTGGCGTTAGTCCCAGGATAGTAGGTCCTTCCCCCTAGAAGACAGTACAACCCTTGCCCACATGATGTCTCCCAACCAGAGAAGTTTGCAGGGCTCCAGTTCTGATGGAGGTGGTAACAGGTCTCATTTCACCAAAAGATCACAACACACCTAGCTAAAATGCACCATATTCAGGCCAGGGATCAAAGGGTGCATACTGTAGGCAAAGAGAGCCAATGAAGACTACTGACTGAAGGATAGAGCAGTCAGAGCAAAACTGTAGAGCATATGCAACACATACTGGAGACAAATTCTGAAACACCAGGCCCTGGACATTACATGACCTCTTCTTCATAAGACCATTATTTTCAGGAGCTGGAGACATAGCTGGCTTTTCTAACAGAGAGAAGAAGGCAGAGATTTAGGCAAAATTAAAAGGCAGAGAAGGTTCTCCCAAATAAAAGAATAAGATAAAGCCATATCCAGAAATCTAAATGAAACAGATATAAGTAACATGCCTGATGGAGAATTTAAAGCAATGATAATAAAGATACTGACTGACTTGAAAAAAGAAGAGAAGACTTTGAGAGGGAAAACGGCATCAGAGTAGAAGGACCATAGGCTCATCTTATCCCACAAACACAACTAGGTAACCATCAAATCATCCTAAATACCCAAGAAATCGACCTGAATGCAACTAGAGGGAGAGAAGAAGCCACACTGAAAAAGTACAAGGTGCAGAGACATGGTTTATGGGAGAAATGAATAGCAGGTGCTGTGGAAGGGAGGGAGCCATGGTCATGGAAAAAGGCAAAAAAGAAAGGAACACACAGTGGAATATACAAGAAGAGAGTTTCCCCAAATCCATTGGCTTGAGAAATGAAAGAAGCTAAATTTTGTGAGTTCTTACAACCAGTGGGACTTAAAGCCTGTAGTTTTAAAGTTTGGCGGGCTTGGCAAAAACAGAAAACTGAAGGCATTGCCCTGCTTCTGGAGAGAAGGCAGGCAAACTAGGGAACAGACAGCATGTAAACAATGATCTGAAAAACACCTGGGCACACAGTGGGGAGATTATTCACTCTTCTTGGAGCATATCTCTGAGAGGCAGCATTCACTGAGACAATTTCTGAGAACAAAGAAATTGGCTGTCACTGTGTCCCTCCCTTACCCCTCCGCATAAACACAGAGCCACCTTCAGGAAGCAGCATAGTGTTATGCCATCTGCTTAACTTGCTCACAAAAACCCACCCCCTTGCACTCTGGCAAAACTACCCTTCTCAGTCAAGCTTGCCTCAGTCCCAGTGTGGTGACTCTCTACCTCTGAAGACCAGCACAATTCACCACCTACATCATGTTTCCCAACCAGAGAGTTCTGCAGGGCCTCAATTCTGGTGGAAGTGGTATAAATTTTCATGTCACAAGCAAACCAAAGCACACTTACTTAAAACTTGCCACATTCAGGCCAGAAACAAAACACTGCCCACAGCAGGCAAAGAAAGCCTCTGTAGATGACTGGCCTGAAGGACAGTCAACTAAAACACAACTGCAGAGCACACAGCACACATAAGAGACATTCCTGAAGTACGAGGCCCTGGAAACTACATGACCTCTTCTTCATAAGGCCATTATTTTCAGGAGCAGGAGACATAATTTCTAACACAGAGAAGAAGGTAGAGATTTAGACAAAATGCAAAAATGGAGGTACTTATGCCAAATGAAAGAACAAGATAAGGCCATAGCCAGAGATCTAGAGAAAAACAGATATAAGTAACATGCCTGATGGAGAATTTAAAGCAACAATCACAAGGATACTCATTGGGCTTGAGAAAAGAGTAAAAGACAAGGGATGCTTACCACAGACATAAAAGGTAAAAAAAAAAAAAAAGGAGTTGATCAGGGATGAAGAGTACAATAAATAATATTGGAAGCAGGTTTGATGCAATGAACACGAGGCTGGAAGAAGCAGAGGAACAAATTAGTGACAAAATAATAGAAAATAATGAAGATGAACAAGAGACAAAGAAGAATTATGCAGGAAGGAGCAAGATGGCAGAGGAGTAGGAGGCTGAGATATTATCAGATCCCAGAAGTTTAGCTAGCTAGTTATCAAACCATTCTAAACTCCTATAAACTCCACGGGACATAGAAGAGAAGAACAACAATTCTAGGAACAGAAAATTGGCCACTTTCTGGAAGGTAGGACATGTGGAAAAATGAATCCAAAGCAACAGGAAGATAGACCATGTTGGGAGGGGCCGGCTCCCAGCAAGCAGCAGAGCACAAAATCAGAACTTTTAGAAGTCTGCTCCACTGAGGAACATCACTCCAGAGGCTAAGCAGGGGGTGGATCCCTTGCAGGGACATTGTGGTTTCAGGACCTGTGGGGTCACAGAAAGACCAGGGGTGTCTGAGTATGGCAGAGCTCCCAGGTATCAGAGCAGGCAAGCCAGGTGTAGAGACGGAGCCATGCAGTGGGCTATCAGCTTGGGCTAACCTTAAACTGTGATCCGAGGCACAATCAGGCCACTGCTCTTGGAGCAAGGAACCCACAAGGGACAGATCTGGAGAGACCCCTTCCTTCCTCCTTTGGGAGAAGCAGTGTGGGAACATGCTGCAGGAATCTGCTGGGTTTGGAGACTCCAAACGGGGCTGTGTGCCAGAGATAGAAACACTGTGTCGTAGGTCGACTGAGTTCAGAGTGTGGCTGGAAACCAGGGAGATGGGAGGGATTGACTGCTTTTCTCTTAGGGCACACTGAGGAGTGGGGCCTTGAGCTCTTGGCTCCTAGGGGGCTGGAGATTGGGAGGCCGCCATTTTCATTCCCATCCTCCAAAGCTGTACAGAAAGTGTTCAGAAAACAAAAGCTCCCAAGAGCGAATCCAACCAGATTGCTTGGTCCGGCCCCTGGCAACAGTGGTGCAATTCCACCTCAGGCAAAGACATTTGAGAATCACTACAAAAGACCCCTGACCCAGAAGATCAGCAAGAATATCCAGCCAAGACCAAGTTCATTGATCAATGAGAACCGTGGAACTCCAGAGTTAAGAAAGCAATACAGAGAATTCATGGCTTTTTTTCCCTGTGATCCTTCAGTCTTTCTGAGTCAATTTTTTTAAATTTTATTTTTTTCTTATTCTATTTTTTTATTTTATTTTTCCTCTTTCCTATTTTAACATTTTTAATTAGTATATTATCATTAACTTAAAAAAAATTTTTTATAATTTTCACTATTGCTTTCATATGTTATCCCATCATTGTATTTAACCTTATTTTTTGTATATATAAAAGGTTTTTTTTTCTTTAAAATTTTGGGATACAATTT
>CM052802.1:92531666-92546816 GCA_028533885.1 Nasua narica | reverse complement strand
AAGTTGTCCTAGACCAGCCAACAGCCAGCTGAACAACACCCATGTAAGCAAACCCTCCCAAGGTCCACTATCAGGATAAATAAAAATTAAGGGTAAGAGGCTTAATTGTCCCTGTTGAAAATAAGGGAAGAGAGTCCCTTCCTTTTTTCTCATCATTTATTGGGAAAACTTGTGACTATGGGTGCTTTCTCTCCTCTTTGAAATGTATATAAGTTCACTGAAAAAAGAAAAACGGGCCTTTTGCCAGCTTTGTGATCCGGCAATGTCTTTCTCAAAGATCTAGGAGCCCTCTCTTTGAACTGCTCACACCAAGGAAGACAACACCCCTCCCTCCTCCTTCCTGTGCCAGAGTAGGGGCCTAACCTCGGTGGGCACCAGGATCCACATGTAAAACCACTTCCTGTTATAAAGATGGGAGAATTTGTTTTTCTTCTGGATGAAGCCAACTAGCTAACATTGATGGTCACCCTATTACTAAGTAAATCTAGGATGAGCTGTTTATGACAGATGGTGCTGTCATGTCCACTTACTTGAGAGCTAGTAACCATCTATCCTGAGAACATGTGTGTTATGAGCTGTGTCTGCATGGCTATGGAAAAGATTGATTTTATTTGTCTTTGCATCTCTTCAAAGACTGTCTATGATATACATCACATTTTGGTAAATCTAATTCTATAGTAAAAAAGTTTTCTTTCCCACTATCTGTGTGAAGAAGATTTCTCAGAGATTTCCTTTTAATTATATTTCCCCAACATGACCAAAGATGTATGAGCAAACCCAGTTAAGAGTAGCCAAATACTGCTACAAATGGCTAACAGACACATGAAAAAATGTTCAACATCACGAGCCATCAGGGAAATACAAATCAAAACCGTGTTGAGATACTACCTACACCAGTTGGAATGGCAAAGATTAATAAGGCAGGAAACAACAAATGTTGGAGAGGATGTGGAGAAAGCAGAACCCTCTTACTTTGCTGGTGGGAATGCAAGTTGGTGCAGCCACTTTGGAAAACAGTGTGGAGATTCCTCAAAAAATTAAAAATAGAGCTACCCTTGACCTGGAGATTGTATTACTGGGTATTTACCCCAAAGATATAGATGTAGTGAAAACAAGGGGCACCTGTACCCCAATGTTCATAGCAGCAATGGCCACAATCCCCAAACTGTGAAAGGAGCCTAGATCCCTTCAACAGATGAATGGATGAAGAAGTGATTCATATATAAATGGAATATTACACAGCCATCAGAAAGGATGAATACCCACCATTTGCATTGGCATGGAGGAAATTGGAGGGGATTATGCTAAGTGAAATAAGTCAAGCAGAGAAAGACAATTATATGGTTTCACTCATATGTGCAACATAAGGAATAGCATGGAAGACATTAGGGGAAGGACGGGAAAACTGAAGGGAGGAATTGGAGGTGGAGATGAACCATTAGAGACTATGGACTACAGGAAAAAATCTGAGGATTTCAGACGGGAGAGGGTGGGAGGACAAGGTAGCCCAGTGATGGGTATTAAGGAAAGCATGTGTTGTGATGAGCACTGGATGTTATACACAAATAATAAATCATTGAACACTACATCAAAAACTGATGATGTACTATATGGTAACTAATATAACGTAATAAAAAAAAGAGTAGCCAACTCATGAGCACTGGGTGTTATATGCAGCTGATGACTTATTGAACTCTACATCTGCAATTAATGATGTACTATATGTTGGCTAGTTGAATTTATATTAAAAATACAACTGGAAAAATGAAGAGAAAAAGGAGAAGCCAAACACAGCATAGATTAGCTAAATTCACTTAAATGCCCAAGTTAAATAAACAGCTATATGACACTGAGATCTCTGTACTGTCTGTTACATAGCATCATGACAATTAGGAAATAACATATAATTATCAATATTTCTACTACAATTAAACAATTGGCAAAAAAGAAGCCGTCGGGCTCTCTGTAGTCCCCTCTTCCCCGTTCACATATCCCCAAAACTAGACTCTTTTGTGTCTAGTTTCCAAACCTCTCTGAAGCCAAATGTCTCCCACCCCAGAGCCCCCACATGAAGTCAGACAGCCAACCTTCCTCTGTGTAACTACATTCATGCCTTCAGTCTCCTCTCCTTCCATCCATCCTCCCCCACACGGTCAAAGCAAATGCCCCACCCTACACCATTCTGTTTAAAATTTCCTCACTTCTACATCCAAACTCCATTACACAGCACAAAAAGCCTTCTATACTCCCACATCTGCCTCTCCCCCACTAAACAGCTGTCCATTTCTCCCAGGTTTCCACTCCTGCACCTCCCTGGGAACACACACTCCAGCCCCAGGACTATATGGTTAACTGTCCATAACCACAATCACCATGCTCTCTGTGCCCCTCATCGTCCAGACCACAAACCAGAAAGGCCCTTTGGAAGTGACTGGTGATCGCAAGTACCTGCTCAAGCGTATGCTACTCATGAACTTTTCCTGATCAATCTCTTCTTTGTGCACCTGGTCAAGAAACACCTGTTTATGCCAGGATTCTCACTTCTCACCACCCTACTATTCACTTCTCTCACCAACCATATGGCCTCCCTGTGTGCCCCCAAACACCTTCCATACTCATAATTTGGTTATTTCACATAGGAGTTCTTCTGCTTGGAACTCTCACCCCTAGATATCCATTTCTCTAAATGCTTACTCACCACTACCTAACATCCTCTATAACCCATCTATTTACACTTCTATTGCTTTTAGAAAATAAATTCTGCAGGGCAGGGATCATGGTTTGTTTCAGTAATGCCTCCAGGTGCCCAGAAGGGGAGCTGACACTTCATGGGGATTCTATATATTCACATTGAATTAATGAATAAGTGAAGACACTTCCTTTCCTTCATCTGTAAAATGAGGGGCTGATTTATTCGACCCCGAGTTTGTTCCCAACTCCAATACTACAGCATCCTAAATATAGATTAGCAACCCACCTGCCACCTGCAGTTCCAAACTGGCAGATTCATAGAAGCTTCCCTTTCTGAAGAAGCAGGTATACAGCCCATTGTCAAAAGCCTGAACCTTGTGGATGTGCAGGATGGCCTCCCCCCAGGTGAGGAATTCCTTCACCAGTGAGGTCCGCCCTGTGTACTGGGCCAACTGCTCCTCTCTTTGCTCCCGCTGGTTTTGATAGATGAACACCGCTTCTGAGAAATTTGAGCGGAACCACCGCAGCTCCATGTTCTCCACATTCATGGCCGGGAACACACGACATGGCAGCGTGATGTCTCCACCCAGCACTGCCACAATGGGTTCTGAGGAGCCGATCACCGCGAACTCCTCTGTGGACATAGACATAGCAGTGAGAAAGCAAGAGAGATGCAGGACAGGGGCAGGGAGCACACTGTCAGGTAGGAAGCCCAGGCAGGGGGGAGTAAGTATCAGGTAGGAAGCCCTAATCTGAGGGACGTAGCTGTGATCACTCTGAATCAGGACAAGATCCTCTTACCACAACTTTGAGACTCAGAAAGAAGTCAAAGAGACTCCCTCAGCAGCCTGTGCTCCTGATTCCAGGCCCTTCCATAAAGGACTCTCTAACTCAGTGGTCCTAACTTTCCACAGACATCAGAATCACCAGGAAGGCCTATGAAACACAGACTACTGGGCTCCACCCCCAGAGCTCCTGGTTCAGTAGTTTTGGGGTGGGTCTAAGAATGTGTATTTCTAAGGGAGTGGTGGGGACTCTGTTACTAATGATCCAGGGACCACACTCAGATGCACAGCTCTAAATGAAAACTGGCCAAAAAACACCTGTGGCCTAAGTGGGACTCTCTGCTTATTCAACTACACTCAGGAACATACCCCACACCTACTCCTAAGTTAAATATTTGTACTCGTATTTTAGTACTCTGCTGAATTATATTTGTACTTAACTTAGAGTCCACAGCTCTTGGTGTTAAAACCCACCCCCACTCCATCACTTACAGGACCCAAATCACTACTTCTTACAACAAAAGATTCATTTCACTGCCACCACCTCCTCACAGGCCTTGGTCTTCTGAGAACTGATGGACATGTTATGACAGAACACTACTGCAAGAAACACCCATGCTGGACCTCAGAAGAGTGACCTCTCACCTCCTGTGCTACTCAACTTTGGCTGAGTCACTATATGTTTCACCTGAAGGATGAGAGTGACTATGCTCCCTCTAACGATTCTCTCCCAAACCCATGTGTGTGACTCTTTCAATCCATAGGGAAACCATGCCACTCCTCTGCTCAAAGCCCTGCAATGGCTCCACAGTTCCTACGTGGCCCACAGGCCCTATAGGGATGACCCATCACTGCTCTCTGGCCCCCAACACTTGCTTCTCCTTCTCCCTCATTCTCCTACAGACAACACTTACTTCCTTGGCTCCCTGAACACAGAAGCACACTTCCACCTTTGCACTGGCTGCTCTGCAAGATAGAAACCCTCAATCCAGGGGGAGCCTCACAGGATGACACAGTGCCTCCACCACTTTTCATTCTTATCTCAGTGCCTACATTGGCCACCTTATTGAGCACTACAGCCTGCCCACAGCCCTCCTGCACCGCTCACTTCCACATCCTGCTCTACTTCCTTGTCCCATGCTCTCCATTCCTCTAACAGACAGATTATATGGGGTTGTGGTATTTAGTACTCCCTGCCAGAATGAGCTCTGTGAAGACAGAGATTCTCTGTCACTTTGTACATAGAGTAGCACCTAACACACACTGGACACCCTGTCAGTATTCATTGGTGTAATGATTAATAACAAAATAAGTGCTTAGATACCAATTTAGCCAGGGAACAAGAAATGAGGGGAAATTCATTTTTGTACTTTTCATAGTGAAATTCACATTTTTTTAAACTCCTCCTTAGACAACTGTCATGATCCTATGTCTTTATTTTATGGCTTAAAATAACTCTTCTTAAATATTTAATTATAATTATAGTTCAAGGATCTCTAGAATCTTTCTAGAGCCAGGGCCTCCACCAATAGCCATCCGTCCTGATAGAGACGCCAGCAGAGCTCCCGGGGGCTCTCACCCACCCCTGGAGACACAGGAAGAGGGAGGGGACACACTCACCTGCAGATCCCCCCATGGGCAGCTGGAAGAGGAGAAGCAGGGAGGGGAGATGGGAGATCAAAGAGCCCCTGCAGCAATCCTCCATTTCCTCAGAGCTGGAGAGACACAGGGCAGGAGGCAGGTGAACACCTCCAGAGAGGAGGCAGGGCCAACCCACAGCTCTGGCCTCAGAGCAGACAGCAGAGCTCAGGGCTGGCAACAGTCCCCAGCAGGAGCACAGCCTTTCCTGCTGCTCAGTATGCTGATGGGGTGGGGACATCCACGACTCCAATGCCGAGAAAGCCCTCCCAGCCCTTTGGAAACTTTCCCAGCCTGCTCTGCCCACAGGACCAGACCCTTCCCGCCTCAGCACAGGGGCCTCCTCCATGTCTGCATGGGTCACAGGCCACCACAGAGGCCGAGGGACACAGGGCCCAAACTCAGGTCCCTCCCCATGAAGGACACACCACCTCCTCTGTGCTGTTCTTCTGCTGCCTCCTAATTATGACCAGGGAATGACTGAGAAGCATGAGAATCAGACTGCATCCTCCTCAAGGACCCTGTGACTCCCAACACATGCATGTTATCCTGGGGTCCTTTGCTTGTTCAGTTCACCTGAACTTCAGTCCCTTCCCCCCAACGACGCCTTTGCTGCTCAGAACAAAGCCCTTGCTGTCCTCACAGCCATTGCCCAGTCAATTATCCACGATGGGTTAATAATCCTCACCTTCTCTATCCTTGAGGAGTTTCTGCCTCAGGATAAAGGATCCCAGAGAGGTAGAGCAACAGAGGATAAAATGAGTCCTGGTCAGAAAGAAGGGCTCCAAACCACTTATACATGGGAGGCAGTCAATGGTCCTGGAAAGACTGATTCTGGGCCTGACTGATGACATCTCCTCCACTCACAGCCACTTTCTGTGTGACTTTCTTAGACAAGATTCTTGACCTGCTCTGCCTCATTTCCTCATCTGCAAAATGGGAATAGTAAGAGTATAAGGTATACCCCAAGGTATAAGGAGAATCCTATGAATTTATGTATGTAAGTCCTGTGAAATTATGTCATTAGAACAGTACCTGGTCCTGAAAATGCTACAGAAATGTCATTAAATAAATGAGTAAAGTGCAGCCCCCACTGTAGTTGTCTTGGGTCCCTCAGAGCCTCGTTATTATCCACCACCCCACCCCCAGCCCCACCACGATCTCAGCCTCCTCCTCCCAGCCAGCTGCTCCCAGCTTTCCACTTGTTGTCCAACAAGTATCTTCAGAACCTACTCACCTGATTGAAAACCTGGGACTTCATAAGCATCTCTAACTCAATAGTGCAAGATCTCAGCTGACCCCAAATCTCCTCTCAGATTGCCTTAGCAGTTTGCCGCTCTGAGCCCTGCACCCTGCTTCCAGGTCCAACACAGGTGATGCTGTCTTCTCTTGTCTGAGAGGCGGTGGTTCCCAGGTGAGTGGAGAAGCAGAGCCTGCACAGGTTGCAGGGGGTCTCTCCTGAAGCAGGGACCTGGGGCCCTAAGCTCTCCCAGAAAGAAGAATCCACCCTGCACTGACTTCTTCCACCATTTGAAAATGAAAGCTTACAAAACACAATCCCAGCAGACTCTGCCCTGCCCTCTGGACAGTGCACCCTAGTTATCGGGAAGGAAACAGCATGATCAGAGCCACAGAAACAGGGCAGGTACAGGTACACTGACCCACTCTGCAGGAGGACATAAAGAGACACAGACTCAGCAACCATTTATTGAACAACTACTACTCTTCAGGTTGCCTAACCTTTCACTACTAAGATGATACCAAGTCTGGGGGTGTATCTCAGGTGCAAGAGCATTTGTGGAACCACCAGTGTAGCTGCTTTGCTTTTCTTTACCAGGAAATCACCCACAACGTCCCACAACCTGACAACAGATAGGTTAATATTGGGCATCTCTCAGAAACCATCTCCAGGAGCATCTCCAGGAACGTGTCCCTGCAGAAGTAAATGCACAGTGCCATGTGGCTTCTTAATACTTTACTATCACACATGGCCTGGGTACCCCATTCAGCCCCTCCCTGCCAGGCCACAGTCTGCACCAGGAAATGTGGATGCTATGGTCTCTAAAGGAAAACTATGGAGTACTAGGGCTTCACCTCCAGCCCCTCCCTTCCTACAGTTCCTCATCTCAGTAAAGGACATCTGGGTTCACCCGGTTATGCCTGCCAGAAACTTGAAACACATTCCTGACAACCCACATTCTTAGTCTACTTCCAACATATTAGAAAGTTCAAGAGTTTCTCAAATCTATATACACTGTGAGAACCTACCTACAACACACTCTTATTTCCTCCCTGATCCAAGCTGTGTGTCCCTGATTCCCCATGAGTGTTTCCTGCCACCTCCAGCTTACCACCTCAAGTTCATCTTCTTTTTTTTATGAAGACCCATGATGTGTGCTTTCACCAATGTCACAGATTTAATATATTCCAAGACTTGTACAACCATCATCTCAACTTAAGTTTAGAGCATTTTCATCACAACAAAATCAATTCCTGTACCCATTAGCAGTCATTTCTTATTCTCTCCACTTCCCCCACCCATCCTTTCCTAGCACACTTAGGTATCGGGAATTTACTCAAGTTCATTTTCACTCCAAGGTCATGATCCTCTCAAGTCAACTTATGTCAGGTCACCTCATCCCTTTGAGGAATCCCCCTGTTAAACCTCTCATCTATAGTTCTCAGGTCCTGTCTTTGTCTCTGACGTCATCCATCATTTACCCAGTTGGTCGCTCACTGGCCTGTGTGAGTTCCTCCACTTCATGGAGCTTTTCCAGCCTCAAGCTTTCTCACAAGCCACTGATGTTCCTCTCTCTCTCTCATCCCTCAAATTGGTTACCATTCCAATCTCTCCTAATGTTATCTTCCTCAGAGGGACCTTTGTCAACCTGCTCATCCCCATACGTGTCCCATACATGTGCTTGCTGGAGTTTTAGTGGCACCCTGTTCTCCTCCACAGCCCTGACATGTGATCTTCTGTGGAACATCCATGGCATCCACAAAGGGAGCCACTGTGTGCCCTGGTCACATGTCCAACACACAGTAAACACTCAAGAAACTTTGCTTGAGCTCATGTGCAGAGAAGTCACTTCAGCAGCACATTGACTATTCAGCCTTGTCCAAATTTAGAAAACACTTCAGTTTTCTGAGAAACACAAAAACTGTTAACTCTGACCTAAACAAGTCAGACCCTGGGTGGATACAGCAATTCCACCATCTTCGTCACTCTTTTTTTCTTCCTACCCCAAACATATATGCATCACTGAAGCATCACCAGAATAGAATCTCAGATTTAACACCTCACCTTTGTTTGCTCCTTCAAGCCTGCCCAGTGCTCAGGTGTCCATGTGTGACTGGGGTTAAGACACTAGTTTGGGGCCACACTCCATGGCCACACTTTTGCCAGTTTCCTGGCACTTCTGTCTTCATTCCACAGGTGAGGAAACCAAATATCTCAGTTTCACAACCACACACCCAGCAAAACTTCTCCCAGCCTTTTCATTCTCAATTGTTCTGTATGATCCACTATATTTATTTTCATGAAGCAAGAACTGACAGACCCACTGATGCATGGGAGTGATTGTTTTCTGCAAGGATGTTTGGACTGAGATATTACAGCTCTCGGCAGAACCAGGACTTCTGGATATATCTGAAAGCATCCAATGTTGTCATCCCCAATCCATTCTGCCGATATCCACTTAGACTCAGGAATATTGGGGAAATCTTCCTTAATTGAAAAATATGGAATGAGCAAGAGCCAATATTTGCTTCCAGGTCCATCCCCCACTGCCCCCCACCACACCCTCCCCCACAAGGAGAGTCCTCAAGGCCTGAGAGACGTTAGAGGTATATTATTAAAAGATACAGAGAATGGGCACCTGGGTGGCTCAGTCAGTTAAGTGTCTGCCTTTGACTCACGTCATGATCCAGGGTCCTGGGATGGAGCCCAGCATCAGGCTCCCTGCTCAGCGGGAAGCCTGCTTCTCCCTCTTCCTCTGCCTACCTCTCTACCTATTTGTGCTCTCTCTCTCTCTCTTTCTCTCTCTCTGTCAATTAAATAAATAAATAATTTTTTTAATTCTCCTATTAAAAAAAAAGACAGGGAAGAAAGTTATATTTTATTGAGTACCTCCTAAGTGCCAGGAACTAAGCTACACAAGTTGTATTCATGAATGATTCTCACACATGCAAACAGAGATGAAGGAAGACATGAGTCCTGCCATCTAGTAACCTTTCATGCAGGAACTCTCTAGAGGAGGGCAGGCTGGAGCTGCAGGAACACTGCCCCCCACACCCCTACACACCCCAGTCCTCAAGCCCAGCCCAGCCCCTAACTCCACACAACTCAGGGTGAAAGACGAGGAGGAAGAGGACCTTGGACCCAGCAATGATGCAGAGGATATGGCCTGAAAGCTTATCTCCCTTGCATGCTGGCCCCTGGATTCCATGTTGAGAAGGGAGAGGAAGGAATGACAAAGCACAGGGAAGATTTTCCTGAAGGACAATGAAAGGACATCTGAAGACACCATGGGAAGGAAACAAAACAGCAAACTTCACTGCCTCCCCCAGCTCATCAGAGAAATACCTAAGCCATAAAACTAGGGCTAAGATAAAATAAATTATGATTTTATAATGTGCCAGTTGGTGGAAAGGATTAAACCCACTTACTAAAAACATGAAATAAAGTAAAGCCTTATTTATTTTAAATTTTTATGATGGGCGCCTGGGTGGCTCAGTTGGTTGAGCAACTGCCTCTGGCTCAGGTCATGATCCTTGAGTTCCAGGATCGAGTCCCACATCGGGCTCCCAGCTCCACAGGGAGTCTGCTTCTGCCTCTAACTTTCTCTCCTTTCATTCTCTCTCTCACTTTCTCTGTCTCTCAAATAAATAAATAAAATCTTTAAAAAATTTTTTATGATTTTTTTTTAAGATTTTATTTATTTATTTGACAGAGAGATCACAAGTAGGCAGAGAGGCAGGCAGAGAGAGAGAGGTTAACAGACTCCCTGCTGAGCAGAGAGCACGATGTGGGGCTCGATCCCAGGACCCTGAGACCATGACCTGAGCCAAAGGCAGAGGCTTTAACCCACTGAGCCACCCAGGCCCCCCCATGAATTTCTTAATTTGAGTATACTTGACAATGACACATTTGTTTCAGGCGTACGACATAGTGATTCCACAAGTTAAACATTATGCTATGTTTACCATGAGTGTACCTACCATCTAACTGGGAGCCTTTCTCCCACTCTCTTCACCCATTTTGGCCCACCCCACCCCACCTCCCTCCCGCAACCGTGGGTTTGTTCTCTGTGTTTATAGATCTGATTCTGCTTTTTGTTTGTTGTTTATTCATTTGTTTGGTATTTTAGATTTCATATATGAGTAAAATCATGTGATATTTGTCTTTCCCAGTTTGACTCTTTCATTTAGCTTAATATCTTCTAGGTCTGTGCATGTTGTCATAAACAGCAGGATTTTTCTTGGCTACCTACATAATATTCCCTTGGTTATATACCTCCTCCTCCTTATCCATTCATCTTCCAGTGGATTTCTAGTTGGTTCCATATCTTGGCTATGGTAAATAATGCTGCAATATACATAGGGATGCATACGTCTTTTCCTATTAGTGTTTTCATTTTCTTTGAGTTAATACCTGATGAGAGAAAAAAGAACAAAGGCTGGGCTTTGCTGCAGTTGTAGTCTCCAGGCTTATAGATGGTAACATTCCTACAGCTCCCTCAAGGACTGCTTTCATGCTTTATCACTGTAGCTTTGTTCTTCTTAGTGTTGCTTCCCTGTGATAACCATAAACACCCCCCAAGATACATGCTAAAAATTATCCTTCAAATGTAGGGCCCACTGATATACATCTGAAGGGCCTCAGGACTTCTACTACTGTTTTACTAGACAGTAGTAAATAATCTTATCTTTTTTTAAGATTTTATTTATTTATTTGATAGAGAGAGAGAGATCACAAGTAGACAGAGAGGCAGGCAGAGAGAGAGGGGGAAGCAGGCTCCCTGCTGAGCAGAGAGACCAAAGCGGGGCTCAATCCCAGGACCCCGAGACCATGACCAGAGCCAAAGGCAGAGGCTTTAACCCACTGAGCCACCCAGGTACCCCTAAATAATCTTAATACCAGCAAGCCCCTCAAGGTCCTGGAAGACTTGCTTCCAAATTCTTTAGATATTTATGCTATTCCTAATCCCCACTAAATAAAAAATGTATAATCAGTTGCATCTCACAATACCCATCCAGATCTTTCTGCCCATGGGTCCTGTCCCTGTTGTAAGCATCTTTTTGCACCAAAAACATTTCAAGAATTATTTCTTGACTGTTTGCTCACTGGCCCCACATCAATATCCACAGTAATATTATTGGATCACATGGTCTCTCTATTGTTAATTTTTAGAGAAACCTCCATACTGTTTTCCACATTGGCTATACCAATTTACAATCCCCCCACCAGTATACAATGATTCCATTTTTTCCTCATCCTCACCAATACTTCTTATTTCTTGTGTTGGTTTTTGCCATTCTGACAGATGTGAGGTGATAATCTCCTTGTGGTTTTGATTTGTATTTTCCTGTTGATGAGTGATGTTGGGCATCTTTTCATGTGACTACTGGTGATCTGTATGTCTTATTTTTTCCCCAAAATACTTTTATTTTATTTTTTCAGTGTTACAGATTGATTGTTCATGCACACACCCAGTGCTCCATGCAATACGTGCCCTCCTCAATACCCACCACCAGGCTCATCCAACCCCCCACGCTCCTCCCCTCCAAGACCCCCAGTTTGTTGCTCAGAGTACAGTCCCTCATGGTTCATCTCCCCCTCCGATTTCCCCCAATTCACCCTTCCTTTCCTTCTCACAATGCCCTCCATGTTTTTCCTTATACTCCAAACATAAGTGAGACCATAAGATTATTGGCTCTCTCCGCTTGACTTAATTCACTCCGCATAATCTCTTCCAGTCCCGTCCATGTTGATACAAAAGTTGGGTATTCATCCTTTCCGATGGAGGCATAATATTCCATCGTATATATGGACCATATCTTCTTTATCCATTCATCTGTTGAAGGGCATCTTGGTTCTTCTTTGGTAAATATCTGTTTAGGTCCTCTGTCCATTGGTTAATCAGATTGACTGGAGGTTTTGGAGGGTTGACTTGTATGGGTTCTTTATATATTATGGATATTAACACCTTATGGGATATATCATTTCCAAATATCTTCTCCCAATCACTAGATTACTTTTGTTTTGTTGATGTTTCCTTTGTTATGCAAAAACATTTCATTTTCAATGTATTTCCAATAGTTTGTATTTCTTACCCTATCCTTTGTCTGAGGATACATATCTAGAAAAATGTTTCTATGACAGAGTCAGAGAAATTATTCTCTATGTTTTCTTTTTTATTTATTTACTTGAGAGAATGAGAAAGTCGAGACAGAACACAAGTGGAGGAGGAGGGGCTTAGGAAAAGGGAGATGCAGACTCCCACCTAAGCAAAGAGCCCAATGCAGGGCTTGATCCCAGCACCATGAGATCATGACCTGAGCCAAAGGCAGACTCTTAATCAACTGAACCACCTAAGCACTCAGCTGTATTTCCTTCTAGGAGTTTTATGGTTTCAGGTCTCACATTTAGGTCTTTAATCCACTTTGACTTCATTCTTGTATACTGTGCTACAAAGTGATCCAGTTTCATTCATTTATATGCAGTGCCCACTTTTCCCAGCATCTTTTTTGAAAGAGACTGTCTTTTCCCCATTGCATGTCCTTGCTTCCTTTGTCATAAATTCACTTACCACAGATTTGTGAGTTTATTTCTGTGCTTTCTATTCTCTTCCATTAACCTATATGTCTATGTTTTTTAAAGTATTGTACTGTTTTCATTACTACAACTTTGTAGTATATCTTGAGATCTGAAATTGTGATACCTCCAGCTTTGTTCTTCTTTTTCAAGAATACTTTGGCTATTCAGGGTCTTTTGGGGTTCCATAAAAATTTTAGTACAGTTTGTTCTAGCTTTGAGGAAAATGCTATGGATATTTTTATAGGGATTGCCTTGAATCTGTAGACTGCTTTGGGCAGTAGGTATGGACATTTTAACAATATTAATGCTTCTAATCTATCAGCATGGCATATCTTTCCATTGATTTTTGTCATCTTATATTTCTTTCATCAATATATTATCATTTTCAGAGTACAGGTCTTTCACTCCTTTGGTTAAGTTTATTCCTAGGTATTTTAGTCTTTTGGATGCAATTGTAAATGGAATTGTTTTCTTAATTTCTCTTTCTACTACTTGCTATTAGTGTAACAGAAACACTACTGAATTGTGGGTATTAATTTTGTATCCTGCAACTTTACTAAATTCATTTCTTATTTCTAGGAGTTTTTTTTGTGGAGTTGTTAGAGTTTTCTATGTACACTATCATTTCATCTGCAAATTTGTCTTATTTGTCTGCAAATAGTGACAGTTTAAGTTCTTCATTACCAATATGTGTGCCTCTAATTTCTTTTTCTTGTCTGATTGCTATAACCAGGACTTACAGTATTCTGTTGAATAAAAGTGGAGAGAGTGATCATTCTTGTCTTATTCCTGATCTGAGAGGAAAACCTCTCAGTTTTTCTCCATTAAGATGTTATTTGTGGTTTTCTCAGAGATGACCTTTGTTATGTTGAGGTACAATCCCTCTAAACCCACTTTATTGAGGGTTTTTATCAAAATGGATTTTGAGGGGCACCTGGGTGGCTCAGTTGGTTAAGCATCTGCCTTCGGCTCAGGTCATGATCCTAGACTCCTGGGATCAAGCCCCGCATTGGTCTCCCTGCTCAGTGGTGAGTCTGCTTCTCCCCCTCCCACTCTCCCTGTTTATACTCTCTCTCTCTCTCTTTCGAATAAATAAATAAAATCTTTTTAAAAAGAATAAAAGGATGTTGAATTTTGTCAGATGAGTTTTTTCTACATCTATTGAAATGATCATACAATGTTTTCCTTCATTTTGTAGATGAAATTTATCACATCGATTGACTTGCAAATATTGAACTATCCTTGCATTCCCAAAATAAATTGCAATTCATAATGGTGAACAGTCCTTTTAATGTATTGCTAAATGTGGTTTATTAATATTTTCTTGAGGATTTTGCCTCTATGTTCATGCGGGATATTGGCCTGTGCATTCTTTTTTATGATGTTTTTCCCTTGTTTCAATATCAGATTAATTTTGTCCTCATAGAATTTATTTGGAGATTCCTTCCTTTTCTGTTGTTTGGAATAATTTGAGGAGAATGGTTGATAACTCTTCTGTAAATATTTGGTAGAATTCACCCATGAAGCCACCTGTCCTGGACTCTTATTTTTTGGTAGGTTTTTTTATTACTATTTCAATTTCAATTGTAATAGGTCTGTTCAAATTTTCTATTTCTTCCTGATTCCATTTTGGAGGCTTGTATGCTTCTAGGAATTTATCTATTTCTTCTAGGTTGTCCAACTTGTTGGCATATAGCTTGTCATAGTGGTCTCTCATAATCCGTTGCATTCTGTGCTGTCAGTTGTTCCTTCTCTTCTCTCGTTTCTGGCTTTATTTATTTGGGTCCTTTCTGTTCTTGAGGAGTCTGGCTAACAGATTTTTCAATTTTTGTATATCTTCTCAGAGAAACAGCTTTTGGTATCATTGGTTTTTACACAATCCCATTTATTTCTGCTTTGATCTTTATTTTTTAATCTTATTTTTTCAGTGTTCCAAGATTCATTGTTTATGCACCACACCCTGTGTTCTGATCTTTATTAATTTCTTCCTTCTAGTCACCTTGAGCTTCATGTGTACTTCTTTTTCTAGTTCCTTTATGTGAACAGTAGGATTGTTTATTAGAGCTTTTTCTTATTTCTTGAAGTAGGCTGTATCCATCAATATTTTCCACCTAGAACAGCTTTCCCTGTTCAAAGACTTTTAGTATTGTGTTTTCATTTTCATTTGTTTCCTTGTATTTTTTTCTTCTCTGATTTCTTTCTTTACCTACTAGTTGT
>CM052802.1:92500839-92531166 GCA_028533885.1 Nasua narica | reverse complement strand
GTCAATAGATGCAGAAAAAGCTTTTGACAAAATTCAGCATCCGTTCCTGATTAAAACACTTCAAAGTATAGGGATAGAAGGAACATTTCTCAACATCATAAAGTCTATCTATGAAAAGCCCACAGCAAATATCATTCTCAATGGGGAAAAGCTGACAGCCTTCCCTCTGAGATCTGGAACACGTCAAGAATGCCCACTCTCGGGGTCACCTGGGTGGTTCAGTAGGTTAAAGCCTTTGCCTTCCTTTCTCTGTGTCAAATAAATAAATAAAATATTTTAAAAAAAAAAAAGAATGCCCACTCTCACCACTCCTGTTCAATGTGGTTTTGATTTGAATTTCCTTCATGGCTAATGGTGAAACAGAGTAGAGAGTTCAGATATGGACCCTCAACTCTACCATCAAATAATCTTTGACAAAGCAGGAAATAATATCCAGTGGAGAAAAAACGGTCTCTTGAATAAATGCTGCTGGGAAAATTGGACAGTTATGTATAGAAGAATGAAATTCAACCATTCTCTCACACCATACACAAAGATATACTCGTAATGGATGAAAAGCAGGAATCTAATAAAATCCTAGAGGGGAACATAGGTGGTAACCTCTTCAACATTGGCCACAGTAACTTCTTTCAAGACACTTCTCTAAAGGCAAAGGAAACAAAAGTGAAAATCAACTTTTGGGACTTCATCAAGATAAAAAGCTTCTGCACAGCAAAGGAAACAGTCAATAAAACAAAGAGGCAACCCACAGAATGGGAGAAGATATTCACAAATGACACTATAGACGAAGGGCTTGTTCATTTCCACCTTCATACCATTGGGATTCAAAGAAGTTGGTTGATATGATTTAAATCTCCTTAAATTTGCTATGATTTCTGTGCTCCATCATATGATCTAACATGGAGAATGTTTCATGTGCACGTGAGAGGAATATACATCTCTTGTTGGACAGAATGTTCTGTAAATATGTCTTTTGTTCTAAAGTGTGGTTTAATTCCAGTGTTTCCTTGTTGGTTTGTGTGGGTTTTTTGTTTGTTTGCTTGTTTGTTTGTTTGTTTGTTTGTTTTGTTTTTGCTTTTGTCTGGACAATCCACTCATTGTTGACAGTGGGATGTTGAGGTCCCATACTATTTCCTCTGCTATGTCTTGCTGTGTCTCCTCTGGTGAACTATATTGACAAAAGCTAACAGTGTTCCACATGGCAAAAATGAAGTTTTTATGGGATCCAGCACCAGTATCAAGTAGGACAAATACAGTGTAGATTTGAATCCAAAAGGTAATAAGTTGATCACGGGCACAGTCCATAGTTCCTCAGCTTCCACATACACCATTTTACCCACATGGGAAGCTTCATATAACAACACAACAAATCCACATTTTCACCCATCTACAAGGCTACCCTTACAAATGAAGAAGTTCTCTCTTTCTCCAAAATGAAACACACAGACAGTCCCAGTCATTGAATCCAACACTGTTATATTATTTATTCCTCAAGTTCAGTCAAGATCCCTCTGACTATTCTGTTACTTAGAGACAATATTTTAATTGTCTGATATTTATCACTACCAGTAACCTGAATAAAATCACATTCATAAGAAGAAGAGACAGGAAGAAAGTAGATAATAAAGACAAATAAAACATTTACATGATAAGAAAGAGAAAATATACAAAGCTCCTACAGGTATTTTTGTTATTGGTCACATGCAGGAACTGGTATCTGTGACTTTTATCTTCCACTTCTAATTCTGTGTCTTCTCATTTCTCCTAGAACCACAGCAGGTCAGGGTTCTCTACCTTGGAAGTGAACACACCTTCATTCCTGAAGGTCTGAGTCCTCAATACTCTGGCTACCTTTTGTTTGCCGTAGTTTTCTATCCACCTTTACCATTATAGTTGGAAATACTGAGAGATAGTACAGTGTTCAAGGTCAAAGCTTTCTGCAATTCACCAGGGGTTTAAAATTCTATTCTTCATTCACATCTCAATTCTTGTAGAAGTTCTGTTCTTTCCAACTGGTGTTGGCACACCAGGGAATTCAGACCCACATCCTTCAGGAAATGAACCTGAAGTAACTAGCACAAGTTTCACAAGTAACAGACAGGTAAGTGTATTGCATCCATCCCAGCATAAGAAGTATAGAAAGTAGAATATTAGACTGCTCTCCTCTTAAGGACCTATCAGACATCATTTCTCCAGAAATTTTTGGATAACTAATAACTAACTAAAGAGTGCACATTTCCCAAAATAGAGATGGTGACTCACCCATAGCCCCTGGGTCCTCTATACACCTCAAACTGTTTAATTTGCAGAGTCAAGTCATTCATCCCTCATCTCCTTCATATCTAAATAGTATAAGGGCTCCATGAAAAAAACAAACACACACACACTAACAACAAAGAAAAAAGAGACAAAAAAGATTCAACTATAGAGAATAAACTGGTGGTTGGAGGGTGACAGATGGGTGAAATAGGTGAGGGGGATTGTGGAGTACACTTATCATGAGAAGTGAAACATGATAGAATTGTTGAATCTCTATATGGTACACTTGAAACTAATCTAACCCTGTACATTAACTCTACCAGAATTTAGAAAATAATTTTAAAAATTTATAAATAAATAAGTAATAAATTCTAGGAGACTTTATAAATTTAATTTTTGCTGAATTTTTGTGGGGATATTGATAATATAAATGAAATATAAATGATGATTAAAAATTTTTTAAAGAAATAATTTTTTTTAATTTAATTTTATTTTTTCAGTGTTCCAAGATTCATTTTTCATACACCACAGCCAGTGCTCCATGCAATATGTGCCCTCCTCAATACCCACCACCATGCTCACCCAACTCCCCTCCCCCTTCCCCTCAAAAACCCTCAGTTTGTGTCTCAGAGTCCACAGTCTCTCATGTTTCCTCTCCCCCTCCAATTTCCCCCATCACCCTTCCTTTCCTTCTCCCAATGTCCTCCATGTTTTTCCTTATGCTCTACAAGTAAGTGAAACCATATGATAACTGACTGTCTCTGCTTCGCTTATTTCACTCAGCATAATCACTTCCGGTCCCAACCAGGTCGATACAAAGGTTGGGTATTCATCCTTTCTGATGGAGGCATAATATTGCATTGCATATATGGACCACATCTTCTTTATCCATTCATCTGTTGAAGGGCATCTTGGCTCTTTCCACAGTTTGGCAATTGTGGCCATTGCTGCTATGAATATTGGGGTCCATGTGGCCCTTCTTTGTACTGCATCTGCTTCTTTGGGGTAAATACCCGGTAGTGCAATTGTAGGGTTAAGGGGTAGGTCTATTTTTAATTTCTTGAGGAATCTCTACACTGTTTTTCAAAGTGGCTGCACCAACTTGCATTCCCACCAACAGTGGAAGAGGGTTCCCCTTTCTCCACATCCTCTCCAGCATTTGTTGTTTACTGTCTTGTTGATTTTGGCCATTCTAACTGGTGTAATGTAGTATCTCAGTGTGGTTTTCATCTGAATCTCCCTGATGACTAAAGATGATGAACACTTTTTCATGTGTCTGTTAGCCATTTGTATGTCTTCTTTGGAGAAGTGTCTGTTCATGTCTTCTGCCCATTTTTTGATGTGATTATCTGGTTTGTGAGTGTTGAGTTTGAGGAGTTCTTTATAGAGCTTAGATATCAGACCTTTGTCTATAGTGTCATTTGCAAATATCTTCTCCCATTCCATGGGTTGAGGAAATAATTTTCATTACCAAAAGAAACATGACTTCCCGTAGTAAGATTCAGCCTACCCCAAACCAGCTCAAACAAGAGTCAACTTTTACCTTCTGCTACCAGAGTATAAGGTATGAACTAACTATTCTCATAACCACACCAGCAGTCTGTATCCAGAGCAGGAGGTCAAGACACCGGCTCACCCAGGACCAGCCTCAATGCTTTTGCTTCAGGGAGTCTGCAGCTTCAAGAAGAGCCACCATGTGGGGTCTGGGACTATGTTGGGACCCGAATGGGGATATAACCTAAGGGCCTCAAGGGAGTAATGGAGATTTGGCTCTTCGGGAAGCACCATCAACACCAGCGCCTGGGCTGATCCCCTGCCCTGAAAGGCTCACAGTCTCTTCCAAAGAAGGAGAAGCACAGGGTCCTCCCCAGGCCCACTCATCACAGAGAATATGGTCAGGGACACATTTCCTGACCAAACATGATATATAGAAACAGACAGCCAGTGGAGGAAGCTAAAGGGAAGGAGAAAATGTGGAAGCCATCAGTCATGTTATAAAAAGAGACATCACCTTTGCTGAGGTCCAGGAAAACCCCTACCCTGTGGAGAACTTGCCCAAGGATTAGTTGAGTCACAGTGATGATCCAGGCATAATATATATTGGCAAATTGCCCACAGTCTAAAATCCCTTTTCTGTGAACTCTTGGACCAGTCCTACTCCTTCACTTCTCCCCTACAAACCCCCACAGCCCATTCATTTCTGTTTCTATTCCTGATCTTCACCTCCCAGTAACATCACTGTGATGTTTTGAGCTCACAGCCCAGGATGCTATGTCTCTCCTGTATCCTCAAATGTGTCCATCCAGATTATACTAGTCTTTTTATCAGAGACAGCAAGGTCAGGATGTGCAGACTCTGGATCCAGAGTGACAGACACTGCAGAGAGAGTTGCCAATCATGCAAGGCCTTTCCCTGCCCTATAATAAAGCACACAACCACCACCACCACCCAAGACACCTAGCTGCATGCAGGGAAGGCTAAGCTTTCTGAGATTAGAGTCTTGTGACTCAAGCTCATAGCCCTTCAAACAAGATAAGTAACCATGAAAGTGATTAGGGGGTTAGATATGTCACAGGACACTTGAGGATCAGACTATACTCCAAGGACTGAAGGATATCTTTTTAGTATCCAATATCACTCACATCCACCAGTCAGCTACATGACTTTCACTGCCACATCCGAGCTCACCACCATTGATGGTGCCAGCATCTGTATCATCACAGCAAGCTGAAGGAGATGTCAGCAGCCATGGGGCAGCAGTAGAAGCACCCAGAAAGAAATCAAAGTGACTCACAGGCCTGGAACTTCTCCTTCCACCAATCTACAAGGGAAGCACATTTACCAAAAGTAAACAAAAACTAGAGATTTGAGGAGACTGTACACCTCAATGTCAATATCTAGTCTTCTGAAATACAGTGATGCAAGAAATATACTTTGGAAATATTAAACTGATGCATTTATTTCTTTTTCACACACACACACACACACACACACACACACACACAGCCATCCTGCTACACCCTTCCCAGGAAAGCCAAGCCATAAATCTTAACACCACTGAGAGGTTGGATAACAATCTGAAAATAAGATTCTATTCCCAGATTTCACTATCAAATTACGCTCTCTTAATCCTTAGCTACATATCCACCCTGAAAGCTAGGTTTTCCTGAGAAATAATTGGTGAAATCAAAATTTCTGAGGGCTCTGGGGTATCAGGCGTGTTCTGGGAAGTGGGGGGGAGGCCCAAGTTTTAACTCTTTGGGGTTTGGGGGGGCAAGATGGGGAAGTAAGAGAAAGGGGAAATCAATTTTGCTTTTCTTAATTCTGTCCATATAAATATAATTATAAAGACCAGAAATGAAAAGGGAGCTTGGGAGTGTGGGACCCTCCCAATTCTACCTGACCAAAAAAATATGAAAAAAATTAATTTCATGGTGGGAGAAGAGATAAAAAATGGCAGAAGAGGATGGGAAGGGAAGGAGAGGGAAGCAAGGGGGGCCAACCAGGGAAAAGAAGGGGACCCATGGCAGGCGAGCGACAAGGAGTCCAGTGCCAGTGTGTCAGTTCCATCTTCATCCCCACTGTCTCAGGCTCCAGGTCAGTGTGTGTCACCTTCCTTTCTGCCTCTGTCCATGGCCTGTCAGGGTCCCTCGACCCCCACCACCCTGCCCCCACCCCTACAGTGCCGGTCCCTTCCCCTTCTCCGTTTATTGGGAGCTGGCTCACTCCAGGATCCTCAGGTCATAGTTCTTTTTGGCCGCTCGAAGTTTGAAGTGACTCACAGAGTTGTCGAGGCGAAGGGAGGCATTCTGGGCAGCCAGGGGGCTGGGAAACACGGCCATGATGGTGTACAAGGCAGCGAGGTCTGCGTGGCGGCCGTTCTCAGCAGTCCCACCATTGTACCCCCCCACCCCCACCCCCACCCCCACCAGGCAGCCCCTGAGCATCCTTGAGCCTCCGGATCTTGGCGCCAGACATGGCAAGCTGAGTGAAGAGTTTGTCCGCTTAGTTCCGGGTGATGCCCTCGGAGAGATCTGTCACCTCCAGCACCCGGCCCAGGACGACATCTGTTGTCCCCAGATCTGTGGAGGCAGATTTGAGTGCTTGTCTCTTGCTCCGATTTCCATGCTTCAATCCACTCTGTCCCTGGTGTACCATGTAAGTTGACTGACCATGGAGCAAGGGAGGGCAGATAGACAGATTGTACTGCAATGGCTGGCCCAAGAGGGAAGAGCGCCCATCACCCTGTGCTGGACCCCTAGGACGGGGGAACTGTATGAGGACAGGAAGGGGACTGAGTTCTGTGCAGACACTGCTGAGGCTGGTGACAGGAGAGGGTGCTGGAGATTGGGTAGGAGATGTGACAGGGCTGCCGCTCATTTGAGTGTTGGCCTGGGGGCTACTCTCAGGACTGTATAGGTCTCCAGGTTTTTGCCCATGCTGGTCCATGCTGTAATATTTACAGTGACTCCACTGGACCATGGATGGGTTCTGGGGGAGCTAGGGTCCATTAGGGACATTCAGCTGCATGACCACCACGCCTGGTCCAGAAGGTGACATGCCTGGCTCATCATCTGCCACATGCCCCTGCTCTCCAAGCTCCACCTTAGTTACTGTAACCATGTTACTGACCAGTCCATCAACCTGCTCACTGCTGTGGGCACCACCACCCGAGACTCCTTAACCGAAATCAACCTATCAGATTGCAATAAGGTTACTGACCAGTGCCTGTCCTTCTTCAAACGCTGTGGAAATATCTGTCATATTGACCTGAGGTACTGCAAGCAGGTTACCAAGGAAGGCTGTGAGCAGTTCATAGTTGAAATGTCTGTGAGTGTCCAGTTTGGGCAAGTGGAAGAAAAACTCCTACAGAAACTGAGTTAGTCCAAGGACAAGTATGTAAATAAGGGGCGGGTAGGAGGAGGGAACGTGGCAGGGGAGGGGAAAAAACTTTACAGAAACTAGGGCTTTTATTTTTAATTTGGAACTTGAAACAACAGACCACACGATTCCATTCTGCAAGTCTTGCTGAGGGAGAAGCCGTTCCAGCACCTTCTTGGGGGATGAGTGAACCAGACACTTTCTTTTGGTCTATCTGAATTATAACTGCACTGCTTTCTGGACCATTTCTAAAGGCTGCCTTTACCGAAGACATTCCTGCTGGAGGGGAGGATAGACTTTGAAGAAATTCTCTTACTGAAGCATGAGCTTAGGCGTTTCATTGGTGGTGGTGTTTTGGTTTTGGACACCTCGTTCTTTGCAGCTCCGGGGGTTGGTGTCAACATTCAGTGGACCACACGCCACATCTGCTGCCATTGTGACATTTTTTGTTTGGTTGGTTTTGTTACATCTTACATTATGCAGAACTATTTTTGTACAAATTGTCTAAAAGTTATTTATGCAAGGTTTGAATGCATACCTGTGTTTTTATTGTTTTGAGATTGCCAACTTCCCTGGTTTCCTATGGTAGGAGAGAACTTAACCTGTACATCGACACAAATAATCCATCTACAGGCGTGCCCAGATCTGGCAAAGCAGGTGAAGACCTTCCAATTAAAAGCATGTTTAATTGGAAGCTAAAAGCCTGCTTTGTACATCGTCCAGAATTACATAAGCATGTGGATATGTTAATTATAGTCGAAGTAAGACACTTTGCCAAGTTTCTTCTGTATAGAATTCACTCATTTCTCAAAATTTTAAAATTCAGACGACAGCCTTTGCACTCAGGAGGGTTTTGTGCCAGCATGAGCTCTTGTATTCTACACAGATCTAATTTAAACAGTGGGTCAAGAAGTAGAATAAATGATCCAACATAACCTTTCTTTTCCTTTTTTCTCTCCTTTGAAGGAAGTTGAGTTCTCGTTCAAGGTTTATAACATGGCTATTTCCTAGTTGTAAAGTTATGCCTTCATAAGTGACATTGTTGTAAGGTGTTGTTTTCTTAGACCTTCCCTGATGCGGTTTTACCTTTGTTGAATTTGTATAAACAATTGTACAAAAAGAAAAAAAAATACATATGTCAGGTGGCTCAGTCAGTTAAGCATCTGACTCTTGATTTCAACTCAGATCATGATCTAAAAGAGTCATGGGATCAAGCCCTGTGTCAGGCTCTGCACTTGGTGGGGAGTCTGCTTAAGGGCAGGTTGTGGGGGGGTGGGGAAAAGAAATGAAACAAGACAGGATGGGGAAGGAGACAAATCATAAGAGACTCCTAAACTCACAAAACAAACTAACGGTGGCTGGGAGGTAGAGGGGTAGGGTTATGGACATTGGGGAGGGTATGTGCTATAGCAAATGCTGTGAAATGTGTAAGCCTGATGATTCACAGATACGTACCCTGGGGCAAATAATACATTATATGTTAATAAATAAATAAACAAATAAATAAATAATTTTAAGAAAGGATTCTGTCTCTCTCTGTCTCCCTCTACCCCTCCTCCCACTCATTCTGTCTCTCTAAAATAAATAAATAAATCTCTTAAAAAATTCTTAAGGCCTCCACTTATTTATTAAAAAAAACTGATTGAACTGATCTTGTAGGTTGACTCAAAGTCCTGGTAGAGACAATACTGCTTGGTGAAGCTGCACTTGGAGGATGACTATCAGCCATGGGTGAGGAGAACTCAGGATACTCCATTAGAGAAATCTTCCCCAGTCAGGAGGCAATAGAGAGATCTCAAGTAAGGTAGAGAAAGAAGTTCAGAGCAGGAATTACATACATCCAGTGAGAGGACAGATACTAATGAATTTGCTTCCCTTTTCAATGGGGTATTGGGAGGAATATCATCACTATATGTATGGGGAAACCCAAAAGTATTGGGTTTATGCATCTACTCTCTGCAATAACCCACAGAAATCAAAGTACCAGGAGACACATTATGTGGTAGGTCCCAAATATAGCCATGGCCAATGCCCCCAGAAAGTATCAAATTGTTATGGCAGAGAGAACATTAGAGATGTGATTAAGATTAAGGAACTTGAGATGGGGTCGGGACGGGGGAGAAAACAATGCCCCCAAACACCTAGATGGAACCCCAAACCCAAGTATCCTAAGGACCAGATCAAGCTACCCTCTGTAGGCTGAGGCCCTGAGGTGAACAAGAGGAGAACACAGGTACGTCCTACAGTGGCCCAAGGACACATAAACTCCTTCAACTCCTTCAACCTTCATACTCCCTTTTGGGAAGAAGAAAGGAAGCTAGCTGATCAAAGCAAAACTTACATATGTCATAAGACTGAAATGTCTGCAGTGGGAGGGCTGTTACCTCCAATAGGACAAAGACTCCAGAACAAAATTAGAACATTCATAAAAATAAGGAAATGACATTTTCTTCACCATTTGGGATGTAATTCTGTGACCACCATTCCCATACAGATCTATTCGGATAAATGGGCTTTTCTGTCTGTGTTGATTTGCTTGATGGAAACAGATCACTTAAAATAGGCTGACCCCTGTGACTCTTTGAGAAAAAGAAACTTTATTTACTTGTTCTTCACCAAGAGGTTAATTGACACCCACCTACTCATTTCTATATAAATACTGACACGGATTAACAAAGAAAAAGAATCAGGAGGAGAAGGAAAAGGAAGAGGAGAAAAGGAGTTGGCATTCCATTCTGAGACTCTACAATGCATCCAGAGCTATGTTATGCATTTCAGTGGCTTAAGTGCATTCTTCACATCATTTTCACAGCAAGTCTTTCATTATAAATTATTTTTCCAATTTCATGAATAAGATGAGATCAGACATTAGTCCACCTCACACTATGAGCCCATCAATGTGAAAATGTTGATTCTACTATAAGGGTGTCTGTCCTAACAAAATAAACAGGTATGCAAAGTTCACATTATTTCCCCCCCCCATAGGCTTCTTTTTCTTTCCAAGTTTTTATTTAAATTCCAGTTAATTACCATACACTGTAATATTAGTTTCAGTGTAGGATTTATTGATTCATCACTTTCATCCAAAATCCAGTGCTCATCACAAGTGCCTTTCTTAATCCCTGTCACCCACCTAGCCCATCCCCCACCCACACCCTTCCAGGAATGCTCAATTTCTTCTCTTATAGTTAAGAGTCTGTTACTAGGTATACTTTGAAACACATGCACTTCAGTTCAACAGAGAAGGGGAGATGCTAAAAGAAGAATATTTGATCCCTATTTTTTTTAAGATTTTATTTATTTATTAGAGAGAGAAAGACTGAGAATGAGAGGGAAGAAGGTCAGAGGGAGAAGCAGACTTCCCGCAGAGCTGGGAGTCTGATATGGGACTCGATCCCGGAACCCCGGGATCATGACCTGAGCTGAAGGCAGTCGCCCAACCAACTGAGCCACCCAGGCGCCCTTGATCCCTATTTTTAACAAATAAATCCCAAGAATCAGTGAGGCTCTCTAAAGGGCTTTCCTCATACATCTGGTCCCGGGCCTCCTTCACCCATAGCTTCCCCCATCTGCTTTCAGTCATTATCCCTGATCATGAACACAAACAGCCAAACACAAAGGAGTTCATGTTACACAGTTTCAAAGGACCCAGATCTTAACCCAGCCCATTGTTAAAGAATGCTTTGGATAAACTTTGATTGCATTAGGATCCCCCTGATCACACTCTGGTCCCAACTCTACTGGAAAGTTGAGATGGTTTCATTATTAGAGGCAAACTCAATTAGATGATTAAAATAAATATAAATATTTTTAGAAATATCTCAGATGTCAGGAGTTTATTACTTTTTATACACCCAAATACCTTGCACACCCTCTGTGTACTTCCCACTGTAACCACCATGACTGTGATTTCTGGTCTCTCTTCCACTGCTCTGAGCCGCCCAAAAGCTCTCTGAGAAGAATCATAGGCTCTCGACTTTCCTTCTCATCTCCTCCTCTCTTCCCTACCAGCTTTTCCTTCCCTGATTTGCTCCCCACCTTTCTGTGGTAAACAATTCTCACTCTAGATTTGTCCTTTTACAAACTTCACACATGGCCCATAATAAACTCAAACAAGGTGGAGCTCATCAGCTCATCAGCTCATTCTCCTAAAAAGCATAACAATGCTTGGGAACAATTATTAGTGGCTGTTTGTTAAAATATATATGTATCATATATCATAATGTTGTATATTAAACATATACTATATATATACATTTTAATATATGCTATTCCACCTGCTACACAAACATATATACAAGATTTTGTATATAATGAGGGTGGTTCACAGACCCCATCCTCAGGAATCACAACTGTCCTGGAGGCTCTAGATCTCAGATTTGGATCACCTGCTCTAAAGCATTTAATTCCTCAGCAACTAAAGATGTTTAAAAGAAGAAACCCAGCTCTTTTTTTAAATTTTTATTTGCTTTTTTCAGTGTTCCAAGATTCACTGTTCGTGCACCACACCCAGTGCTCCATGCAATATGTGTCCTCCTCAATACCCACCATCAGGCTCACCCAACCCCCCAACTTCTCCCCTCCAAAACCCTCAATTTGTTTCTCAGAGTCCACAATCTCTCATGTTTTGTCTCACCCTCCATTTTCACCCAATTCACTCTTTCTTTCCTCTTCCCAATGCCCTCCAATTTTTCCTTATGCTCCACACATAAGTGAAACCACATGATAATTGACTCTCTCTGCTTATTTCACTCAACATAATCTCTTCCAGTCCTGTCCATGTTGATATAAAAGTTGGATATTCATCCTTTCTGATGGAGGCATAATTCTCCATTGTATAAATGGCCACAAGAGCCAAACTGTGGAAAGAAACCCAGCTTTAAGAGGGAGTCAGAGCATGAGGAAGTGAAATGAAGAACATACTGGAGGACCAGCAAGAAAAAGGGGAATCCTCTTACACTGTTGGTGGGAATGCAAGTTAGTGTAGCCTCTTTGGAAAACAGTGTGGAGATTCCTCAAGGAATTAAAAATAGAGCAATGCTATGACCCTGCAATTGCACTACTGGGTATTTACCCCAAAGAAGCAGATGCAGTACCAAGAAGGACCACATGGACCCCAATGTTCATAGCAGCAATGGCCACAATCTCCAAACTGTGGAAAGAACCAAGATACCCTTCAACAGATGAATGGATCAAGAAGATATGGTCCATATATACAAGGGAATATTATACCTTCATCAGAAAGGATGAATACCCAATTTTTGTATCAACATGAACGAGACAGGAAGAGATTATGCTGAGTGAAATGAGTCAAGTGGAGAGCGTCAATTATCATATAGTCTCACTTACATGTGGAGCATAAGGAAAAACATGAAGACATTGTGAGAGGGAATGGAGAGGTGATTGGAGGAAATCGGAGGGGCAATGAACCATGAGAGACTGTGGACTCTCAGCAGCAGACTGAAGGTTGTGAGGGGTTAGGTGAGCCTGGTGGTGGGTATTGAAGAGGGCACATATTGCATGGAGCACTGGGTGTGGTACATGAACAATGAATCTTGTAACACTGAAAAAATAAAATAAAAGTATTTGGGGGAAAAAATAAATACATCAAGAACAAACAAAAACCAGGAAAACCAAACTTAGATCCATGAAAAAGTAGGAATTTCAGTTCATTTTTGCTTTTGTTTCCTTTGCCTTTGGAGACATGTCTTGAAAGAAGTTGCTGTAGCCAATGTCAAAGAGGTTACTGCCTATGTTCTCCTCTAGTATTTTGATAGATTCCTGCCTCACGTTGAAGTCTTTCATCCATTCTGAGTTTATCTTTGTGTATGGTATAAGAGAATGGTTGAGTTTCATTATTCTATACATAACTGTCCAATTTTCCCAGAACCATTTATTGAACAGACTGTCTTTATCAAGATAAAAAGCTTCTGTACAGCAAAGAAAACAGTCAACAAAACAAACAGGCAACCCACATAATGGGAGAAGATATTTCTCAAATGACACTACAGACAAAGGGTTGATATCTAAGATCTGTAAAGAACTCCTCAAACTCAACACTCACAAAACAGATAATCACGTCAAAAATGGGCAGAAGACCTGAACAAACACTTCTCCAAAGAAAACATACAAATGGCTAACAGACACATGAAAAAATGTTCATCATCACTAGCCATCAGGGAAATTCAAATCAAAACCACATTGAGATATCATCCTATACCATTTAGAATGGCCAAAATCAACAGAACAGGAAACAACAAATGTTGGAGAGGATGTGGAGAAAGAGAAATCCTCTTCCACTATTGGTGGGAATGTAAGTTGGTGCAGCCACTTTGGAAAACAGTGTGGAGATTCCTCAAGAAATTAAAAATAGAGCTACCCTATGACCCTGCAATTGCACTACTGGGTATTTACCCCAAAGATACAGATGTAGTGAAAAGAAGAGCCATATGTACCCCAATGTTCATAGCAGCAATGGCCACAATTGCCAAACTGTAGAAAGAGCCAAGATGCCCTTCAACAGATGACTGTATAAAGAGGATATGGTCCATATATGCAATGGAATATTATGCCTCCATCAGAAAGGATGAATAACCAAGTTTTGTAACAACATGGATGGAACTGGAGGAGATTATGCTGAGTGAAATAAGTCAGTCAGAGAGAATTAATTATCATACGGTTTCACTCACTTGTGGAGCATAAGGAATAAAATGAACGACATTAGGGGAACGAAAGGAAAAGTGGATTGGGAGAAATAGGAGGGGGAGATGAACCATGAGAGACTGTGGACTCTGACAAACAAAGTATTGGCGCTGGGTATTAAGGAGGGCACGTATTGCATGGAGCACTGGGTATGGTGCATAAACAATGAATCTTGGAACACTGAAAAAAATTAAATTAAATTAAGATATTAGAAAAAAAAGGAAAGAAAAGTAGGAATTTCAGGGTGCAATGGATTCAAGACCAAGAATCTACTTAGGAAGATCTAAGTATTAGCCGGGAAACATGATTTCTGAAATCTTCTAGACACAGAAATTTCTAATCTATACAATCACTACCCTTTTCCAAACTCTCCTTATAAATGATCTCTTTATTAGATATTCCCAAATGACATATCAGATAAAGGGCTAGTATCCAAAATCTATAAAGAAGTTCTCAAATTCAACACCCAAAGAACAAATAATCTGATCAAGGAATGGGCAGAAGATATGAACAGACATTTCTGCAAAGAGGACATCCAAATGGCCAACAGACACATGAAAAAGTGTTCAACATCACTCGGCATCAGAGAAATACAAAGCAAAACCACAATGAGATACACCACCTCACACCAGTCAATGGCTAAAATTAGCAGGTCAGGAACAACAGATGTTGGCGAGGATGCAGAGAAAGGGGAACCTTCCAACACTGTTGGTGGGAATGCAAGCTGGTACAGCCACTCTGGAAAACAGTATGGAGGTTCCTCAAAAAGTTGAAAATAGAGCTATCCTACGACCCAGCAATCGCACTACTGGATATTTACCCTAAAGATACAAATGTGGTGATCTGAAGGGTCACATCCACCTGAATGTTTATAGCAGCAATGTCCACAATAGCCATACTATGGAAAGAACCTAGATGTCCAACAACAGATGAATGGATAAAGAAGATGTGGCATATATATACAATGGAATACTATGCAACCATCAAGAGAAATGAAATCTTGCCATTTGCAACAACAAGGATGGAACTAGAGGGTATTATGTTAAGCAAAATAAGTCAATCAGAGAAAGACAATTATCATATGATCTCTCTGATATGAAGAATTTGAGAGGCAGGGTCGGAGGTCATTGGGGGTGGGGGAGGGAAATGAAACAAGATTGGATCAGGAAGGAGACAGACCATAAGAGACTCCTAAACTCACGAAACAAACTGAGGGTGGCTGGGGGATGGGGGGGATAGGGTGGCTGGGTTATGGACATTGGAGAGTGTATGTGCTATAATAAGTGCTATGAAATGTGTAAGCCTGATGATTCACAGACATGTACCCTGGGGCAAATAATATATTATATGTTAATTAAAAATTGTAAATCAATAAATAAATAATATCTTTATTGACATTGAACAAACTAAAATAATCATTTAAAAAGTTGTATTCAAAGGGTGGTGCTAACCCCAACAGCCACCTATAGTAGAGAATGGATCGGAATGAAGGCAAATCTTTGTTCCTAACGACAGTCCCTGCAGTCTTCCAAAGAGAGAAGACAGAAGTGACAAGGACAGCATGGACACCAATCTTGTCCTGATGTGGGGTACATGACATAGAATGGGGCAGAGTTGAAGCTGGGGAAGTAAGGCCACCAGGAACCCCAGAGTCATTTATTTGCATAGCTGTGCCTTCCTCCTGGCTAAAAGGGAACACACCCTCGTGAGATGTCAACTAGAATAGCACTGCTCAGCATTTATCCACTGGTCCTTTCCTGCTATCTGGAACACAGGTGACACTAGCTGCAGAATGGGGAAAGTCTGGAGAGGAGATCCCACCCTGCCACATGCAGACAGCAGGGTATTATGGGAAAGTCCCTGGACTACAGGTCAGGAAGTCTGCATTGCAGGCTGAGTTCCACCCCTGCCCACAGCTGTTTTGAGTCCTTTGCCAAGTCACTTAGCTGTCATTTGCCTCAAAACCTTAGCCGTCATTTACCTCAAAACCTTAAAAAGCCTTATTCTACCTGCTTTGGATTTGGGACCTATAAATTAAAAATTATACAATACAGGAAAATATTTTAGGGAATAAAATAAACATTATTCCATAATTGTAAAAAAAAAAAAAAAAAAAGCATTACTACATTCAGTGATTTCGATGACAGAGATATTTGAGAACAAATCCGAAAGGGAGGATGACTTCAGGACAGAGATGTGAGGTGAGCTCTGGGGTAAAGGTGGCCAATCTTTCTCAGATAACACATGGCTATTTTGGGGTGTTGACAGTTCATCCCACCACATTTTCACACATAGTCTTTCCAGTCCTCTACCCATCGCTTTGTGATCACAACTTCCAGGAACTGGAGAGAACACACTCTCCCTGAATGATGTTACGTGGTCAGGATCACTCCTTTGCTTAATGAACCCCATTTATTTCTATAGCTTCTTTAATAAAATTTCAGAGCAGCTGGCTTTTGGATTCCAGGTGCTAATAGAACTAGTTATATTAAAGGCTAAAAAGCAAACAATGTGGTGAGTAGGTCAGCATTAGAATAGCCAAGATGTACGACAGACTCCAGGGACCACCATCACCCCCAAGTTCCCAAGCACTGGGTGGGAAACAGTGACCCAGATCAGGGAAAGCCCATGGAGCAGGGTCTACCTCCCACCAGCTTCCACTTCTGCCCCAGGGAAGGGTCCACATGTCTCTACCTGAAACAAGGAGAGGGGACACCTCTTGGTTTAATTAGGATGGGAGACACAAGGATATCTGGAAAGTCACTCACCAGCCAGGTAAACAGATTTCCTCCAGTCTGAAAGGCAACATAGGAAACAATGAGCTGAGAACCAGAATATCTCCTTCAAAGGGGATGCAGAAAGTTCTGGAGAAAGAACAGAACTTACCAAGATCTGCTTGGAATTCATCTGAAAGAAAGTGAAAAATAGGCATGAACTCCCAGCACTGAGAACAGCAAAGACTGCACCTGGAAAACCCACAAAAAGACCTCTCTGTATTCTATAAGAAGATCTACTCCAGATCCCTTGAGCCTTTCTGGGATCTGGAACAACTGTCCTCTCTGGAACTACTTGGCCACCTGCCCAGACCAAGGGCCTTCCTGTCCACTTTTCCTCCACACCAATTCCACATTCACAGGCCTTGGCCCCTGCCCTGACTTACCTCTGGCATTCAGTACATTTTCCTTTGTGTGCTAGTCCTTTCTCTTGTCCTTGTGCAGTTTCTACTGTTCCTGCATCTCCTGCCACTTTGCAGTATGTTCTCTCTTGGTGTAGTAGGCAGCCCCAAGGGTTAAGAGCATCAGCAAGGTCAGGTTCACTGTGAAAGCTGGCTTCCAAGGAGAGGCCCTAGGAACGAAGTCCTCTGTGCCTAGCCAGAGACCCTGTCAGGGGCACAGACCAGAACAGACCAGCCAAGCACACCCAGGAACACATGCCCCTCCCTCCCAGAAAGAGCACTGACCTGAAATGAAAAAAGCCATTGCCTTTCCCTGGCCCAAGATGAGGTTGAAGACGGAGCAGGTCACATTGCCTGAAGGGCTGTCCCTCAGCACCAGAGCAGCCTCCACACTAAACAGCCCCCACTGTCTTGGGCATCTATCTCAGAGAATTCCAGGAACTTCGCCCCTCTGAGAGCTCTCCCCTGTACCTGAGTTTTCGGGAACCACCCCAAGGCCATGCACAGCACTTGGACCCCATCCTCCTCTGGCGCTTGGATGTGCACTTGAGGGGTAGAGCCCACACCTGGAAGGGAGAAGCTGGAGAATCCTGGGATCCCAGCAGAGTCTTCCTGTGCACAACTCCAGGGACAGCATTGGGGGCTGGGGACTCTTTGAGGAGCAGCCTCTATGGAGAGCAAAAGAGTGGCCCTGCCTCAGGGAACAGAAGGAGTATGGCGACCTGCAGCAGGCACAGAGGGCAGGGCTCTTCTCTCCAAACATGAGGGTGGAAGTCCATCACCCAGAGTGACAGAAGGAAGAATTTGCTCCCAGGATCCATCCTTCTCTGTTCTTCTCACTTCACACACTCTCCAGGGCATCTGCTTGCACACTTGCTGCCACTTGGTCATCATTTCCACCATTGACAACTCTACATACCTCTTGAGCTCCTTCCCTAATAGTCACATCCTTGGGGGTTAGCTCTGCCATTCCTCACAGATGCTTCAAACTCACATCCTGAAATAATTCATGTTTGGCCCCACCCTTGGTGAAAGGGTGATGATGAAAATATCCCCAATCCTTCAGGCTTCTTTACATCCAACTCTCCCTCTGCCACATATTGTTAGTGCCTCCACACTCTGCCTCTGGGCTCCATCCTGTGATTTGACTCAGCCACCGAGATTTCAGGGAATGTGATTCTAGCAGAGGTTGGAAACTGCCTGTGCCATTGCCTTACCCTCTGCCATGGGAGAAATATGCTCAGGCTAGCACAGTCTTTCCCACTGAAGCTGTTCTAGACCAGCCACAAGCGATCTGTGGCCACAAGCAACCTTGTGGCAACGAGCCACAAGCAACAGCACCCGTGTGAGCAAACTCAGCCAAGGTTCACTGTCAGTATAAATAAAAATTAAAGGTAAGAACTCATTGTCCCAATTGAAAATAAGGAAAGAGAGTCCCTTTCCATCCTTTTCTTGCAGCATTTACTTGAGGAAACTTGTGATTGTGAGTGCTTTGTGAGTGCATCTCTAAGGACGTGGTGGAGATGATGACACTGATGTTCCGGGGACCATACTCTGAGAACCACACCTCTAACCTTCCTCCTCTTAGGACAGGACTGAAAACTCACCAAAGAGCACACTTGTGGCCAAGGTGGGAACTCTCTGCTCATTGGTCCACACCCAGGAACTTCCCCGCACCTGCTGCTAAGTTTATTATTTCTGTACATGTGTTTCTCCTCTGCTGAATTCCATGTGCACTAAAAACTAGAGCTCACAGCTACTTTCATTAAAATCTTCCCCTATTCTGTAGCTTACAGGCACCAAACCAGTACTAGCTGCAAAAGAAGGTTTGCTCCACCACCACCCCCTAACAGCCCTTGGCCTTCTGAGGATTGGTGGACAAGCCGTGAAACAAATCTTCTGCAGGTCTAGCCCTGCTAGACCTCTGAAGAGTGATTTATCACTTCCTGTGCTACTCAAATTTGGCTGAGTTATCATCTGTCTCACCTGGAGGATGACGGTGACTAGTCTCCCTGTGACTATTTTCTCCCCAGCCCCATGTGTGTGACCCTATTAACCTGTAAGTAAAACCATGTCCTTACTAGTGTGAAGCCCTGCAATGGCTCTGCAGTTCCCCACATGGTCTGCAATCCCAAGAGGAAGACCTCACAGAGCTCTCTGACTCTCAACTCCTACTTCCCTCCCTCTCGTTCAGTCTGCTCCAGCCAATACTTGCCTCCTCTGTTCCTTGATCATCCAAGCACTCTGCCAGCTTTACTCTGGCTGTTCACTCTGTGGAGACACTCTTTCCATTAGGATCCTCACAGGCTGGTACCCCACCTCCTCCACATCTTCGTTCCCATCTCACTGCCTACACTGGTCACCTGATGGATCACTGCTGCCTACCCACAGCAACTCCTGCACCCCCGACTGGCCCACCTGCTCTACTACCTTGTCTCATGCTCTCTACTCCTCTAACAGATGTAGATTATATGGCATTGTGGTTTTCGATCTCCTGCCAGAATGTAAGTTCTGTGAAGATAGGGATTCTGTTTGCTTTGTACATAGACTACCACTTAACACATACTCCATACTCTGTAAATAGCTGTGGGTACATTGAATTAATTAGAGAATAACTGCTTAGATAACAACAAAGTCAAGAAACAAGAAAATGGGACAAATTTATGTTCACATTTCTCATGGTAAAATTCACATTTTTCATTTTATAAGACATAAACAACCATGACAGTTGTCTATGGTCCCCTGTCCTTGTTTACATGTTGGGAATCTTCTTAAAATTTAGATACTACTAGCAGTTGGAAGATGACGAAAATCTTTTTAGAACCAGGGCCTCTACCAGTAGCCATCCATCTTGATGGAAAACCAGCAGAGCTCCCTGGGGCTCTCATCCACCCCAGGGAGACACGGGGAGGGGGATGGGGACAACTCACCTGCAGACCCCCCAGCAGGCAGCTGGAAGAGAAGAAGCAGGGAGGGGAGTTGGGAGAGCAAAGAGCCCCTCCAACAATCCTCCATTTCCTCAGAGCTGGGGAGACACAGGGCAGGAGGCAGGTGAACACCTCCAGAGAGGAAGCAGGGCCAGCCCACAGCTCTGGGCCTCAGAGCAGACAGCAGGGCTCAGGGCTGGCAACAGTCCCCAGCAGGAGCATAGCCTTTCCTAGTGTTCAGTATGCTGGTGGGATGAGAGACCCACAACTCTGATGCCATAAAGCCCTCCCAGCCCTTTGGAAATGTTCCCAGCCTGCTTTGCCCACAGGACCAGACCCTTCCCACCTCAGCACAGGGGCCTCCTCCATGTCTACATGGGTCACAGGCCATCACGAATGCCCAGGTACCAAGGGTCCAGACTCATAACCCTCCTCATGAAGGACACACCAGCTTCAGCAAACTTTTCTACTCCTGATCCCTCAATATGACCAGGGAATCACTGAGAAGCATAAGAGGCAGACTGTGTCCTCCTGAAGGACACTGTGGCTCCCACCACACACATCCTGTTATGCTGCTCCCTAACACTTTCCTGCTTGGGACCAAGGACCTGGCCTTCCTCCCAGAAAAACCTCTCTTAACCTTAATTGTTCTAAATGATCTGCTATGTTTGTTTTGATGAAACAAAGACTGACCCATCGATACATGGAAGTGATTGGTTTCTGCCCAGATGTCTAGTTGGACATATTAAAACAATAAAAACCCTGGATTTGTCTGGGAAAATCCAGGACTTCTGGATATACCTGAACACAGTCCATGCTGTTATCCCTGTATTTCCATTTTTGCCAATATTCACTTAGAGTCAGAAATATTGAGAAAATCCATCTTTTTTTTTAATTTCCTGCTCTATCCTCTAATCTTTTTTCTCCCCAAATATGTTTATTTTAATTTTTCAGTGTTACAAGATTGATTATTCATGCACCACACCCAGTGCTCCATGCAATACATGCCCTCCTCAATACCCACCACCAGCCATCTTAATTGAAAAATAACCATTCTCTTACACCATACACAAAGATAAACTCGAAATGGATAAAAGACCTCAACGTGAGGCAGGAATCTATCAAAACCCTAGAGAAGAACATAGGAAGTAACCTCTATGACATTAGCCACAGCAACTTCTTTCAGGACATGTCTCCAAAGGCAAAGGAAACAAAAGCAAAAATAAACTTTTGGGACTTCATCAAGATAAAAATCTTCTGCACAGCAAAGGAAACAGTCAACAAAACAAACAGGCAACCCACAGAATGGGAGAAGATATTCACAAATGACACTAGAGACAAAGGGCTGATATTTAAGATCTATAAAGAACTCAAACTCCACACTCACAAAACAGATAATCACATCCAAAAATGGGCAGAAGACATGAACAGACACTTCTTCAAAGAAGACATACAAATGGCTAACAGACACATGAAAAAGTGTTCATCACCTTTAGCCATCAGAGAGATTCAAATCAAAACTATACTCAGATACCACCTTATACCAGTTAGAATGGCCAAAATCAACAAGACAGTAAACAACAAATGCTGGAGAAGATGTGGAGAAAGGGGAACCCTCCTCCACTGTTGGTGGGAATGCAAGTTGGTGCAGCCACTTTGGAAAACAGTATGGAGGTTCCTCAAAAAGTTGAAAATAGAGCTATCCTACTACCCAGCAATTGCACTACTGGGTATTTACCCCGAAGAAGCAAATGCAGTACAAAGAAGGGCCACATGGACCCCAATGTTCATGGCCACAATGGCCACAATAGCCAAACTGTGGAAAGAGCCAAAATGCCCTTCAACAGATGAATGGATAAGGAAGATGTGGTACATCTATACAATGGAATATTATGCCTCCATCAGAAAAGATGAATATCCAACTTTTGTATCAACGTGGACAGGACTAGAAGAGATTATGAGGAGTGAAATAAGTCAGGTGGAGAGAGTCAATTATCTTATGGTCTCACTTACATGTGGAGCATAAAGAAAATCGTGGAGGGCATTGTGAGAAGGAAAGGAAGGGTGAACGGGGGGGAAATCAGAGGGGGTGATGAACCAGGAGAGACTGTTGACACTGAGCAACAAACTGAGGGGTTTGGAGGGGAGGGGGTTGGGGGTTGGGCAAGCCTGGTGGTGAGTATTGAGAAGGGTATGTATCGCATGGAGCAGTGGGTGTGGTGCATGAACAATCAATCTTGTAACACTGAAAAAATAAACATATTTGGGGGGAAAAAAAGAAAAATAATGAATGAACAAGGACCAGTATTAGCTTCCAGGTCCATCCCCTACTGCCACCACCCTTCCCTACCTAAAGGGGAGACTCCTCAAGACCTGAGAGACTTTAGGGGAATTTTATGCAAGGACAGAGGGGAAAAAAACAAATTTATTGAGTACCTACTAAGTGCCAGGACCTGGGCTACACAGGTTGTACTTATGACACTTCTTTCTCACACATGCAAGAGAGATGAAGGAAGAAATGAGACCTGCCATCTAGTAAACTTTCATCCAAAACTTTCTAGAAGAGAGAGGGCTGGAGCTGCAGCAACACTGCTCCCCACATTCCCACACACACCCCAGTCCTCAGGCTTAGCCCAGCCCCCAGCTCCATACAACTCAAAGTGAAAGATAAATAGTAAGGAAACCTTGTATTCAACAATGGCCCAACATGATTGGGCCAGAAAGCTTATCTCCCATGAATGCAGCCCTTGGATCCCATGTTCAGAGGGGAGGGGAAGGAATGACAAAGCACAAGGAAGATTTTCCTGAAGAACACTTGAAAGACACCTGGAGACATTGCAGGAAGGATACCAAACAGCAAACTTCACTCGCCCCTCGCCCCTCACCCTGCCAGTTCATCAGGCTCACACTCCAGCTGTTTATCAACAAACAGTATTCACTAACCATGAATGATTTTTCTTCTCAAAATATAAATTATCTAGTGGGGTGTTAAGATTATACTTTCTACTTTAACAGCCATATAATACCTCTTACCTTTAGCTGCTTCAAGTGCTTTTGAAACACTGCCAGACCAACACCTAGGCTATAAAACAATGCCTAAGGTAAAAAGAATTGTGAATTTCCAATGTGCCAGTTGGTAGAAAGTATCAAACCCACTTTTTAAAAAACCTGTAATGAGGTAAAGCTTAATTTATTTTAATTTTTTTATGAATCATTTTTATCTGAGTGTAAGTAAAAATGTTATGTTATTTTCAGTTGACAACACACTGATTTAACAAATTAAACATTATATTATGCTCTCCACAGGTGTACCTATCATCTAACTGGGAGCCTATCTCCCACTCTCTTCACTCACTTTGGCCAGCCCTGCACTCCATCTCTCCTCTGGCAACCATGGGTTTGTGCTCTGGGTTCACAGTTCTGATTCTGCCTTATGTTTGATTGCTTATTCATTTGGTTTGTTTGTATTCCACATATGAGTAAAATTATGCAGTATTTGTCTTTCCCAGTCTGACTTCTTTCACTTAGTATAAAACCTTCTAGGTCCATCCATGTTATCGCAAATAGCACAATCTCATCCTTTTTTCTGGCTGCATAGCATACTATTCCATCGTGTGTATACATACTTCCTCCCCCTTGTCCATTCATCTGTCAATAGACGTAGATTGATTCCGTATCTTAGCTATTATAAATAATGTTACAATAATATGGGGGTGTTTATGCCTTATAAATTTGTATTTTCATTTTCTTTGGGTAAATACATGATGAGAGAAAAAGAACAAAGCCTAAAATTTGCTGTGACAAATTTTACAACAAAGGCTACAGGCTTACAGATTACAATACTTCTGCAGTTTCCTCAAGGACTTCCTTTCATGTTTGACCACTATAGCTTTGTTCTTTTTAGTTTTACTTCCCTGTGATCACCATAAACAGCCCCACCCAAAATATGATAGCAATTATCTTACAAACATTGGTTCACCAATATACATTTGAAGGATCTCGGGATTAATGTTTTGCTAGAAAGTAGTAAACTTTTATCTTAACAGCAGCTGCCCTCTCAAAGTCCTAGAAGCCTTGCTTCCAAATTCCTTTGAGACTTGCACTATCCCTTATCCCCACTAACCAAAAAGTATAGAATCAGTCGCAGCTCACAATCTCTATGCAGTTCTTTCTGCCCATGGGTCCTGTCCCTGTGCTATAACAAAACCACCTTTTGCGTAGAAAACTCACAAAAATTATATCTTGACCATTTGCTCACCAGCCCCACATCATTTTGGTGCCCAGCGTGGGGCCTTTCTTCTTATCTGGACTTCAACCTCAGTGCAAACTTCTCTCCATGCACTTCCATTTCAGGGGCTATTCAAGGAGTAAGGTCTTAACAGAACACTTTCATGTCCATTGCTCAGGCTGCAACCCTCTAGCCCATGGGTGCTCTAAGGAGAGGGAAAAAAGCCTGCATTTTGACTGGAAGCTAGTACCCTGGCTGAAATGGTAATAAGACCCAGAAATGTGATACCTTCTCTTTATTCCTATCTTTGTACAAAGCTGTCTTTATTGGACACAGGACAGGCACCTAAGTCACTAGGATGGCTGCCAACCTTAAGACTCTTTTGTGAGGTTTTGTCCTCATTGGTCCAATGTGGTCTCTTCCACATCACTTATCCAGCCACTTCTGGCCACAAGACCTCCACTGAGAGCCAGCCAAAACTGAATTAAAACCCAACAAAGGGCTGTTTCCTAGAGAAGTTGGCTGTAAAGAATACATGGGCTAGAATATTACTTAGACCATGATGGATTTCTATCTTTACAATTTTTCATCAGTGTCCTCTAGTCATGGCTTGAATCACAACATTGGATAATTTCCCCTTGTAACACTTTTCTAATGTTTTCCATGGGTTAAAAATGGCAAGTTCTTCATGGTATGTAAAGGTATTTCAGTCAATTCACCAGCACCAATTTGTAGTCTAGAATGCAATGGGGAGGTGGGCAGACAACAGCATCCCTCCTACAAGGCTCGTAGTGTTCACAGCAATTTTGTTCTAGGGATGCCTCCAATCACTTTAACTGGGAACCTCTGACATATCCTGCATGAGATGTCACCTGGGAGTATGGGAGATTTTCTTGTTAATGGACCTTCTCTGCTTCTCTAGGAACATGGGATCTTTTTCTTCAGTCCCCAAGTACTCTCTCTTGGAATGTCTTTTAACCCACTAGAGTCAATTCAGATCACAAGATTTAAGAAAGATAAGACTGATTTTCTCATGGCCTCAGTACTCTTTAGGGGACAAGGAAAAATGATCAATTAATGAGACACCGAGTTTCAATACGATCTACCATTTAGATCTCTTCTGCAGGAAACAAGGCAAATAGAATGAGATACACTATATCCAGGCCTTGATGGCCCTAAGTCAGGATCCTGACCTCGGCAGAATATGTTTGGCCACTCACCAGGCTAATAATCCTCCTCCCGACATACTGGATGATGCTAATAAACACAACTTGCCAGAGTAATCACAGGCCATCCCTAATGAAGGGGACACTGACTCTCTCACTGTTCTTCCTCTTAATAGACCCAGGTTATTCTTTGTGGGGCCTTCTTCCTCATTCATTTACTAGGTTAATGGTTATGATAACTGGAGCCAATTATCAGTTAGTCTACCTCAAAACAGGGCCCTTAAGGAATATTCCCATACAGGTGCCAAAACTCCTTTTGTTTCAAGGACATTCCCTGTCTTCTCTGGCCTGAAATAGACTCCCTAATTTCACTTTGTGTTGGTGGGGGAAAAAAAAACATACATCTCCTCATCTGTCTGAGCTGAAGATCTTTAAGAATGGGAGTCCTCTTTCCTTTGTTTTGTTTTGTTGTTGTTGTTGTTGTTGTTTTACCATGTATTAGCCACTTTACTATAAAATGTGATCAAAATTCAATTATGAGAGCTCAATAAGACATTAAAAAAACTGTAAGTTTCAATTTATATTCAATTTTATCAAGCTTTAAAATCTGGGAGTAGTTTGCAAAAAACATATCTGCTAATTTCAGCCCAGGGTTAATATTTTACAAACAAACTAAGAATCACTGCAGACGAACATCAGTGCAACAAACAAGTACAGTTTACAAACCCAGGTCATAAACTTACTAACAAACTAACAAACTTACTAATCATGGTAAGGGATGGTGCCAAAGTCCAGCTGATGCCTCAGCTAAATCAGAAAGAAATCTTTCTTAATATTCATTTGTTAATTCATCCATTCATTAATCGACAAGTATTTTTTAAAACTTTTCTTCCCTTTTTATTGAATATAATGCACATATATAAATGTATACAAGTCACAAGTTTAACAGCTCACTGAATTAACACAAAATAAACACACCTCAGTGACCACCAGCTAGACCAAGTACCTTTGAAGTACACTACCTCTCCTCCCCAAAGTCATCACTGTCCTGACTAGTATTTCTTGATTTTTAAGTTTTGTATAAATGGAATTATACAATATGTAATATTTTGTGTCATGCTTGCTTTATGGTAGTCCATTGTTGGAACATACCACATTTCTTTATCCTACTGTTTTTGGAATTTGGAGTGTGTCCAGTTTGAGGCAATTATGAATAATGTTATTGCAGGCATTCTTGTATGCGTCTTCTGGTGCACATGTGAATGCATTTTCTGGGGACACACCTAGTTGTGGAATCCCTGGGTATACCAGTGTTTAGCTGTACAGCAAATGCTGACAGCGCTCAGAAATGGTCTTACATTCGCACCCCACCAAGGCTTCAGAAAGCTGCTTCGCATCCTGGCCAGCTTTGCAGTTCTTGCCACTTTGGTGGTGCTCAGGGCCATCTCGTCATACTTCTAGTATGTTTCCCTGAAAAGGAGGTGGAGCATCTGTCCACCTGTCCGTAGGCATTTCTTCTGCCCTCATTAGTATTTTCAAGCCTCTTGGCCATTTTTTTAAGGTGGGTTGCCAATCTTTATTTTTCACTGATTTGTATCATTCTTTATATATCTGGATGTGAGCCCTTTGCCAGTTATATGTATTATAACCACCCTCCCCCACTCTGGGTCTGGCCTTTTCATTGTCTTAATGTGATTTTTGATGAACAGAAGCTTTTAATTTCAATGTTGTCCACCTTATCAATCTTTTTTATGGTTGATGCTTTCTGTGTCCTGTTTAAGAAATCTACTCTTATCCTAAAATTTTAATCCCCTTCTCCTATTTTGCCCACCTCTCCCAGCCCCTCCCCTCTGACAACCACCAAATTGTTCTCTGTGCTTATGAAGTCTGTTTATCTTTCAATCAACAGATATTCTTGAGTGGTGATTATAAGCCAGACACTGATTTTGTGCTGGGAATATAATGATGAATGAGAAAGACATAGAATACTACCCATATCCAGTACTAAAGACATGAAATAAATAATTGAATGTCTACTTTGTTATAAAAAAGAAAAGAAAAGAAACCTTGCCTTCCATGAAGACAAAAAAACATGCAAACAATTCTACTTCAAGAAATTTGCATAGAAATAGAAAATGCTAGATGCTTTACCACAAATGAAATTGAAAACATTTAACATATTAAATTCAATCCAAGGAGCACTAAATATTAAATTGAAGCAAAAGAAGGACTCAGATATTTAGTTTCCAGCTATGCAACTAGCAGGGCCCAAGAATTTCAGGTGTGGAAATTAGCTGTAGACAAACTCTTCAAAAACATGAATTTATACTCTGTAATTTTAATATAATGCAGACATTTCTGCATTCTTTAGATTTTAGGAGGGCACCATAAGACATCAGGGTCTCTTTTCCAAGTCATTCTCAAATACTCTTGGTTTTTTGGTTGACAACAATGACATCTTTACAAGTTAATACCTTTTCAGATACACAGGCAACAAAATCTCACTTCCTGTCTGATCCAACTTAATGTCTGTTTGTAGAATGACTTGACATTAAATCCATCCATGGCCTAAATGGTACAGAAGTTACTATTTTCTGGGCATGTCCACATTATTTTGCCACCTCCTCAGCATGAACTGTCTCTCAATCGCTTCTCCTTCATGCCCCATGAAGGAGAATGAAAGTCTCCAATCCCCAGGAGATGCAAGGATGGCCACTCTGGGAGCTCTACTATTGTTCATCTCCAGCTCCCCCTGCTGGGGACCAAAGTGACAATTTGTTGTGAAGAATTGTAGAAACACTATCAATTCATTTTTGTGCACCTTCAAGTAATTTAAAACTTGGTGTAGAGGGTGCTTTCAGGCAACAGGCTTGAGCCCTGGAGCCCTGAGGAAGAAAGGCCCGTGGTGACCGCCAGGCTGAGCACAAACTGGCCCTCAGGCGACCCACCTTGAAATATCCAGAAGCCCTAGCTGACCAATGGGCTACTTAGGACTGGGCACAGATACCAAAAAATGAAAATTCCATATGTTCCCATGCCTCCTAACTCCCCCACTTCACTGTAGCACCCACCATTGCCCCCTAACAGACAGTCTCTCCTTTGCTGTCCTGGACCCTGCTCCCTTGCAGTGTATTTAGTAAATTTCTATCTCCCATGTCCTGCCTTTGGTGAATTCTCTCACCACCCGAGCTGCCAGTCCCACACCAGCAACTTCTACAACTGCTCTCCAGACTCTTTTCTGGAGGACAGTAGAATATGCAGCAGCACAAAACGACACTTTATTTCTACAGGAAGAAAAAGGATTAGCATACGTAATAATTGTGCGCATCGAGTAAATTATAATAAAAAATTGAAGTAAATGCCCCAGAACCCTGCATTTTTATCAACACTGCCATTTTCCTACAAGAAGAGAACCTCAAAGAAGTCACTGGTTTTACTTTCAGTGAATTAGGAGTTCCCATGTCTGTATAACCGAATCTTTGAGAAAAGCACCAGATGAAACTCTCACACTTTGGGGAGTAAAACAGTGACTAACTAAAGTGCATACAGCTCCACACCCTTATCCACCTGCTCAAAGTCAAATTACCAGCAATTCTCTGAAAGGAGCTTACTTCTACTTTGGTATTATTACCACAATAACTAAAATTTTCAAGCAGGAAAAAATACAAAGTTACAAATAAGAGAATGGCAGCCCAAGTGAAGTTCTTTTACTACAATGTTCAATTTTCTAGTCAACCCACACTGCAGAGATACAAGGAAAACCACCATTTTGGTTCCCAAGTTTTATTCAGGAACTCTTACAAAATATTCTAGATAAATGAGTTCTAATCCTCCTCTTCTTCATCCCAGTTAATCTGGAAGTAACCAATTAGTAACTCTCTTTGCTGTTAGCAACTACATGCAAAAAAATTATTCTTCTTCAAATATTTTTTTGGTGAGATATTTCAAATACCTTTTTGGAAAAAGGCATCTCAGAAGTTACAGTAAACTTGCTTTTGAACCTTTCAATGCTTACACCAAGACGCCCAGCTTTTCCATTCACTTTATCTCTTGAAGAAACTTAAAATTGGCAGCATCCAGGATTCCATCTTCCTCTGGGTGGTTGCAGTCAAGGGTAAACTTCAGAACTTGCTTCCCTTTTTTCCCCCTCCCTTCACCATAAGTTTTTCCACAGGCACCATGGCAGCAGCAGAGGCAGAAAGGAATTCCTTTTTTGTCTGAGCTTTGATCCACCTCCAGCCTTGCTGGCTTCGCCTCACCTCCCCTGCTGCCCCCTCCCCCTCCTCCTGTTTCTGCACTACCATGGGTGCAGCTTGTACAACCAGCTCCTATACCATCCTAGGTACCTCTGCCATCATTGTCTTCTGCACCTCCTACCCTCACACTCAAAGAGCAAAGAGGGCCTTGGACCTAAACTGCCCACTTCAGATTTCCCTACAGGTGCCCCAGGTTTAAAAAAAAATTGACAATGGGGAATAAATTGATTGACTTTTAAGTAGACACAACTGTGAAATATTCTATATTAAAGTTAACTTGAGAGGGGTGGGCAAGATGGCGGAGAAGTAAGAGATCCTGCAGCAACCGGTCCCCAAAAGTGAGCTGGAAATCTACCAGAACACGTTGAACATCCATGAAATCACCCTGAGGAGAAAGATTTCTAGCCCCGGGATCTCTCTGAGAGCAGAAGACAGCAGTGGAGAGGTAAAAGCAAAGTGGGATCACTCGAGCTGATATCGGAGGATAAATAAAAGGGGGAGGGAGCCACCAGAAGCTAACCAAGGACAGTAATACCCCAAAGGAAAGTGCCCGGTGGCGGGGGACAAGCATAAACGTAGAGCCAGTTAAAAACACTTAAAAAGGGCAAAAAGTTCTGAGGAGTAACTAGTGGAAGGGGGTGGTCGCGGGCACCGGCGCTTGGACCCACTCTCCCAGGAAGGAGCTGTGGAACTGGTGGGGGATCCAGTCCGCGATTCCTGATCCTGCAGCTTT
>CM052802.1:92464875-92500339 GCA_028533885.1 Nasua narica | reverse complement strand
CTTGTTCCCAAACATGGACATCTGCAGTTTCCAGCCTCACCCTTGGGTCTGCACCATTGACCTTTTTGACTCAGTATTTTCATTTGGCAGTGAGACTATTTAGCTGGTCAGTCTCCTTGTTCAGGATTCAGAAAGAACATGTAGAATGTCTATGTTAACAGTTCCAATTCTCCCTCCTCAGATACTAATCCTTTTGCCCTAACATTATTGTAATTGTTCAAAAGTTAGTATTATAAAATATAATCAATGTATTTAGATGGAAATAGAGGGGTATAGAGGGGTAAGTTTGCAATCTGTTAGAGTGATCCATGGTTTAAAAATTGGGAAATTTTATCTAAATTTATTGAGTTATCTAAATTTTATCTAAATTTATAGAAATTTATCTAAATTTTATCTGGATTAACTGAGGTGTTTTGGCAACTCTAGATCTGTATTCTTACATGGAGAAATTGGCTAGAGCTGAGCAGAAGCTACCCTCTTTAGACAGTACATGATCTTTTCACTGTTTTTAGGTGATGCGCTTCCCCTACTCATTTATATTATCTTCCTGGGATCTACTGGCATCTGAATTTTTAAAGTCTTGACAAGAACTTTGGGTTTTAATAGTAATGTAATTTAATTTCAATCTGAGGAACCCCAAAGGATATTGGTATTGTATAAAATCATTTGTAACATAGGTATGTGGACCAGATTTGAATTATGGAAAATTTGGACATAGTGTGTAATGTCGTTTCATGAATTCCATGTTAAAGATCACCATTGATAGTACTTGATCTGGTTTAAATATTGAGTCACTGTTGGTGTCTGTTTCCTGGGAAATTGAGTTAGGAATTGAAGTAATGAGAACTCCTACAGTTATAGATCAAAAAGATTGTCTGGAAGTTCTAATCTGGAGAACTTGAGTAATGTGAAAGCAAACAAATATGAGAAACATGAATCTCAATCTTTTGTACACTTTAGAAATATATGTTCTTGGGAAAAATTTCACATTTGACAGGCTGAGAAGTAAAGAACTTACTTGAGGTTCTCTGTGAAATCACTAAAAAAATAAGCAAAAAAGAAATCCATGTAATTTTTCTTAAATAGAAAAAACATAGTAATTAACATTTTCCACTGGTGTCTCTGGGGAAGTACTTGGGTAGACATAAGAAGAAAGCATACTTTGAGGGAACACTCAAAATTCTCTCTGCATTTAAACATTATTTGGACTTCCTGTTTGTCTCTCAAAAAATTTGACTACCTCTTTTTATATATATTTTTCAGAGTTTTTTGTTGTTATTGTTGACAAGTGCTACTTTACTTCTTTTCTTTTAATCAGTATATTCTTAAATTATCTATAATGTAGGGGAAGCTGGGTAATAAAAAAACAAGAAAGCAATGAGAAACTCAGATCATTTTAACAGAATGAAGTCTCTTGGACTTTGAAGACCTGAGAACCATAGTAGAGAAGCAGATAGAATACTTACTTATGGGAGGCAGGGGCACACCTTAAAAAAAGAGATATCAGTGAGAAATTATTTGAAAAGAACAAATTTTCTTCTAGGGAAGCATATTTGTGTGAGGAAGAAGCTTGGTAGTCACATGGCTCTTGGTTCAAACTGTGGTTCAGTGAACTGTGTTCCTGGGCAAATATGTGGCCTTGGTTTCTTAGCCCTTAAAAGAGGTCAATTGATTAATAATTAATTCCAAGGATTAAATGGGATATAATGTACTCAAAGTACCTATATAGTTCTTGTCACTGAGGAGATGCAAATTAAATGTAAGCTTACTTCATAAGATGAGCAGAAGACAAAGGAAGGTGAGAGCTAAGAGTCTCAGGCTGCTGCACAGGAGTTAGAAATGAGTAGGGCAGAAACAGTTCTGTGGGCCATGTAGAGGACAACAATAGAAAACAGTAAAAAACAAACAAAAAAGCTCACAAAAAACAAAACAGACTGAACTCACCTCTGGGCATTGAAGGTGGTGGACCAGCTGAAAGACAAAGAAGTATTTTTGGAAGCCTTTTCTCTTCCACTTTTTTCCCCTCTCAGTTTAGAGTTCTTTCTCATTAAGTTATTATAACAATGGGAAAATGTTCCCTCTGGACTTTATTTACGTTCAGTGTAAACAAGCAAGACTTGAACTTTCAAAAAAAATGAACAATGGAATTTGGCCATGGAAAGGCAAGTGGTTAAGGAAGTATGTACCCATGGGTAGAAATCCCAGCATAGCCAGCTATAGGGAAAGAAGCTATAGGACTCCTCAGTGGAGGAAACATGGAAGGACTTACTGAGGGCAGGTGGAACTGATCCGACTGGAAAACAGAACAGAGAAAATTGTTACCTCCTTTTCCTTTCTTCCTCATTCAGTTTGTTTTGTCCCTTGTAACATGTCATTTTTAACCTCTGGGAAACCATTGCTTTTGATCTTTAATTTTTATGTAAAACATGGAATTTGATTTTTTCCATAAAATTATTAAAAAGCTAGGAGAATTATTGGTAGTTTGAATACAGTTTGTCTACGAAATAGGAATTTCAAGCCTCTAAAATCCCAAATGGCCAGGGAAATTTTCCTTAGGTGTCTTGGAATTCAAATGTGGAAAAACAGATTGGGTAGGGTAGGAGGTCCAAATGAAAATCTGTTTTAGAAACTTCTGATTCCCTCCTTTCTCTTCCACCATTTTTTCCTTTCCTGTAGGCAGCCTCTTGTTGGTAGTCTTTGTAACTAAGCAAAACTTTTTTTCTCCCCTGTTTTTTTTCTCCCCTTTAAATCAGTACTGTTAGAACTTTCTACTGCATCATGAATCACCTAGAGGGACTTTGATAATGAAATAGCAAGGGGCCATGAGGTACCTCAAACCCTTTGCATACCAACATGGCCAGATAAAGACTCTTGGACCCCACTAAAAACCAGTTGAGCTCATGGCAGAGAATTAAATGAATATGCAGACTTACTGTTTGTGTGAGGAGTTGATCCTACTAAAAAATAAGTGGAGAGATTTCTTATTGCCCCCTGCTCATTTACTCTCCTAGTCATTTTTTTCTATTGGTAAATTTTCTGGTGATATAACTGCTTGAAAAGTTTTCCCGATCAGGAGTATTTGAACTTTGCAGAAAACTTACAGTCAGCTGGTGGAATTCAGGTTGATGGAGAAGCAAAAGCTAAAAAATTAACTTTCAAGTTCATGTACTGGAACTCAAATTTCAATAGACATTGCTGGACTTTGTTAAGTGCACAGCAAAGAAGCAAACAAACAACTTACTAATTGTTCATATAGATGACCCAGCTGGAAAGCAGAAATATCATCTGTATTTTTGTTTTTCCTGTTCATTTTTTTCTTCTTCTGTATGGAAAGTCCCTGACAATCTTTAGAACCATGCTCTTTAATTTTTATGTGACTCAGTGAGCATTTTAGAAACTTATTAATAACCTTGTGGAATTCTGAGTAATGGAAAAATAAGGGTCAGGGAAATAGCTTTAAGCTATTGCTATCCCAATATGGATGGATAAATTTTTGATCAAGTATATCTATTAGACAGTGCTGGAGGTAATTGAGCTCCATCATGAAGGGAGATAGTGAAACTTACAAGAGGATTCTGTAGCTGAAAAACAAAAAGAGAAGTCAGTGTAGAAAGACTGGTGAAAGAGGAATTAGTTTTCTTGCTTGTTTTCTGAGAGGGAATATCATAACTGTTCACGGAGGAAGCATCAAACCCTTACAGATGTTTTGTGCATTGTTCTGGAGAACCCAGCTGCCATCATGCCTTGGGGGATTCTGCCTCCTGCTTGGTCTGAGAGGCTTCAGGAAAGAGAGTTATCTTTTCCCTTTTTGCAGTGAGTGGTAACTGCTTCAAATCCTACAGGAGATTGGTAATTTAAACTGTGCTGCTTTTACTTTTCTACTCTGATTCTGCTATTCTGTGCAAGCTTTCATTCATTCATACAGATGTCCTCCCCCCACCCTTGTTGATAGTTTCCTCTGATATTTTTATGTAATGTAGTATATCCATATTAACTTTTTCGGGTTATTAAGTGGGGTTTGTATTCCTCTCCATTTATTCATTCCTTGGATGGGGGTGCAGCCAGGTAGTGGAATAAACAAGAGGTGGAGAAACATGAATATCTATACCCACAAGACAGAAGCAAAGAATTGCAGACCCTGTAGGAAGTCAAAGGCAACTACTGTATAACAAGTATGGAACTTACTAGTCATTTCTGAAGTTTCACCTGGTGGAAAAATTGAAGGGAAAGAAAAGGGAGAAATCAGTGTGTGTAGAATGAAGAGAACTCAGTTCTCCAATGATGGGCTTGAAAAGGGTAACTACAGGGAGGACGCAGGGAGCTCTAAAACCTGCCTGTTAGCTCAGTGCAACATCTGGTCTTAAGCTCCTACTCCTATGCTTCACATCCTCAGGTCTTCTGCTGGTCTGGGGCAGGAGCATGGCTGTCCTCCTTCCTTTCTATCCCTTTTCAGGGCAGTAAATGCCTGAAATTTCCAGAGGTTCATAATAATTTAAACTTATACTTCTGTGTATGTTTGTCATTGTCATTGTCATTTATTTCTTTTCCTTACCTAACCTTTTAGTTGATTTGAGATGTTTTCTTCCCCCTCCCCCCCCTTTTTTAACTAGACCCATTTGGAGCACTCATTTTTGTAAAAAAAATAATCAGTGCATTTTGCATTTTCTTCAAATCACCTGTAATTTAGGAGAAAGCTAGGAAGGAATAAATATAGCAGTATAATTTCCATTTATACATTACTGTATGTTTTTAGTGTTTACACATAGGGGAGAGGGAATTAAACAGGAGAGAAAAGGGAAAGGGAATCCACATACCCATATAGATTCTCAGACACATGGTAGTTATGTGGGGACTTTGGGCCAGATGAAACCCTTCCTTTAGTCCCAGTGAGATCCTCTGAGGTGAGCTGGTTCGTGATTTCTCCCTTATAAGAACTATAAGAACTTCCAAGCTGTAAGTCTTGATGATAATTAAGAGTACTGAGAAAGAGGCCCTGAATTAAGTACTGAATTTAAAAATAAGTACTGAATTTAAAAATAAGAGCATAGTTGATGGTTCATGTTTATTCACAAAGGAAGCATTTACACTTGATCTTAGCCAAAAGGCCGAGAAGCGATACACAAAGGAAGCATTTAGAACCAGCATTTAGGGCAGGCAGCATCCAATTTTAGTGATCATAGTATGATTGTGTGGGAGACTGCCTGCCCTTTCAATGTTTTGAGTGTTTTGAGTTCCTTTCTCCAGGATATCTTGTATGACCATAAACTCCATGGCACCAGAGATTAACTAAATCTTTCTCTCTTATTTACTTTATTTTGAAAGTATATATTTTATTATTCTTTTTATTATGTTCAGTTAGCCAGCCTATAGTAGTACATCATAAGTTTTTTGATGTAGAGTTCATGACTTCATCCCCAAGCCTCAGCTCAGTTTCTGATACAAGAGCTCAGGTAGTTGAAGGAATGTTTAAATACATCTGACTTGCCTTCTGATAATGTCCTCTTGTTTAGCTTAAACTTTGGAATGCTATTACTTAATTCTAGACTCAGAATTTACAATGACTTGAGGTTTGGTTTATTTTGACACCCTAGAATTTGACACTGGTTTTGCTTTATCTAGTCACAGTATGAGCTTACCTTTCACTCTCTTTCACTTATAGTTTGTAGTTCTCTGATATATCTGCCAGTTCCTATAATTACAGCCCACTTACCATCATATCCTGCTCCCTGAAGCTGTGTGTGTGTGTGTGTGTGTGCGCGCGCACACACGCGCACACGTGTGTAGGGTGTTTGGGGCAAGTGGGGAGGATAGAATATGAAGAAAGAGAAGGCATTGGGAAAAAAGATTGGGGAATTCTGTGCAGATTAGATCCTTAGTAGTATTCCCTGGGAACTTTTCCCAGGAAACCAGGAAGAAAACTGATAAGACCTCAGTCTATTTAAATTTGATTGTTTTTTCCTTCTTTTACATTTATTTTAAAATTTACTTTCCTTTTTTTTTCATTTTCTTTACATTGTCTCTGTTGTCTTTGAAGAGGCCCTTTTTGAATTACAAATTACTTCAGAAGGAAAAAGCTACCCTTATTCTTTCTCTGTTACTTTAGAAAATTCTATATTATTATGGAAGCCATTATGACCATTACTGACCATTACATTTTCTTACTTTTTTTCTTAAGAAATAACTTTAGCGAATTCTCAACAACTGAAACTGTGATGCATGAAAACATGTCTAAAACTACTGTCCTTATGGTAACAGATACATTTGGGACAGGGGACAGACCCTCTATACACTGTAGAAGATCAAAGAACACCAGAGGAAAGAGATAGATAAGGGACTTACCATTGGGCCCAGTATATTGCACTAGAAATAGAAACAAACATAAATTATGGTATAAAAACACATACCACTGATTTTTTCCAAAAGAGAACAGTTAAATAGCTTCCCAGAATTATTAAATCCTAATATTCAGGATTAAATATTTTTACTGGACTATATCCTCACCATAAGAATCAGATCTTCCCCTAGAGACTTGTAACCCTGTTTTAGTTGGAGGGAGAAACATTTCATGCTTGCCTTTCACTACTACAGGTGTTTGAAGTGAAATATTTATTGTATTCCTTTCCCTTCATTTTCCCCATCTTTTTTCTCTCATATCACTTTTTTTTTCACTCTCTTGGCCATCTTCCTTTTGTCTTATTTCTCATTTCTTATGTCCTCCCCCAGATTCTCTCTATTGCATCTTTGCTTTGGAACATTCTTCTAATGTATACTGACAATCTACTATAATTATTATTAGAAAAATGTTATGCTACCTATCACAAATATATATGAGTTGATGTATATATAGGAAACTTACCAATAGGTCCTGGAGTTTGCACTAAAAAGAAATCAAAATTGGCTTATTAGTATGACTGTTTGGATGAAGAATAAATTTTTCATTAATTTTATTTTAGGGTTGGGGCCTTGGGAGGTAGAGTAAGGGAGAAGTGATAATAGTAATAACATTAAGGAGAACTAATACAGGTATGATAACTATATAGCAAAAGAGATATTTAGCATATATTGCAACTCAGCTTGAGATGAGGAACTCTCTAGAATCACTGTCAACCTAGGAGAGGTTAGAGACATTAAAGATATAAACTTTATTTTTTTCTTTCCTGTCAGTAACAGAAGATAGTGCTTTTCTAAAGGACCACCCTTGTACTAAAATATTTCTGACCAATTAATATGCTCTAGGGTTAGCATGAAGGTAGGAGATAAGGATATAATCTTTTCACAGTTTCCAGCTTACTGACTACTGCTTTGATTAGCTTGAGTGTTTCTGGGAAAGAGTCAACAAAACCTTCAGTTTTTAATGAGAATTTGGCCTTCTGTTGATTTCCTAGTTCTGATTAAACCTCTCTTACTTGACAGTATTCCTTTAACTTAAGGATGATCCTTGGGGCACCTGGGTAGTTCAGTCAGTTAAGCGTCTGACTCTTGATTTCAGCTCTGGTCATGATGCCAGGGTAATGAAATCAAGCCCCACGTTGGGCTCCATGCTCAGAACAGAGTCTTTCTCTCCATCCGCTCTCTCCCACTCACTCTCTCTCTAAAATAAATAAATAATAAGTAAATAAATAATAAAAATTTTTAAAAATTTAAAAAATGAAAGGAAGAATGATTTTTCGTTGGTAAACTGCATGTGAACTGGGACAACTATAAATACCTCTTAGAAAGCCATATCTTTGGGCTTCCCTGAGTGTAGTGACCATGTATTTGGGCATGTTCCTTATAGGATCCTCGCAGGTTATGTTGTGGAGTTCTTATAGGATATTTTAGCTCCTGGGCCTTCTAGTTCCAAGCAGCTCCTATATGCAGCCTATGGGAGGCCAAAGAGAATAGTTCCTGGGTGGCACTGTAGACACTTGAATAGATCACATCGTGGACTACTGTCACAGAAGAGAGATGATTGATGCTGCCCTAGTGGCAAGCTGTGCTCCCTGCCTTAAGTCTTACTGAGTAGCCTGGTGAAGGCTGGGATCATCCTGTGAGTCTGAATGATTAATTGAATCTAAAAAGACCACGCCTCCTTTCAGTGGGCATTACATTGTTTCTCTTCTCCATAGCTCCGTACTTCATGGCACTCCTGATGGGACATACCCCGTTCTAACCCATAAGTCCCAAAACCTTTAACTCTGAATTTTTTTTTTCCGCATAAAAAAGCTAGAAGGTGGATTACCAGTTGTGGATATCCTGGGCCATGAGTTGTAGACAAGCTAGAAATTTAGGTATTTTGCAAAAGTACTTTAGTATTTGCTTGACTATATCTATTAAAAAAATGCCCTTGATCCTGGAGTAGAATTCCTAGGACACTTGCCCTCTGGTATAAACCACTACATCTTTAGACAGATAATTATTTCAAATATTATTTTATTTTCTTAGTTTTCCTGTATTACTCTTTTTCCTTTTTCAATTTGTGACTTTTTTGTAGACTTCTTTTACATCTTTCTCAGCTTTATTTATATTCATTTACTCTTTTTTTCTTCTCCTGCCTCTAACTCAATCTCCTGCCTTCAACTTCCTTCCTACTTTGTTCCTTTTAAATTTCTCTTGATTTTTCTCTTAACGTATATCTTTATTCTCTATTACTCTTTGTATTGCATTTTCTCTCACTTCCTCTCCCCATAAGCCTTTTTGTCCATTATTTTTAATATTATAAGTTCATTGTATTCCTAACGAATAACCTTTTAGAATACTCAAAATGGTAGTGGAAAGAACTCAAGAGTCAGCACAACTTCAGTTCTAACTTCATTAACTATATTCCTTCCCTTATTTTTTTGAGGAATGACTTCTGAACCCCAATTTTTCCATCTCTCAAGATGGGTAAAATATCTGCTTTACCCACCACCATTGAACTGTTGTGTAGGGTCAACAAAATAATGCATGGGAGAGTTAGAAAAATGGTGAGCCATTATAAGAATCATACAAGGAGTGTTCACTTTAGAAGCACATATACTAAAATTGGAACAGTATAAAGATTATCATGGCCTGTGTGCAAGGATGACATGGACTTCATGAAGCAATCACACAAAGAATGACTAGGTACAGATACAGGAGTTATAGTCATTCTGTCAGGCAAATATGGGAAACCTTAAACATATCTTTTTAGGTTTCTAATTTCAAAAATTCCCAATTTTTGTTAGGGATCCTATAACCCAGTGTGTGAAGCTATAACTATTTGCTCTTAGTTTGTAAATATGTAATTATGGACAACTGTGTATTGGAACCTAACCATTATTTATAATGTTTTCATGGAAAAATGCAATAGGATAAGTTGCTAAAAGTTAGTGAAAATAAAACCTAACTGTCTTGGAGAGAATTTTTCAGAGAAATTAGATAGTGAGAAAAAACGGGATTTGCATTTTTTTGAACATATTATAATAACAAAAATTATTTCCAGGGAAAGCAAGAAGTTTAGGTGTTGTGTTCTAAATCTTTTTACATGTTGGTTCTAAAAAGATAGATTATAGAATTTAGAAAAGAGTACTCCTAGGGGAGTTTATTCTTTCACTTTGTATTTCAGCTTCATATTCAGATCTTTTTATTCCAGAACCTGGGTGAATCCAACCTCTAAGAATTCTGAGTGGGATACTGAGGCAGCGGAAACATTTGAATCCGGAGTCCACAGGCATGAATCATTTGAAATAAAAATCAACTGACATTCTAAGCATTGAAAAGGACCAAAGACATTGTAATTGAGAGTTAGGTGACTTACCAATGGTTTTTTGAGAGAGCTCTAGAAAAATAAACAAAAGAAAAGAGAAAAGAAATCAGTAGCTGCTCTCAGGCTCTGGAGCCCATAGTTTTCATTTGCATGTTTTTCCTGGTAAGAATCTGTGCCACTAAACTTGGGCTCAGCTACAATGGGGTAATAGGGATGTTGACTTTATTCATGGATGCTAAGACAGTCTAATACATATAAGGGCCTCCTTATCTAATGGATCCACTGAGAGGCTAAGTAGCAAAGTACTAAGTAGAGGTCACCCTTTTGGCCCACTTAAACCCCTATAGAAGGTTGGAAAAATCCTTCTCCATTTAAACTTAATTTTATTCCTTTCCCCTATAATTTCACTTCTGTCTATCTCATTCTGTTTTTAAAAGTCCTTCGTGTGATGTTGATAAGCCATTGGAAACCTTCAAGAGCTCATCTTCCACTTTATAGTTTGCGTTTGGCACTGGAATGTACATCCACACTATCATTAATGACTTACTGAAATGGTAAGGAGAAGACAACAAAAAGACCAAGAAAATGTGGACCCCTAAACCACTGAAATCTCAACATAGAATCCAGGGAAGGGTCCTTAAGATATTGCAGGAAACTAAAATTCTCTATAGTGGAGAATCAGGCAGTAAACTTACTGATAGGTCCTGTAGCTCCTGCTGAGAAACAGAGAGGGAAAGAAAGAGGAAGAGGGAGAGGGATGTGGGGGAGAGGAAGATAATTAGTATGCTTCATCACTCTGAGGAAATAAGCATTCTTCAACCCTCACTCTAGAGGGAGTGTCATAAGTAGAAACCTTAGGAACACCAAGGGTTGCTTGCATGGCAATCTTCAGACAGACTCTGTGTTGTACAATAAAGGGCACTTCCAGGAATGGAGGCCTCCCCTTGCTTTCGGTAATATTTGCAACCTTTAGAGGATTAGAATAGACTTATTCCGTACTAATCCTTAATTCTTTTTTAAAAATTTTCTCTCTCTTTTTTTTTTATCTTTCATCCCATTAGGGACTTATTGTGATTTGAAAGGTGAAACTTCCTTTGCTGACAGGGCATTTTGACTGCTATTAAGAGGGTCCTTTTTTATTTTCTTATGTTAGCCCATGGGCTTTGCAGCATCTCTACTTCAAGTGTGGCTTCTTTGGAAACTGTGTAATAGGAATGCTAGAGAAGTTGAGAAACATGGCATCAAGAAAACAGGGCAGATCAGTACTTAAGACTTTGTGGGTGAGAAATTAAAGGAACTAGAGTGGAGAAACAAATTTGATACTTACGAATTGGTGCTGTGAATTGCACTGAAATACAAAGAAGAGGAAAATCAGCAGGTTTGATATTAACAGAATGCTCATGCCATCAATATTCTTTTTAAAGAAACTGTGAAGCAACTCAATCAGAGGGAGAATTACTACCGCATATGAGTAGATAATTTTAGCAAAGAAGCCCCATAGCCCTCCCTCCAGATTAAGTCATTTGGCATTCATCCTAAATGAAAAATCTATGGCAGAGGGGAACATATAAAACTGGGGTTGAATGTTGTCAATCTTTCCTTCACTTTCATTTCTCCTCCCTTTCCCTCTCTGCCCAGCGCAACATTCAGCTCTCTCAAAGGATTGACACTCCTGGGGTAGGTGGGATGTCAGTTCTGTTGTTTTTTTTCATCACCACCTCCTCCTTTGTCTTTATCATGCTATTCTTTTACCTCCTCCTAGAACCACCTGTTCTTGTAGCACTTGCTTAGTTTAGGAAAAGTCCACAAATAGTTATTTTAATTATTTTTATCATAATAAAGATAATTTTCCCCTGGTTTTATATATTTATTTGTATTCCATATTATTTTAAATATGAATGATTTTGCTTTCCCTTGTTTTAAACTCAGTGACAGTTCAGGGTTTTTTTTCTGATGTCTTGAGCATCAGGAGGGGTCAGTAATTCAAATGCAATCATGCAGTCAAGTAGTGTGAGTGAGAAAGCCTGGAGATAGAAAGAGCTTGGGTAAGGAGAAGTCCTATAGTTCACAGAAGACCAAAGAGTGTTAGAATTAAGAAACAGAAAAGGAACTTACTTATGGGTCCAATGGTTCCAGCTAAAATATGAGAAAAGCAAGATAGACTAATTAGAATGGTTCTTTGGCACAGAAAATTTACAGTTTGCACTGAAATTATTTTGGGGAGAACATCATAACTACAAACACAGGGAACAAAATTTTTACTTCATCAGAAGAGTAAATAAATTGTATTCTTCATTCTCTACCATGGAGGACCCCTGTAACACTGAGATGTGACAGCTGGAGCTGTAGGGATGCAGTGGTCAGGGTTCCTTCCATGATGGGTCACTGAAACTCAATAGATTCCACAGGCCATTGCCTTTCTTCCACTTGGCCTAATTTGAACTTGTTTAGCCAGAATCTATGGCCTCATCTTCTGAAGGAAGCAGTGGGAATTTCTGTCTCCTGTGGGTGACCTCAGCTTCCTTATTCATCAGAGTAACTTGGTCTGCAATATCAGCATGAAAGGAAATAGGAACTCTCAGATGGCTCAAGACTTTCATTGGTGCAGTTGGCTGGTAAAGGGCTTGAGGCACTAGACCCACATGCTTAGCCTTCTATACAAACACCATACATATGGACACCTCTCTGTACCTCTAGGGGTACATGTGCTTTAGTGACACTTCCCCAGGGTTTACTCAGGATTGACTTTGATTATTTTAATCATATTTCATGTGTATAAATGCTCCAGGAAGAGTAGACTCAGCATGTAATTTCTCGTGAGCTCTAACCCTCAAATCATTCTTCTTCTTCCTTTAGCATTAGCCCTGCCCTAGGAACATCATCAGCAGTGAGGGATAGAAATATGTTAATAAATGAATGAAACCTTGGTGAGTTTCATTTTTCTCATCATTGACTTTAAGGTTATTCTTGCTATGGAGAATCTGAAGGGATGGAGGACCTGGCTAAGCTTAGATCTAGTGCACTCAAGTTTTCATTTCTTTTCTAGCTATAGGGGATTGAAACTATGTTAGTAATGGTTCTAAGCCACCTGGGGATTTTCTTAAATACCTCATTTAAGGTATTTAAGATGGAGAGATACCTCATTGGAGATACCTCATTGCTAAGAAATTCCATGGCAAGGCTCATGCAGATCCCTGGGCCCACTTTATGCAGCAGGCCATTAAGAGACTGGTAAAATCTCAGAACATGTATAGGACACTGTTTACATTTACAATTTTTTTTCTTTTCTATATCAACTATCTCTCACCCATCCCTCATTCCCAGTGCTTCTGTCAGAGATGTTTGTTGTAATGTCATTATTATGCTATCTGGATACTTATTCCAGATTTATTCTTTGCTAATAGCAGGGGACCTTCAGTCAGTGAGCTGGGACTTGCTGCTCTCTTCCTCTGAGTGTGACTGAGATTTCTAGTAAGGGACTGTCTTACCTTTCTAACACTTTTATTTTTAACACTTTTCCCTTGGCTATTGAATCTCAAGACTTTGAGAAATTTAAAAGTAATAGTACTTCCTCAGAGAGGCTCCTAGCTTATTAAAATAAGAATAGAGAATAAAGAAGGAGAAAATAATTGATAATTTGTTCAGGAGGAAATAAAAACTTCCACAAATGGGAGAGACTTACATATTCTGACAGTGTAGTAAAGCAAAGCATTTGAGAATTAAAGCACAGGAAAGAAACTTACTTATGGGTCCTGCAGAGCCAGCTAAAATACAAACACAAAGAGGTAAGTCTGGAGAGAGCATGACTGAAGGATGTACATTTGAGGGAACTTCAGGTCAAGCATTTACTAAATTATTACATTTACATGGAAAGCAGTAAGAAGGTAAGTCTGGATCCCCCCTTTTTTTTTCCTTAAGGAGACTTTTAAGATCATATTTCCTGCAATTATCACTCTTGTTCTCAATTTTTACTATCTTCCTACTGTCAAATCCTTCTAAAAGTTTCTGTTTGTTTTGGTAAACAACTTCATCCAACCATAGGATTTCTCCTTGCTCTATGAGTTAATTTTATTAGCAGAGTTCCCACTTTGCTAAATAAGAAAATCATCACTTAGAGGGATCCTGAAATCAACCTCAAGTTCCTCACACTCGTAAAGGAAAAGAACAGTAAAACAGTGAATTGTTTCCTTTCCTGCTCCTTTATGTGCCTACTTAACTTCTATTCCAGCCATCCCAATAGTAAGCACTTTGTAGATTTAAAAACAAAACAAAAACAAAAAAAACCAGAGTTGAAAAATAAGAGAAACTTACATAAAGGTTCTGGAGTTGCTTTGAGGGCTTTTGCATCACCTATGATGAAAAATGACAAGAGCTATGAGATAAATGTTGTTTAAGCAAAAAAAAAAATAATAATTTGACAACTATAATGTCATCTAGATTTAGACTTTCAGAGAGCATGAAGTGTAGGCAATCCCATTCCTTCCTCCCCATGTGTGTGGTACAAATAGTCTTGAGATTAAAAATCCAAGACTAGGAGCATTTGGGTGGCTCAGACTAAGGGTCCAACTCTTAATTTTGGCTCAGGTCATGTTCTCAGGACTGTGAGATCAAGCCCCGTGATGGGCTGAATGTGGAGCCAGTTTAAGATTCTCTCTCCTTCTCCCTCTAGGCCTCCTCGTTCTCTCCTGCATGCTCTCTCTCTCTCTCTCTTTCAAATAAATAAGTAAATAAATATCCAAGACTAGAGAGTCCCAGCTTCACTACTCTCTAGTTTTATGACTACATAAGTCACTAAACTTTTGAAACATTACTTTTCTTATCTTTCAAATGGAAATTACACCTCCTTTCTTAAAGGCATGGCTACAGTGAAAAATCAAGAATAATAGAAGACAGGAAAGCTGGTCAGTTCTATCAGAATTATTATGGGATGAATTATTCAGTGACTACAAAGGAATGAAACTTTTATGCAAAGTAGGATGTCTTCATTGTGTTTATTCAGCTTTAGCTTACTTTTCTATTTTCTCCATTTTTAAAAAAAGATTTTATTTATTTGACCCATAGAGAGAGATGACAGATGGGCACAGAGGCAGGCAGAGAGAGAGGGGGAAGCAGGCTCCCTGCTGAGCAGAGAGCCCGATGCGGGGCTCGATCCCAGGACCCTGAGATCATGACCTGAGCCGAAGGCAGAGGCTTTAACCCACTGAGCCACCCAGGTGCCCCTGCATTTTTCCTTCTTTTTTTTTCCCCCAAATATGTTTATTTTATTTTTTCAGTGTTACAAGATTAATTGTTCATGTGCTACACCCAGTGCTCCATGCAATACATGCCCTTTTTCCTTCTTATATCTTACTGTCATTTGGAAAGTTCTGAATGCTGGTGACAGGGCATTTTCATGAGCACTTCATTGTGTTGTTTTGGTTTGCTGATCTGTGTGAATTCCCTCTTTAAAAAAAATCCTTTTGTATGCCTTGGTTACCTCAGTACCTTAGTTATACCTGTTGATGTTGCAGTGAGATTGGCAGCAGTGGAGAACCATTGCTTCTTCCTTGAGAGGAATCAATCTTATTTTAAGATGTCAAGTCCTCTTTACTGGAACAAGTTTATGTATGAGATGACTTAATTTTCCCATGGAATTTCAAAGGTCTTATTTGTTTGTTTGTTTGTTTGTTTGTTTGTTTTTCAAAAGTTTTGTTTATGTGTGAAATTATGAAGTCTTAGAACCTACTTTGGACTTCCGTTTTCCTGTTCTGGAGATTCTGGCTGAAATTCTTCCTCCCTATTGATTTCCTCCCCACTCTTTCTTCTTTTGCTCATTCAAATCTTTTTTCCTTACATAGTTTTATTTCTCTGTTGAACGTTCTTTAAGTGCTGATGTATTATTTTAAAAAAATTTATATTTAGTAAGAAAGCTTTTAGTAAGAAAGAGTTTAAAATTTTGCAACTTATTTCTCTTAAAATAATTATAGTTTTTACTCATATACTTATGACTTCGTTGTTGTTTGCTAGTTTGTTGTGTTTGGGGGGGAAATAGTAGCTTTTCACAGAAATGATAAGATCTCAGCCCTTGGGAAGAGATTCCGCCTTTTCTATATGCTATAGACTAAGGTAACATACTGCCATTCCCACTACCAAATAAAGATAATTTATAAGAGACAGTGCCCATATTTTTAAGATTTAAGAGTATTGACCCATGTCAGGCATGATGAATATATTTGAGTTAATGGGCTAATTCTAATCAATTTGTAGCAACTTCCGGGACATGAGAAAAATTTTAGATTGTATGTGGGCTGAGCAGAAAAGAGAACTATGATCACGTACTGGTACCTGCCACAGGCAAAGGTATAAGCAGAGATGGAACATATATATTTTTGGAAATTTTTGAACTGAGAGTTTTATAGTCTTGTCCAGTTGAAGACAAATAGGCATGACAGTGAAAAGCTTCCACTTATTTTCAAAGTGAAGAAGCAGATAAAAATCTTAATTATAAGACTTGAATATCCTACCAAAATACTAAGTATTGTGTATGTTTAGATTAAGGACACAGCCTCTGTGGATAGTCTGCCTAATGAAAATATCAGAATTAGTTCTCTTAGAAAGTGCCAAATTTTCCACACTAAATGGAAATACTGGTTGTCTTTGTGGAGGTCACATGCTCAATTGCCTCAGCAAGTCTCATGAATTGTGAATCTGTCAGTTTTAGGGGATGGGGGGAAGTTGGATATTTGAAAAGTACACACTCTATCTCGAAGCATTCATGTTCAAAATTTAAAATAATGCGATACTGGTCAACCGGAACACATGTACATGTGGCACTGGGCTAGTGGGTTGCCAATTTGGGAGATCTACTTTGGAAAAGGAAGGGGTTTATGTGAGCACCCTGCATATTTCCATAACAGTACAGTGTGAGATCCGCATCACCACAGACTGTGACCTGGGTTGAGATAGACCAAATGAATTCCTTTTTTCATTAATTTAATCATAGCTATTGGTTGGGTCACATTTAATTAAAACCTGTAATTCACAAACTTGTTCAGGTTGTGAAGCACCTGGAAGTTGTGATATTTTTAGAAAAATCATGAAATCATGATCTTTGAGCACAAAGTAATTTTACTCATTGTCTGACCAAAAATATAATATTCAATATGAAAAATTTTATCAGAAGCACATAGCTCAGAAGAAAAAAAAATCTATCAACCAGGATTATCTCTTTCTAAATTTTTTAAAATTTTTTGTGTCATTTTCCCTAATTACTTTTCTGCCCCTCATTTCTCTGTCTTCCCTTTATCTGGAAAATGTGTTCATTTTGCTTTGACAATAAATGGAAATCAGTTCCAATAGACTGATTTAAGCCTTATCACCTCAATTTTCTTCTTTCTCCATTCATGTCTTCTATATTCTCTCACTTTTCTGTTATTTTCTGTTAGTTTTTCAACTGGTAGTTGAAATTGTAACAACTTAATGAGAAATTAAATAATTTGTCTATGTTCAAAGAACCAGTAAATAGGGAGCTGGCATACAACTCCAGGCAGCCTGGTTCCAGAGCCCGCATCTGTAACAGTCTCCCTGTATATTTATAATACATTAGTTAACAAGCAAACTTATTTTTAAAGTGAGTTTTAATAGTTCTTATTATGCCACTTGCAATTCATGGACAAATAATGCATATTTTCAATAATGGGGTGAACAATAACTTATTCCCAAGTTCACAGCCAAAGTAAATAGCATAATTTCCTTCTTTATGAGGGTGGGGGATGATGTAGTTAGAAAGGAACACAGAGTCCGGGGAAGACCTGTTGGGATGGAAGAAAATCAAACTTGCTCTGTAGTTCAAGGAGAGGGACTTAATGGAAGAGAAAAATATGAAGATACAGAAAAGAGAAGCTATGGCTGCTGAAGAGAAGGTGGGGCTGGGAGTAGAGGTCCCATGACATGACCTGAGTGCAGGAATTTGCTTGAAAGCAAGAAGGGTGTGTCATTGTCTTAGGGAAAAAGGTGAGACAGGTGACATGGTGTTGGTAAGATAACTAATGAAGGGGGAGGTGTAGAATGATGAACCTCAAGCGCTCTCTGACATAGCATATCTCCCCAGATAAGACAGCAGAGACGTCCTCTGCCTAGCATGGGAGCCCTGCAATACCAGATTTTGAAAGAAGAAGAAACACTTACTCATGGATCCTTGCAGTAACGCTAAAGAACAATAACAAATATTCAAGTCAGTTTAGAGTTAATAGTTTAAATAATCCACCCATTTCCCAGAAGTCTTTACAGAAACTGTATCCTCTATTTCCCAGTAGGCACATGGGTTACCACACTTGGATCTCGAATCTTCCTCCCCCTTGGACACTACCCAGGGGTGAAATTCTCAGGGGAGTCTCCAGGTTTACTGTATGTTCAGTATTCTGACTTCATTCAGCACCTTTCCTTTCCCATTTTCCACTCCCCCCTCTTTCTTTCTTTCCTCTTCTCAGTTTGGAGAATCTTCTCTCCATAAAGTAATAGCTTCAAGAACTGAAGAAAGACAATGTTACAAAGGTACCAATTTTATAAAAAAAGAAGACTGAGGCGGAGAGAGGGGAAGGTCTGTGCCCGAGTATGAAAAAAAAAAATGCAATTGTCACCTCCAGTTTTTCTGATTCAAAGTTCAGTGCACTTTCCTCTGTACCGCATACAGTTTTCTCTTTCTGTTTTTTTCTGGAATAGTCCTTTAAAAAGTAGATCAACTTCTTTCCTACATATTGACTCTTTATCTCTCTCTCTCTTTTTCTTTTTATTACTCTCTGGAGTGTTCCTCTTATAAAATAACCTAAATAATAGGGAAAGTTTCTGGAACTTTTAGTATTAAATCATGACAGTATTAGTAATATGTAAACTACTATAGCATGAATTCCATTATATTCAGTGGTAGAAGGCTGAGCATTTGTCTTATTTGCCTTATGGTGGAGGTTAAATTCCTTTGTGAACTTTGATCTTAGATCATTTCTGTCATATCTTTTTGGAAACTTATTTAACCAATCTCTAAAAAGACAGGATTTAACAATGCTTTGTTAAGTTCAACTTTTAATGATCCATTTAGTCTAAATCCACAAACTGAAGTCCTGTATTCCTGGGCCTTTTAGCCTTAGCTAATAAAATCTCGGATGATGGGGAAGCAAAAAGACTGACATTCTAAGTTTAGGGCCTGCCTGGGAAGGAACAGACAGGGAGAACAAGGTTCCCAGATACCAACTATTCATGGCAAAGAAACAACCAGAAACATGCTCAATTCCCTTGTAAACTGTGCTAAATGGACACACAGATAAATTCATGAGGTCAGCTGTTTAAAGGCATCAGAGTTAATCCCCTTTGAAGAGAAGCTTCAGGAAGAAGCTCTCCACTCCCATCCCCTGTGATTTGGTCATGGATAGTGGAAGGATCCTGTGCTCTGGTGCCGTGACAGAGGCCCAGAAAGACATGGAGGACTGGTGACAAACATGGAGGTCATTTACGTCTTCTTTGTAAAAGTTGAAACTCTTAAGGGAACGTGGAAGACATAAGTCTTGGTTAAACTTTCTTTAGTTGTCCTATGTACTCCTTTCTTTTTACCTCTTGCTTACGCACATGTCTCTTTCCTGAACTGATAAATAGAAAAGAGACTTAAATACTGTTCCTGGAGTTGACACTGAGGAAAAATAGCAAAAAATCCACAAGAGTCTGGATTAAGTGTAAAAAGCTTATGATTCTCATGGAACTCTTTTTAGAAAGGGGGTCCTGATTAGTCTTCATGAGGTACAATGGGTGTTCAGATGCTAGAATGTTTGTATTTGAATCCTAGTTCCTCTACTTACTAGCTGTGTGACCTTGCACAAGTTATTTAATTTTTTGTGCCTAAGGGTATTCATTTTAAATACAAAATTTATAGTAATATCTATTTCATAGGATTACGAGGAAGGGGTAACACATATACTTCATATTATTGTTATAATATTGTTTCAAACTGCAGTCCTTATCTATGTATACCTATATACACCTGCGTGGGACAGATGGACCATATCCTCCTCTGCCTCAGGCACTGTGCTGGCTTAAAATTTTCAAAGAAATAATAGAATGAAGCCCTTTGTGCTCCTGGTCTGAGAGCCCCTCTCCAAGTTACCGTAGTCCACTGAGATGTCTCTGAGAATGACCTCTCAAAAGGGTTTCATTCATCCTCTAGGACCACACAGTATATTGAACTTCAGGAGTGAATGGCCCCAAGCATTTTTCAGCTAAATACTATATATAATAACTAATTACTTACCTTCCTCTGAGATTAATCCCAATATGTGTCACTTATCCATTTACCTTATTCACCATCAGAAGCTAATTCTCATCTTAAGGAGCATATTATCATAATGATTAGTATAACTCCTAACCTGATTTTCTTTCTTACACTCTAAAATCCCATACACCATGATGTCTGGAATTCATATCAGCAGATTCCCCTATAGCTTTAACTTCTCCAAATGTTCTCTTCATTATTTTGTTTTAACAAGCCCAGTTGTCCTTTAAAGTACTATGTCTTTTGCAGCCCTCTGAGCAATGGTTATTTTTTTGATTCCATACTCATACCACAGGGCCTTGAAATATTGCAGGAGAAATTAAAGATCTGAGTTGATTACTTAACACATGTCAACCTGAAGATATTTTACTTTATTCCCATGGTAAGTTATCCTTTCTATGACTTAATTGGACGAAAACAAAGCAAAACTAAATAAAACCTGTTTTGATTATAACAGTAATAAAATATTGACCTTGATAGTTTTCTAAGGTCATTATGTAAGATACATCTATATCTGTATCTTACATAGACATATTATATGTCTATGAGAGTAAAGGGTACAGTTGTAATTAAATAATTTAATTATTATGTCTTATAATTAATATAATAATCATTAATTACATTAATAATTAATATTATTTATTATTAATAATATATTATATATATAATATATTATATGTCTATGTAATAAAACAACCTTATTATCAGATGCAGTTATGTCAGTATTGGACTAGCAAAATAATTTTGAGATTTAGATTAATTCACATTTTTTGCATTTTTAGATTACATATTAAAAATTGAAGTAATATTAATATTTTTTATATTTGCATAATGTCCCAAATTTCATTTCAAGAAGATACTTTAAATTGAAAAATTAAAGTTTAATGGTGTCCTGGGGATAGTTGGGCAAGCACAGGATTTAATCAAACGCTTAGTGTGTAGAACCTCAGTTTTACCTTCTATGAACTATGTGCCTTTGGGTAAGTTAGATAATATCATTGAGTTCAATTTCTTATCTATAATATCTGTAATATGGACTCAACAAGTCTGGCTTATTTAATTACAGCTGTTCCCTTTACTCTCATTCCCTGCCCTTTTCACAAACTTCTTCCTTCCTCCTGCTTCTGAGTGGAAGAAAATATTTTGTTTTGCTGAAATCATCATACCCAACTAAAACCACTTGAATCTTCTCTTTATTCATAATCAGTAGACTTTTACTTTTCCAAAGCTCTCATTAACTTCAAATAAAATGCTTGATTATAAGGAAGGGAGAAAAGATGAGGGACAAGGCCAGGCAGAGTTAGGGTATGACCCCCAGGTCTGTGATACACCAAAGGGAATTAGAATTGAGAAAGAGAAAAGGAACTTACCTTTTTGTTCTCCTAAAAAGAAACACAAAAAAGTTTATGGGGTTGTCTGGCATTTTTTTTATTGCTGTTTTTCATTTTGGGGAGTATCAGAACAGGGAACCCCTGGGAGCACCAGGCCCTGAGTGTCAGCTGTGGCTCAGGGAGATAGGAAATTGGACATCTCCTCTGTTGTTTCCATTCAAACCCGGGGATACCTTGAATTGAGTTGAAGAAAAGTAAAGGAACTTACCAATATTTGATCGAGACAGTACTAAAAGAAAACAAACAAGAATGAGATCTGTGTGTTTCAGGGAGAACCTAAGATTACATAGATTACATGGGAAAGAGGGCAGCAATGTGTCACATCCCATTTTCTATTACCAGGTACAATATAGTGTGGTGGCAGATGGACATCCATTTACAGATTATTTTGGGCTTTTGTGTACTTAGTAATACTATTATGGTAGGGTAAGACTACACCACCTATCTTTTAAGTTCTCTTCATAAGGGCATAACAGTGTTTGTGAGGATTGCTAGTTTTCTGGTCCACAGAAACTTTTCTGCCTGTGACTTCCTTCTTCCCTGATCCTGCTGCTTTTATTCTTTCAGTTTCCTTCTCTACCTATCTTCCTCCTCATCTTCTCTCTCAATTTGCTCTCTTTCCCCCCCACTTTGTTTGAAAGATCTTTTGCACCAAACTATTACTATATAACAGCTTCAACCGGGGTTTATAGTTCTCAAAATCATTTGTGTCCTGTGGGGATGCTCAATAACAAGAAAACAAAATCAGGATGTCCCTAGATATTAAAAGATAAAGAGTCAAGGCAGGGAAAAGGGACTTGTCAAGATAGATATTTCACCTTCTCCTCTAACCACTTGGAAAAGTTGGGCATGATAATTTTTAAGTTTTAAAACATAAAGCTGAACTTGAAAACTAGAAAGAAAAGTTTCCAAGGGCCATATATCAAGAGGGAGCCCATAATTTTGATAACAAGTGAGAAGGTTCATCACCCATATATCTTAATGGGAGGTTGGCTTTTCAACACATGATCAGGAGCAAAAATTAAGGCCACAGGCCTCACACTGTGGAAGAATCTGGGACTAGACATTCTGTATATCTAAGGCACACAAAAACACTATCTGTGAAAAGGTCACCATTAATTCATACCTGTTTGTTAGGGTTTGCCAGAAAGTGATCTATTTGCACTGGACTTTGGCTGGAGACTGAGTCTCCAGCAATGGTAGAACTCTCAGTGTAGGCCCAATTCAGGAAAAGGGCCCACATTTGAACCACTCATATAGGGGAGAAACTATGAAGTGCAGAAGTGGTTATAAAAACTGCCCTATGAAATCTATGTACTAATAAGATTATTGCACAATAAAGAATTTATGAGGAACTCAAATGTTAACTAATAAGCTCACAGACTAACATTGAAATACATTTGAGAAAATTTACTACTGTGACAGACGCCACAACAAATGGGACTACACATGTAAGAAGAAGAATTCAAAAGGAATTTTCAAACAAGGGTGTTTCATATATTCAAAGATATGAAAGAAGGAATAGAATCTATAAAGTAAAATCAGAATTAATCAGGAGCAACTATATTTGCTAAAGAACAAAATGAAAACAGCATATGTAGAAAATAGAGTCATTAAATTATAAAAATCATTAGGGGGGTAAACGAAGAGAATAGATGCAACTGAAGAGAGGATTAATGAATGGTAAATCTGAGGGAAATTATCCAGGACCCAGTATCGTGAAATAAGGGTATAGTGGGACAGATATTGCCTTGCTGTTCACTAAAGTAATTTCCTTTTTCTCCAAGGCACATATGTGATAGATAGAAGAATCTTGCCCTGAGATATCCATGTCCATTAGGTCCCGGAATCTGAATATGTTAGACTAACATGTGGCAGAAGGGATTTAAGGATGTGGAGGGAATTAAGGTTGTTAATCGGCTGACCTTAAATAGAGATATTATCCTGGATTATGTGTGTGGGCCCAATAGAATCATGAGGGTCTTTAAAAATGGATGCAGGAGATTGAAAGGAGTCATAGAAAAAGGTGTGACAATGGAAGAAGGCCAAAGTGATGTGTGGGGGAGTTTAGTCAACTTTTGCTAGTTTTGAAGATGAAGGATTGGAGACCATGAGCCAAGGAATATCTAGAAACTGAAGAAACAAAGAAACAGGTTTGCTCCCAGAATTTCCAGAAGGAATGTAGCTCTGCTGCTACCCTGATTTTAGCCCAATGAGACATGTGTCAGATTTCTAATTCATAGAACTAAAATAGTAAATTTGTATTGTTTTAAGTCATTAAGTTTGTGGTTGTTATAGTAGCAATAGAAAACTAATACAATATGGTTTATTTCCCCCAGATTCCCTTTCAGTTAAGTGGGGCTATATGATTGAGTTTTGGCTAATCTAATGTTAAAAGAGATACGTGAAATAATACCCAGGTTTCCCCATAAAAGCCCCCCACTTATGATCTCCAAGCTTCTTCTCCTGCACTCACTAAGGCAGATGTGAAGAACTCAGAAGCCATTAGTTGAAGATGGTGGAGACATAAGATAAGATGACTTGCTTAAGTCATTATTGAGAGGAGAGCCAAGTACCAAATGAAGTATCCCTCATTTTACATAATAGAACTTTATGAATAGAACCACTGAGATTTTAAGATTTATCTATTACAGGATCACAGACTAACATAATTAATAAAGATGAAATAGACAAAAGAGAAATTATCAGACCTGAAATATGAGAGGGGAATCTTTACATATATTTGAGAGTAATCTTAGAAAGAGAGACTATAGTTTGTTATATAGATAGATATAGACATAGGTATAAACATGGGAAATATTCATAGCAGTTAATGTCAAAATTTTTCTATAATTAAAGAGACATTAGAGTCCGCAGAATTGAAAATCTTGAATCTTGAGCAGTATAAGTAAAGTTAATCTCACATCCAGAGACTTCATAATTTAAATGAAGAATACAATATTTGGGGGAAAAAATAAATGAAGAATACAAGGATAAAGAGAAATCTTAAAACCGTGTTTACTTAGGAACCATCAAACTAGTAAAAAATTATTATCAACAATAAGAAATGCCAGAAAAAGTGAAATAAATCTGCAAAGTCTTGAGAGAAAAGAAATGTTAATTATACTCAGCTAAACTCTCATTTAAGGTTGAGGGTGAAGTAAAGCTATGCTCAATCATACAAAGGCTTAGAAAAATGTTCACATACATATGGGGAAAAACAACTAAAGGATTGTACTTGGGTAGGAATTAAAAGAGTAGAAAACACAGGATATGGCAAATAAACAGAAAATGGTGATATATTTTTATAAATCTATTGGCTATAAAAAAGTAAATAATTATTTTGTTTTTAAAAATCATAATATAAAACAACATGGAAGATTTTGAAAGGTTAGATAGTCAAAATAGGTTATTGCCTAGTCTTAGAGAAAGAAAAAATACTGATTAATTTTTTTTAGAAAAATCAAACAGTATGGATCCTATAAATCTAAGAATGAATAAAATAAAAACATTCAAAACAGGTAAAGCAAAACAAAAGAAACAAGAAAAGCTAACAATCCCAAAGAAAGTAGGAAAGAAGATTTAAAAAATAAAAGAATATAACATAGTAAATAGAAAAACCATAAAATTGGCAGAAATTATATAAAACATATCAGTAATATATGATAAACGTAAAATGGACTAAATTTATCTGAGACAAAATTTTATAATTGTTAATGTGAACAGAGTCAAGCAATATGCTATTTAAAAAAGATGCAATGAGAGAAAACAAGCTCTAAGTTTGAAAATAAAAGGATAGAAAAACAAATAATAGGGAAATACATATTGTGACAAAGTTTTGGAGCAATACTGGTATCAGATAATGTAAAATTTAGCCAAAAGTATGCATGAGTCTATGGATGGACATCATATCATTGTAAAAAAGCACAATTTTAGAGATTTTAATTACTTATTAGAGAGAGAGAGATCACAAGTAGGCAGAGAGAGAGGCAGGCAGAGAGAGAGCAGAGAGAGGGGGAAGCAGGCTCCCTGCTGAGCAGAGAGCCCAATGTGGGGCTTGATCCCAGGACCCTGAGATCATGACCTAAGCTGAAGGCAGAGGCTTTAACCCACTGAGCCACCCAGGCACTTCAAAAAACACAATTTTAAAAGAGAATAGTTACAACTTATATATATCTAACCAAAATCAAAATATGCAAAAAAATGGGAAATATTAAAAAGAAAAATGAATCAAAAGCAGGCAATTATATTTGGAGACTTAAATGTATCTATGTGAAGCTAGTATATCATGCAAAAGAATAACAATAGAGAATATTTGAATAATAAAGTTAATAAGCTTGAGCTGATAGTACATCTGTGGGTAAAATCTTGACGCAACCAATAAAAAATATTCTTTGTAGGTTTACTTACAAAGCATCAAAAGTCTCAACACATTTCAAAGAATCTAAATCACACACATCCCACTTGTGAATCATAATATAATTTATGATCAACAATAAAAATAGAAAATGAACTTAGAGTGAATTTAAATATTTACATTAGAAAATAAGAAATTCTGAAAATTAATGAAGGGTTTCACATAGTAAACTAGAAAAAAGAACAAAAATAAAAGGAAATACTAAAGATAAAAAGAGAAAGTAATAAAATAAGAAAAAATAATTAGTAGATATTCAACAAAACCAAAATTGATTTTCAAATAGAGCAATAAGTAATAACAACTATCTTTGGCATGGGTGACCAAAGAAGGAAAGAAAGCACAAGCCCAGTGATACTAGGAATAAAAATAGCACATATCTAGGGGGCATCTGGGTGACTCAGTCAGTTAAAGGTCTGCCTTCAGCTCAGGTCATGATCTTGGAGTCCCAGGATGGTGCCCCTATTAGGCTCCCCACTCAGCAGGGAGTCTGCTTCTCCCTTCTCTTGTGCTGTCTCTCACAATCTCCCCCTCTCTCTCAAAATCAGTCAGTCAATCAATCTTTAAAAAAAAGGACATATCCATAGATACAGTGAACAATTTTTAGAATCATAATAATTTTATGCCATTATAATTTTATGCCATTAAATACAAAAAAGCATTAATTAAAATGTATTCAGTACTTATTCTTAATAAGATTTTTGTTACCAAACTAGAAATAGGAGTTTTCTTAACCCAGTAAAAGGAAGCTGCCAGATGGAAGCAAACATCACATTTAGTGGTGAAAACAGAGGCATTCTTGCTAAAGTCAGATACCAAGGGATGCCTGTGCTTATTGCTGGTATTAGTGCTGGATATTTTGGATGAAACAATAAGATAAGGAAAAAGTTTAAGAACTTAAAAGAAGACTCAAAATTGTTAGTTTTTGCAGATAGGATTTTATACACACGAAATCCAAGACTCTAAATATTAGACGTCTTAGAACTCAGCAAGGTGGCTATATACAAAATCTGCTCTCAACCATGCAACATAATTGTCTGTAAAATAAAAAAAAAACATCATTCATAACAGAAAAAAATATGTGCATAGTAATTAATCTAACAAAAGATGCTCCAGACCCTTTAGAGAAAATTATAGACCATTATTAAAGGGCACATAAGAGGATTTGAGTAAAGCTACATTTTCATATTGCATAGGAAAAATTGATTTTTTAAATCTACAGACTCAATGAAATTCCAGTAAAATCCTACTATGGCTCATACAAACTTGAGAAATGGATTCTAAATTTTGTGTGAGAATAAAGGTCCAAGAATAGGCAAAACATTTCTGAAAAGAACAACAGAGAAAAAAATGTGTGATTCTTCATGTCATAAAGCTTTAGTAATGTAAGCAATTTAGTATCTGTTGAGCAAAACACAAAAGTTCACTAAGAGAAAAAATCCACAGAAAAACTAAGCATAAGATAAAAGAGGCATTATAAAATCAGTGGGTAAAGAATGCATGAGTCAATAAATTCAGTTGGAACAATTGGTTTTTCAGAAGAAAATTAAATCCCTATCTATATTATCTATAGACAAACAAACAAAAATCCCAAATGCAAAAACTTCCATTTAGATTAATATCCTATATGTGGAAAGAGAAACTTTATAGCTATTAAGAGAAGGTATAGAATAACATCTATGTGATATCCAGACAAGAAAGGCAAAAAAACCCCAAACAAACCCCAAACCCATAAAATCTAAAAGAAAACAAAAAATTGACAAATATTATTACAACTAATTGTGCGTGGGTGGGGGGGAGGGAGAATGGGGCCTTCTAAATGTCAAAAGACACCATAAAAATTTAGAAATAGTGCAGAGGATTATAGGAGAAAAGAGGGAAAACTGGGAAGAAATCAGAGATGGAGACAAACCATGAGAGACTCGGGACTCTGGGGAAACAAACTGAGGGTTACAAAAGGGAGGGGATGGGGGCATGGGGTAACCTGGTACTGAGTATTAAGGAGGGCACATGTTGGGATGAGCACTGGGTGTTATACGCAACTAATGAATCATTAAACACTACATCAAAAATTAATGCTGTACTATTGGTTGGCTAATTGAACATAATAAAATTTAAAAGTAAGAGATAAAATTGGAGAATATATTTGCAAATATTTAATGAAATATAAAAAATTAGCTTTCATAATTATAAAGAATTTCTACAAATCAATTACCTAATGGGTAAATGGGTAAACTAAATGAATAGTTTGTATAAGGTGAAGCCTTAAGTACAGAGTAAACATATAAGATACTCAGTTTCAGGAGTGAGCAGAAAAATGCAAATTAAAAATTTTACACTAATCAAAATGGCAGTAAGGTGAAAATATGACAAAATTGGGGTTGTTACTGATGCAGGAAAATGGGAAACTTCTACAGATTTTTGTGTGCCTCTTATGTGGAATTCAATTAAACAACAGCTAGTAAAGTAAAAATATACTTAAATTGCATAAGTGTTCATATACACTGTGATTCATAATCCCATTTCAGGGTGTATACCTGGGATAAACTATTTTTAAAATTACTTAAGAAGATTTTGCAGTATTAGTTATGATAGTAGAAACTGAACACATTGAGAACAGATCAGTAGGGAAAAAATAGAAAAATATGTTCATAAGTTGGGATATTTATTTAACAATTAAAATGCATAACCTGGATTTCTGTATGTTTTCAATATTACAGTGTTTTGGGGAGGAAAGGAAGTTGTAATGATACTTTCAGAATGATGTCATTTTAGTAAAATTTTTAAACAAATATATACAAAAATACTATGTATTGTTCAGTGATCCATAAAAATTATATAACCAGATGAAAATAAACTTATAGGACTTATGGTACATTTATAAGAGTTTGGGAAGTGGGGATCGTGGAATGTGTGTATGGATGGGGACAAAAGAGATTTCTATATTATCTGTCACTTGAGAAATATGACAAAATATCATTTGTCAAATCTAGGGTATGGGTTAGGAAGTGTCAGTTATTTTTGTACTTTAAGAACTTCTTTAAGAGATAGAAAAAAAATACAGAAACTATACAGGACGTGCAAACCAGATGATAGTAGAAAAGCCACAAGGAACTTACCTAGGGAGTTGGCTGATGGTGCTAAAACACACACACAGAAACATGAAGTGAATCATCAGAATTTGGATCACAGACCTTGCATATCAATCACTGTGACCTCCTCTCAGGAGGAGGCCCAGGCCCAGGGGGCCTACTAACCAGTTGGTGGGTACTGGAAGCCACTCCCATTCCCCCTTCAATCTCTATAAAGGGTTTCAGCTTTTAGCAGACAGATGCTATTCCTATGAAACTTTGTGGCTTACATCTCTGTCCTCATCCCTCCCCCATTCCATTCCTTTCCTCCCCTTTCTTCTTCCCCTCCTTTATTTCTATCACTTCCCTTTTCTGTTATTCATCATTTCCTCTTTTTTTTTTCTTTTTTCCTTTCAGTCAGTTTGGAAACCAACAGACCAAGTTTGGAAACTGACTGTTAATGACTATCCTAAACCAGCACTAGTAGACTTTATTACTTAGTATTCGTATGAACTGACGGCATTTCTCTTTTCTCAAAGCATTTACAATCTAGGGACGCAAATTTTTGTTGAAAAACAAGAGAATACTTACTGTAATCTCCTTTGGGTCCCTCTAAAAACACAAATAAAACCAAGAAAAATCAGTTTGAATTTTCTATTTCTGTAGTTTTGATATCATTACAGAGGATTACCCAATCAATGCCCTCAAATATCCAAGTAGGCAAGAAACTGGAGGTGAAATCTTTTCATGACTTAATTTATAAGTCAAATGACATAAAAAAGCAGGCAAAGATTAAGAAAGGTATATATGTAGTGAGAAGAGATAATAAGTATACATCGAAAGAAACACCGAAACAAAAGAACATAGTAGTTATAAAATAAGTTGAGGCCAAGTAAGAGAAAAAAATGGCAAAATATTTACTTAACTAATTGAGAGTTCAAGTTTAATGAAGAGATGGCAAATTATAATGAATACACACACACACATATATATTGTATATTGTGTATATTGTGTATTGTGATTGGATGTGCATCCTAGAGCCTAATACTGTAATGTCATCAAATATTGTCTAAAATATCTGGAGACAGACAAAGCAAATTACATGAAAACTTGTCATACTATCACTACTGTTTTCATGAAAGTATAAAAATAAATAAATAGCAGCACTCTGAAAATGACAAATTATGTTGCATGATGATCTAATTTGATATTTTACTGAAGTATAAGTAAAGATCTACCGGAAATGTAAAGACAATGTTGTTTTTGTTTTTTTTTTTCCTTTCTCATCCCATTTCTGAAAATGAATGCTTTCCTGCCATACTTGGGTGTCATTGTGATGGGATTAAGTCCAAGACACACAAAACCTTCTGGTTTACACTATTGTTACTTGTTTCTCTTTGTTATGTGGGGATTTTAAAACCAGAAAATACCAAGAAGTATATACCAAATGTGCCTCATTTACACTTGCTGTAAAACTTAATAACATTGAAAATAAATTCAATCCATTTCAAAATTTGTGAATTACCATGGCAAATTTAATATGTAATATGATATATTTAAATATCAAAATTTAAGCATTAAATTTCATATACCTAAACTGATATAATGACTTTGCCAATATTTTCCTGTCAGAGGATTTTTGTAGTCTCTTTCTGACCAGTAAATTTATATTTCCATGTCCAGAAATGATAGAGGGCAGACTGGTAGAGCTTGGGAACTTAGAAACAAGATGATTGAGCTTCATTAGGCTACTTTAGAGTGACTGGGAAATCAAAGAACTAAGTTGTCATTTGGCTTTATGAATTTTAAGTTACGGCTTATTTAGACCACAATAAAATGCTTACTGATCCAGGTTTTCCCTAAGAATGCAAGGGAAGTCTGGAATATAAAGAAGCTAAGACTGCAGACTCTACACTAAAGATCTATAGCAGGAAATTAGTAAGATATTTAAATTGTGTAAAAATAAGGTACATGAAATCTAGAGTCAGATAATTCTATATTTCTATCAGGTTGAATCACTTGCAAGCCCTGTGGCTTTGGGCAAGTTACTAACATTTTTCATGTTTATGTTTCTCTAATTAGGGATAACAAATTAGGGATAGCAATGTATAGTAAGTTAATTGATTTAAGAACTGCTTGCTAAAGATTATCCTTACTGAAGAAAATAGACTATAAGAGGGCAAGAGTAGAAAGAAACCAGCTAGGGGCCAGTTGAAGTAGTTCAGGCAAGAGATGTTGATGCTTGGGCTAAGATTGTCCTCATGGTGAGAAGTGATCTAATTTGGAATATAATGGGAAAGTAGCGGGGGATGGGATTTGCTGGTGGATTGTCTGAGGAAAGTGAGAGAAAGAAGTTAAACAAGTAGATGGCCTGAGCAACTGGGGGAATGCAGATGGCAGTACCTGTATGTAACAGGATCAGGACTTGGGTTTTGGACATGTTAAGAGTGAATTACCTCTCCTATATCTTCAGCGCCACTGTATTATGGTTGCATAGGTTGTTCACTGTACAGAGGGATTTGGGGCCTGAAATCCCAGCAGTGACCGTGAGTGGGGCTGCATCGGCAAGGAACGGTTGAGAGTGTTCTTTCCTAGAGAAAGGAACACTCTCGAATTTGCACCAAATTTGTAAAGGCTAACTTGTAGAGACCTTGAGCAGCCACAGGGGCTTTGTTCTTCGTGGTTCACAGGGTCATTTGTAGATATTAAAATAAAATGAAAAACGTCCACAAGAGTGGCTAGCACATAGGAGGTACTGAATGCATGTTAATTCTCTCCCTTTCTTTATGTATAGTTGCATTTTACATTTCTGCGTACCCTTACATTTCTCACATTCAGGTAGCTTCTTGCACTGGTTTAATGCAGTGTCGTGATGACTAACTATTCTGAGGAGGTTTGTTTCCCAAGAAACATGAGATGTAAATGATAACAGTAGACAAGATCAGGCCTTCTTTGCCCTCTTGGAATTTCAGTGCACAGGTCAAACCTTAATGTGATGAATTTTCAGGAATTTCAGTGCACAGGTCAAACCTTAATGTGATGAATTTTCAGGAATTTATTCCTCCATTTCTTAACATTTCTATTAAAAAAAGCACCCTTAGTGGCTAATATTCCCAAGCTTTGGGATATTGAATGTATCTTGAGTTACTCAGATTACTTTTAGTCGATTAGAAAGTGAATAGAAGAGGAATTGCATTGGTACTGGGAGAAAAGATACGTAATGGTGTGAAGGTGAACATTTCTGAATACTTCTCAGAATCCTCTATACATATCTTTGGTTTCCTGTCTTTTTACCTAGGTTACAGCCCCTCATGTTATAACAGGAAAAAAGAAAACATTGATTTTTCCTTTAATTTTATCATAATATTTAAATATACTTACCTTGATCATCATATGAAGTGTCTAGAGGATTGAAGGAAAAACATAAGATTCTTAATTTCTCATAAATAGATGTCTGTATTAATTTCTTAACAATTCAATATCTAACTTATTTACCACTTTCTGTTGAATACAAATGCCGGAATCCTAAAAGACAAGATGAAAACATAATGAGATTCTGCCTTGACAACTATGTCTACATTATTTTCTTACTAGGTGAAAATCTGTTTACCTCTTCCTCTTTTAGATCTCTGAGAGGGAACATCTTTTGGGGGAAAAAAAACAGATTAAGTTTACTAACAGCTCATCAAGAATTGTTTCACCATCTGTCTAAATCCAACTAGTAGGATTTTTCTCCTTCCCTAGATGTTTCTCCTTTCCTAGATGTTCCCATTTCCCTTGGATTCCATTTCCGGAAAGAAAGAGAGGATGCCATGGCTTCTCCCTCTGTTCATGACAGATGAATCATGGAAGTAAGTGGAAGAGGCATGGACCAAGAGGCCAGCTGTGGGGCATGACAGGAAGCAGAATGACCAAGCTGTCTCCTCTCTCCTTTTGGAAATATAAATCTTTATGCTTGTAGAGTGTGTATGTGTGTGCGTGTGTATGTGTGTGTGTGTCCTTACAAAAAAGTAGGGTGCCTTGGAATCTACTTCGAACCATTAGATTTCTGGATGTTTAATTTCAAATAAGCTTTATCATTATTTTTGCATCATGCCAGACTAAATGTACTGATTTTATTAATATTAGTTAGGTTAATATTAATAATAAATACTGAAATTCAATTTAAAATGAGCCTTTTTTGTCTTAACCAAGTGGGGATAGTGTCATGTGAGAATATGAGTACTGAACTCAGGGCCACAACCCCCTGAATTTGCTATCCAGCTTCTTTTTTTGCTAGATGCATTTGGGTAAGTCTCTTAACATTTTGAATATCAATTTCATCTTCTAAAATGAAGATAATATAAGTTGTGCTTACTTATTGTGCTTTATAGCTTACTGTTTCATGTATGCTATGCAGTCTTCATGACAACCCATAAATTATGTACTTTATCCCTATTTTATACATCTAGGAAATTGTTTCAGAAAGGTTTCTTAGCCTTTCCAAGATCTTGGTATAAACAGGAGTTGGAAAGAATTTTTTTAACGTCTCAGGAAGGGGACATATTTGTCTTTTCTGGGAAAAATGCACAAATCACATAATATATATGTGTGCATAGAAAGTTGGATTGGCAGTTGGATATTATAATAATAAAAGGTGTGCTGACCTAACAAATCATGCTTAAAGGGAGATGAGCTTTTTTTTTGTTCTCTAAAGATCACATTTCTCCATTAATTCTGTAGTAGTTCCTAATCTATTTACCTCTACCATCCTCATAGTCCAGAAGACCAGCACCTGAAGTAAAAAGGAGAGAGTGCTTCATGGTTTTGCTTCTTGAAAAGGAGTGGGGCTTTAAGACTCAGAGCTAATGTAGAGATGAACTCCCAGTAATGAATGATGATGGAAATTAATTTACTTTGAGGGAACTAGGGACTGCATAGCTGGAGCAGATGATGAATGACTGTGCCAGTGCCCAGTTTCACTAGACTAAACAGTAATGAGAAGGGGCCTCAAATTTCTTTTCCTTCTTAGTGCTCCAGAACTTACTTCCTTTTTCCTTCTCTTACTAATCCTGGGCTATCTTTCAGCAATTTTGGCATCTCACTAGACGTTGCCATGGAAAATCTGCTTCATCTCTTCATATCTTGAGCTTGGTGCTTTCCTCAATCATAATTACCTTAGTTGTGTTTATTCTTTTATTATTCCTAGCTAATTGGACTCTTCTACCCAGCCACCTTGCTGAGGCCCTTTTCACTACCAGATTTATACCTTTTATTCCATTGCCTAAGGAGTCTGCTGTTTTCATGACTTGGTATTCCTGTTGCTGTTGTTCCATAGGAGGCATCCGAAGAGAGCCTCAGAATCATGCAAACTTACTACTCCCTATTAGTTTATTCTGCTAATTTCAGTTTGGCACTCAGTGTCACATAGAAATCTCTGATGGATTTCTCTGAGTAAATTAGAAGTTCAGTTCATGGAATGATGCATTTTGCAAGGTGCTGGGAATACAATGGTAAATAAGACAGAGTTGGTCCCTGACTTAAGGAAATTCTATTATGCTTTCTATTTTTCCTTCTGTCCTGGGTCTAAGTACTTACTTTGTTCTGAACTGTATCTTGAGACATCAATTTCTGTGGAAGAATCAAGCAAAAATATTACTATTAAGTACTTGTGAGAGGTGTTGTTCCTCCTGACCCATCTCGCCTCACTCTAAACTGTGCTTCTGTGTTCCCAAGGTGGCCCTTTGATATGATGTGTTATTGGTTCCTACCTCTTTCCAGCACCTGCCGCCAGCCTGTTCTGTCTGTCCCCCCCCCCCCACTTACTCTCTGAGGGCTCATAAGTGCTGAGATGAGAAAGAGGGGTGGTTGTGGGGGATGCAGCTGACTACAAGGGAGTGGAGAAAATACTCTGGAAAATCCTGGAAAGAGATGCTTTATGGCATGGTCACTGCCTACATGAGCCCCATCTCTGTTTCATTGACAAATACTACTCTATATTTGTTTCTTCTTATCATCTCTGTAGTATTAAGTCACTAAAATTCTTGAATTCTCTTGATATAATACTAGTGGTGTCTACTAGCACAGTATCTCTTCTATTTTTATTCCTTAGATAATTTCCCTTGGAACTCAGATAATTTTAGAGTATTCTTGTTATTACTATTTTTAAATTAAATCTGACATTATTGGTCATGTGAGCTTTGGGAGTTTAAAAATGCAAGGGGAATCACTAGTAGGTCAAAGATTTTTTGATTCATGTATTGAAATGGATTCCTAGAGTATTGGCAAAGTCTCTAGCTATCTAATAAGTAGAAACGAAGTGAAACTGAATCTTGGCATCCCTTCTACTGTGACTTTCATAGGGAATTTCCATTTTGACTTGTTACTCACCATTTTGCTTGCGCCGTGTCCATCTCGTTATTAAAATAGCCAGAATGGCAAGTCCCAGTAGAGTCAGGATGACAGCCAAAGTTATTTCTGCAACAAAACCTCACCTGTAGGCCTGCTTATTTAGACCTGGTCATTATCAGAGACAATTTCTGGTCACCTCTTTACTGTTTTTACCAAATAGACATATCTCCTCTGCCCCCTTTCCTGCTACCTGAACTC
>CM052802.1:92376454-92458059 GCA_028533885.1 Nasua narica | reverse complement strand
GAAAATAAACTTTTGGGACTTGATCAAGATAAAAAAGCTTCTGCACAGCAAAGGAAACAGTCAACAAAACAAACAGGCAACTCACAGAATGGGAGAAGATATTCACAAATGACACTACAGACAAAAGGCTGATATCTAAGATCTATAAAGAACTCCTCAAACTCAACACTCTCAAAACAGATAATCACATTAAAAAATGTAATGATAATTTTAAAAAGTAATTCCCTTGACCCCTCTAGCTATCCATGCTGTCCCTGCAACTTTTAACAGCAAAATTATTTCTTTAATTTAATTTAATTTAATTTAAATACAATTAATTAACATATAGTGTATAATTAGTTTCAGAGGTAGAGTTCAGTTATTCATTAGTTGTATATAGCACTCAGGGCTCATTACATCACATGCCCTCCTTAATGCCCATCACCCAGTTACCCCATCCACCCACTCTTCTCCCCTTGAATAACCCTCAATTTGTTTCCTACAGTTAAGGTTCTCTTATGGTTTGTTTCCCTCTGTGATTTTGTCTTATGTATTTTTTCCCTTCCTTCTCTAATGATCCTCTGTTTTGTTTCTTAAATTCCACATATGAATGAAATCATTTGGTATTTGTCTTTCTCTGATTGATTTATTTCACTTAGCATAATACCCTCTAGTTCCATCCACGGCATTGTAAATGTCAAGGTTTCATTCTTTTTGATGGCTGACTAATATTCCATTGTATGTATATACCACATCTTCTTTACCCATTCATCTGTTGATAAACATCTTGGTTCTTTTCCATAGTTTGGCTATTGTGGACATTGCTGCTATAAACATTGGGGTGTAGGTGCCCCTTCAAATCACTACATCTTTAACAGCAAAATTCTTTAACAAAGTTTATAATAGAAAATATCTTCACTTCCTCTCCTCTCATTCTCTCTTTTTTGAAGTAGATCTATGAAGGTATAATTTACATACTATAAAATTTTAAGTGTACAATTCAATAAGTTTAGTATATTTGTAGTTATGCATATAGTTTATATAATATTATATACTTAATCTAATTTTAGAACATTTCCATCACCCCACAAAGAAACCTTATGTTCATTTGTATTTATGACCTATACCAATTGCCACCCCTAGGCAACACTTTGCTGTCTCTATAGATTTGCCTTCTAAATATTTCATATAAATGGACTCACTCTATATATGGCCTCTTGAGTCTGGTTTCTTTTACTTAACATAATGTTTTTAAGGTTCATTCATATTATAGCATGCATCAGTGTTTCATTCATTTTTATTGCTGAATAGTATTTTATTGTATGGATATAAACATTTTGTTTATCCATTCACCAATTCATGAATATTTGGGTTGTTTCCCCTTTACGGTTATTTTTAATAATGCTTCTATGAACATTCATGTGTAAGTGTTCGTATGGATATATGCTTTCATTTTTCTTGGGTAGATACCTAAAAATGGAATCACTAGTCAATATAAGAATTCTGTGTTGAGGACCTTAAGGACTTGTCAGACAGGCTTCCAGTTCCAGGACAAGATGGAGTGGATGCACTTCTAGTTCCTCCCAGTGAGTACAGCTAAAACACTGAAGATTATTTATAAAATAAGCATAAGAAGACTCTGAAAGATGGAGAGAAGGCAGACTGGCTAGGAATCTCAAGACCAAAATAACAACATGGTGAGTTCCCCAGGTTTTCTTTTTTGCCTCATATACATAAGAATGGGTGCTAGAAAAGCCAGAACCAGGAAATTCTTAACAGGCACATGCACACACACACACACACAGGCCCAAAAGTCTCTAGCCAAAGAGTGAAGAAAAGGACAGCCTAGCTAGACAGGAAACTTTAATACAATAATAGCCATACTTCACCTCAAATATTATAGGAGGAAAGAAAAAAAAAACCTGCCAGCAAAGGTTAAGTGGGGAGTCTAGACACTCACTTTTACCTACAAGGTGCTCTTCCCTACTGCTGGCATGGTGTCAGAGAAGGCCAAGTGGGAAGCTGGGACTTCCAACCCTGCCTGCTGGTAACAAGTCCCCTTCCACCACAATGTCACTGGAAACCTAGTGGGAACAGTAAAAAGGTGCTTCACACCCTCAGTCAGGGTATGTCAGCAGAGATTTAGTGGGGAGTCCGGACGCCCAACCCCACCTAGCAGTGTTAACGTGCCCCCCACAAGTGTCAACAGAGGCCAAGAGAGGGACCTGGACTTCTAGTCCCATCTGACAGCAATGAGGTGGCACCTCTTTCCCTACCGCACAGTGTCAGAGGATACCTGTTAAAATAGATTTAAATAAAATCCAGAGTCTTATAACATGATGTAAAGTGCCCAGGATACAATTAAAAGTCTTTTATCACAGCAAGAACCAGGAAAATCTCAAATTGGATAAGAAAAGACAATCAACACTCAAGATAACCTAGATGTTGGATTTATCTGACACATGTTTTAAAGAAGGCAATATTTTAAAGTAAGAATTAAAAATGCCTCAGAAAAGAATTACGAACTCTCTTGAAGCAAATGAAGAAATAAACAGTCTCAGCAAAAAAAGAAGAGGAGGAGGAGGAGATAAAGAAGAACCAAATAGAAATTTTCAAATTTAAAAATACCATAATCAAAATTTTAAACTTGGTGGATTGGCTTAACAGAAGAAACAGCAGAGGAAAGATTCAGTAAACTTAAAGACAGAAAAATAGAACTTACTCAATCTTGACAAAGAACAGAAAATAGACTTAAAAAAAAAAAAGCAGAGGTTCAGAGATGTATAAGACTATAACAAAAGATCTTTCATGTCATCAGAGTCCCAGAAAGAGAGGAGAAAAAAGCTATGGCAGGAAAATGTATTCAAAGAAATAATAGCTGGAAGTTCCCAAATTTGGCAAAAGATACAAACCTAAGGATCCAAGAAGCTGAGTGAATCCCAAAGAGTGTATTTCCATGTATTTATTGGCCATTGTTATATCTTTGGTGAAATGCCTATTCAAATATTTTGCCCATTTCCTCATTCTCATGATTGAGTTATAAGTTCTTTATATATTCTGGATACAAGTCCCTTATCCGATATATGATTTGCAAATATTTGCTCCTATTCTGTTGCTTATCTTTTTATTTTCTTAAGGTGCTCTATGGAGCACAAGAATTTTTAATTTTTATAAAGTCCAACTTGTCAAAATTTTAATTTGTTTCTTGTACATTTGTTGTCATATGTTGAAACCACTGTCTAATCCAAGATCATGATATTTACTCTTAGGGTTTCTCCTAATAGCTTTATAGTTTTAACTCTTATGTTTAGGTCTATGATTGATTTTGAGTTGAATTTTGTGTATCATGTGAGGTAAGTGTCCAAATTCACTCTTTTGCATAGAGAACCAATTGTCCCAGTACCATTTGTTGAAAAGACTTTTCTTTCTCACTCTGAATTGTCTCAGCACCTTTGTTCACAATCAACTGACCGTAAATCAATTCTACTGCATTGAGCTTTATGTCTAAACTTATGCCAATACCACACTGCCTTTATTACCATAGCTTTACAGTAACATGTGATATTGGGTAGTGTAAATCTTCCACTTTGTTTTTCTTCTTCAAAATAATTTTGGCTATCCTAAGTCCTTCATATTTTCCTATGAATTAAGAGGACTTTTGAGCTGAGAGAGCAAGCCATACAGATAGGGGGGAAAGAAAGCAGTCTGGGCAGTAGGAAGAACAAGCACAAAGGCCCTAAGTTGTGAATATGCCTGTTTAAAGAGCAGTTAGGAGGCCAATGTGGCACAGCGGACAAGAAGATGAGGTCAGAGAGGTAAACAAGTCAGGACAAGGAGGGGGTCAATATGTAGGGCCTTGCCTTGCCTACCCTGTAAGACATTTGGCTTTACTCTGAGTGAGTACAGAAATGATTAAAGAGTTCTGAGCAGAACAGTAACATGGTCTGACTCGTATTTTAACAGATTCACTGTGGTTACTGCATGGATAAATTACCAAGGGAGCAATGACAGCAGCAAGGGGGGAAATCAGGAGATACAAGAGATGATGGTGGCTTGGACTGGGGTGTTACCAGTGGGATGTGAAGAGATGAGAAGTGGTAAGCTAATAGGATTTAAGACAGTGGGTGTAGAGTATAAGAGAGAGGAGTCAGCAATGTCTAAACAACTGAAAGAAAAGGATGGCAAAGTCCAAGTCCATTGGGAGGGAGGAGAAAGTTTAAAGAAGCAGATCACGTCTGTTCTGGACATGACCAGGTTGAGGTACTCATGAGACACTGGAAGTACATGTTTAGTTACACAGTTCAAGGGAGTGGTCTGATTCAGAAACACAAATTTGGAAGTTATCAACACAAATGTAATCTTCATAGGTGATATTTAAATCTGGTAGGAGCATAAGACTAGATGAGATCCCCTAGGGACAGATAAAAAATAGAAGAAGTCCAGAGATTGCACCATGGACGCTATAATGGTAAGAAGCTGGGGAGATGAGAAGTCACCAGCAGGGAAGCAGAGGGGGCACTGAGGGAACAAGAGTGGCTCCAAGTCTCCTGAACTGTATATTCACAAGTAATCTCTCAGGGTGGGACACTTGTGTATTTCTACATCTACCATGAGCTATTATCTCCTCTGTGTTTGGTCACATTATCAAGGCCCAGCTCAGAAATGGATCCTCTTAAAGTCAAAGGTCTGTAGGACTAAAGTGCGAATGATTGGCAAGCTTATTCTCTTCTGAGATATACAATGTAAGAAAAGTCAATTGAGTAAAACTAACCTCTGTTTGATGGGTTGTTGTAAGTAATGAGGTCATTTTATACCAGAAAGAACTTTCTTCATCTTCTGGGATAGAGAAACAAGCTCCTTTTTTTTTTTTTTTTTTTTTAATTCATTTGACAGACACAGTGAATAGTGAGAGAGGGAACACAAGCAAGGGGAGTGGGAGAGAGAGAAGCAGGCTTCCCGCTGAGCAAGGAGCCCAATGCAGGGCTCGATCCCAGGACCCCAGGATCATGACCTGAGCCGAAGGCAGCCGCTTAACAAGTGAGCCACCCAGGCGCCCCAAGAAACAAGCTCTTAAGGAAGCATCAATCCTCTTTTGGCCCATAAGATCTTAGAGGCCAGGAGAGTGTCTGGGACCCAAGCATAGCTCATAACACCTTGAGCAGGTGCATACTGCCTTTCTTAGGCAGGGATAAGGCAAGAAGTGGGCACCTTGCTGAACACTGCCTTTAAACTCAGGTTCTGCCCTATCATGCCCCTGGTTCCCCTTCCACTATCCCTGTCCCTGTTACCATTTCCTCTTCTCTCACGCTGCAGCCTAGTACCCCAGCCTCCTTTCTCACAAAAAGAGTGGGGTCAGGAACACGGAAGAAATGGAGAATTTCCTTTTTTTCCACTCAGCTCTTCATAGCTCCATGAGAAACCTAGTGCCCTTATTTTCCTTTCCCTTCTCACAAACACCAAATCCCACCCCCACCCACCAGTCAGCAAACCAGAAGGTGGCAAAAGCAGGGACTTTTCACACTAGGTTTTTTCTGCCCAGGACTCCATTCCCACATTGCCACCAATTAAGAAAGGTGATAGGAAAGTGACAATGACATGAATAGAACAGAAACGTGGACAGGAAACTCATGAAAAAACAGGAATCGTCACTAAACAGAAGAAAATAATGTTAGCCCTACAACAAAGTGCAATTTAAAACAACAATGAGACACATTTCACCTGGCAGAGTGGTATTTGGATCTCCAGGGTTGGAAAGACTAAGGGCGTGCACAGACACTACTTGCCCAGGTGCAGTCCACTCTGCTTTCTGGAGAGTGGCTCCGCAACGCTTAGATACCAAAATCTTTTAATATAAGTCTATCTCTTGACACTTTGAATGAGTGTTTTCACTTCCAGGAATTCAGCCTAAGGAAATAATTTAGACAACCATGCAAATATGCTCAAGAATCTTTATTGCAGCATATAGTACTTTTAAGATTTGAGATCCACCTAAATGCCCCCACAATGGTAAAGTGGTTTCAATGAACTAGGGTTCATCAAACAGTGGGGTCCTGGTCAACCATTAAGACTGATGTTAGCCCATGTGTCTTCCGGTGGGCTGCATTGAGGACACAGCCTCACTTCGGTGGTATTCCTGGTCCAAAGTGTGTAAACTGAAGAAACATCAGACATACCTAAGTTTAGGAACAATCTACAAAATAACTGACCTGTCTTCTTCAAATATATTAATATAGTGAAGGGCAAGGAATTGTGCCCAAAAAAAAGGATGCTGAAAAGACATGACAACTAAATGTAAGGCATAATCCTGAACCAAGAAAAAAAATTCATTACTGAGGACATTATGGAGCAATTGGCAAGTCTGGGATATGGACAGTGGATTATAACACTGTATCAATTTAAGTTTCCTGATTTTGATAGTTGTACTGTGGTTATGTAAAACATGTTCTTGTTCTTAAGATATTCACATCCATGTGTTTATGAGTAAAAAAATACCTTGTGTACAACTCACTCTCAAATGGCTCAGAAAAAGAAAATATCACGTATTTAGAGAAATAATGTTAAGCAACTGTGGTCATGATGTTGATGAGTGATTCTGAGTGAAGAGTACCCTGGAATTATATTCTTGCGCCTTCTCTGTGAGCTTTAAATGATTTCCAAATTAAAAGGTTTCTTAAAAAGGAAGGTACTCGGGCGCCTGGGTGGCGCAGTTGGTTAAGCAACTGCCTTCGGCTCAGGTCATGATCCCGGAGTCCCAGGATAGAGTCCCACATCGGGCTCCCGGCTCCATGGGGAGTCCGCGTCTCACTCTGACCTTCTCCCTTCTCATGCTCTCTCTCACTCTCTCTCTTTCCTAATAAATAAATAAATAAAATCTTTAAAAAAAAAAAAAAAAGGAAGGTACTCTGGGCACACCAGGCTGCAGGCTTGGGCACCCCAGTCCTGGGGGCTGTGCATGGCTGTGGGTGACACCTTCTGCCACCCAGACTCTCAGTTCTCAGTGCTACTAGAGGAACTCAGTGTGTGGCTGACCCTAAAGCTGTCCTGGGTTGACTCACAAAAGTAGGATGAGTCAAGGCAATGAATTTTCTTTTGTCATTTTATTTTCTCCAATTTTGTTTTTTTGGTTGGTTTTTTTTTTTTTTTTTTTTAGATTTTATTTATTTGTCAGAGAGAGAGAGAAAGCACAAACAGGCAGAGTGGCAGGCAGAGGCAGAGGGAGAAGCAGGCTCCCCGCCGAGCAAGGAGCCCAATGTGGGACTCGATCCCAGGACCCTGGGATCATGACCCGAGCCAAAGGCAGCTGCTTAACGAACTGAGCCACCCAGGCGTCCCTTTACTCCAATTTTGAATTCAAAACCTGGCATTCCTGGGGCACCTGAGTGGCTCAGTCAGTTGAGTGTACGACTCTTGATTTTGGCTCAGGTCATGATCTCAGAGTAGTGAGATTAAACACCACATGGGGCTCCGCACTGAGCTTAGAGTCTGCTTGAGATTCTCTCTCTCCCTTTCCATCTGCCCCTCCCCTGCCCCGTCTCCCCACACTCTCAAAATAAATAAATAAAATCTTTAAAAAAAAACTGGCATTCCTTTCATCCCAGGGATCTTCACAGTAGAGGGAGGGAAGAGGAACCTACTCAAATGTAGTATTTGTTGTGGATAATCCAGACTGAAGATTTTAGTATAGACAACGTTCATTTATCATTGATGATGTTCTTACACGTTCCCCAACAAAAGCAGGCTAAGATTTCCCCCAGAACCAGTCCAGTATCTTGCCTATTCCCCAAAAGGAAAAAACTAAGTCCCCAGCAAGGGCCAAGGTAAAAGCAAGAAAGTGCCCCGGGTTCCCTCTGCCAAGGTTAGTGGTTTCAACTTATGGAAAGTTGCAGATTGTCCGAGAAGCACGGACACGGACCTGGAAGAGAGGTCTCAGAACCCCACACCTCTGTTTCCTGGTCCTGACCCTCCCAAGGCAAAGGGCAGCCACCTTGCCATTCTCTTCTCTAGAAAGGGGGAACCACACAATAGGGTTCAGTCCAAGCCCCCTCCCAACCTAGTGTTCCCCTCCTATCACCTGCCCTCCAGCCACACAGTTGCACTCCCTCCTCTCCCCAGGGGTTGTCAGGGACAGAAGGCCCCTCCCTCATCCCCCTCAATGTTCCTCCACTCCTCCCCCTCCCACCACTAGGGTGTCCAGGACATTGTGTGACTCAGGAAACAGCTCAGACGCGAGGCTTGCAGCAGGCAGAGGAGGAGGAAGGGGCCGTGGGAGCAGAGGAGGTGGCTCCTGCCTCAGTGAGGGCTCTCAGAGTCCTTGCCTGAGGGGGCGGCAAGGGGATCTGGGTCTGGGCCGGGGCTCTGGAATGCAGCCCCCTTCACTGCTACTGCTGTTGCTGTGTCACTCAGTCGTCCAGACCAGAGGTGAGGCATGGGGCAGGGGAGGTGAGGGGACCCATCTTCCTTAAGAGGCTATTAGTGGGGTGGGGGCAGAGGGCCAAGCCCCCGCTTTGTTTGAGGAGACACTGGATGGAGGAGAGTTTCACACAGGGCGGTAGGACTCTGCCCCTGGAGCTGCACAAGTCACAGGGGCAGTGACTATCAGGGGAATGGGTGGGAAGGTGCCTGCCCCCAGGGAAAACCCAGCTGGCCTTGGAACTGGGACACAACAGGCCCTCACAATCACATTTAGGAGGTGAAGAGGGAAAAAACGGACCACCTGCTAAGAGGAGGCTAAGACAAGAAAGCAGAAGATGGAGACATGGGAAGGTCAAGGGCTGACCAAGTCCCTTTCCCGGTCCAGCTGTCCCCACCCCCCGGATGGCTCAATGCTGGGCCCTTCCGGGAGGAAATCCCTTCAACGTCTCAGCCATTCACCTTCCTGGAGTCCCTTGGGCTCCCCTCCGGAGCTCTGTTGTCGTGCTTCCCAGGGATAGAGCCTGAGGCTGGACTTGGGAGGCTGGAGAATAAACAGGAAAGGGGGCGGGGATTAAGAACTGAGAGGATCTAGAGGCTTGGGATTGGGAGGGGAGTGGAGGGTGCTGGGGCAGGAGCACCACGTGGGGACCAGGAACAGAGCGGATAGTGATTGAGAGCACCTGTGTGGGGCTGCTGCAGGCCGGTCCCTCCAGAGCAGCCGGAGGAGGAAACGGGGAGCACAAATCTCCCCAGTCCCTAGCCATCCTCCTCTCCATCCCTAGTGCTGCACTGTGGGGACTCCCCAGAACCCTGTGCCAACGGAGGCACCTGCCTGAACCTATCTCAGGGACAAGGGACCTGCCAGTGAGTGTGCCTCCTGGGAGAGGGAAACTGGACAGGGGGAGGGAGAGCAGGGCGGAGGGGGGACAGGGAAGGAAGGAGAAAGGGAGGTGGTGAAGGCTCTGAAGGGAAAGGAAAGCAAAGGAGGGAGATGGGAGGGAAGCCAACAAAGTCCCAGTGACATGAGTCTTCCTCTCTCCTCCCCCACCACACCACCCTCTTCACCCCTATCCCCACCCCCATCCCCACCCTACTCAGATGTGCCCCTGGCTTCCTGGGTGAGACCTGCCAGTTTCCTGACCCCTGCCTGGATGCCCAGCTCTGCCAGAATGGGGGCAGCTGCCAAGCCCTGCTTCCCACCCTCCCAGGCTCCCCCAGCCTTCCTTCTCCTTCGGCCCCGAGCTTCTCCTGCACCTGTCTCTCTGGCTTCACCGGCCAGAGGTGCCAGGCCCAACTCAAGGACCCCTGTTCTTCCTTCTGTTCCAAAATGGGCCACTGCCACATCCAGGCCTCAGGCCGCCCGCAGTGCTCCTGCCTGCCTGGGTGGACAGGTGAGCGCTGCAGGGGTGGGGGAGAGGGGACATGCAGGGGCAGGGGACTGGGAAAGGTAGAACTGGAGTCTGAGCAAGAGGGAGCCCTTCTGAGGACAGAGGCTGTGAGAATCAAGAAGCCAACTCTTGGTGACCATTTACCAGACATGGACCTTCCAGGCCGACCGTACAAATGGTTAAAATGTTAAAGTATTTCCAAACGCGACAGTGAATGGCTACTGCCATAGCCCCCTTAGTGTACCACCCTGGGCCTTTTCCTGGCCCCTCCACCCAGCAGCTAGAGCGTTAATGCCTAGCGCAAGGTGGGGGAAGGGAGGCCCTCCAGGATTCTGCCTGATGGGCATCTGAATGGCCTCTATTCTGCGAAGTGGGAGCCCATAATAGCGCCTGGAAAGATGTGCTGCTGGGAGAGGTAACCAGAGTGGAAGGAATCTGGCCCAGAGAGGGGAATGCGTGTCAATCCTGGCAAGAGGGGTACAGCCCTGGGGCAAGGGGGTGGGACCCGGGGGCCAGGGTGTGCTAGTCTGAGGAAGCAGTCGGGGGTGCAGAGCAGCCCCTGGAGAGGAAGGCTCCTCTGACCTAGCAGGATGGAGGGGTCTGGACGACTGTATGGAGCAGTGGAGGCCACAGGGGTAGGAAAGTACGCTGTGAGCAGTGGACTTGGCAAACTTGGCGACGCACAGCGATCACCTGGAAAGCCCTAAACACCCCAGAGAGGCTGATTCAGTGGGTCCGGGGTGGGTCCAGGCGTGGAGATTTTTTAACTGCCCAGGTAATTCTGAGGACTTGGGGGTGAGAGGCCACAGGCTTGTGACAAGCACCATCGGTGTTGACTTGCCAGGCCTCGTGCTCCAAGCAGGGGCTCTCGGCAGCCATTCCCAGCCCAACCACTGAGGAGGTGTGTGCCCTTGAACTAGCTCTCTACGTCCTTGGTTGTCTGCTGATGTCCACACTTCATCCGGTTGTTGAGAAGAGGATGGGGCCATGCTCAGCACCTCCTGAGCTCAGCGCTCAGTGCCAGCCACCCCACTGCCATTGCCCCTAGGCCAGCGGCTGAGGGGGGCGTCTCCTTATCATCTGGAATGCTGTGCCCACCCAAAGATTAGGGAATCCAGACGAGAGAGGCCAGACAGCTGCTCGAGGACCCACAGCCAACAGGCGCCCAGCAAAGTGCTAAGTCTCCTGGGAGTTCTCACCTCTCCGCCAAGGAAAGGTCACCCTGGGAAGGACCCCGAGTTTCTCAGGCAGGACCAACTGGCCATACTCCCACCAACTACATGTCATATTTTCCAGAATGGCAAGGGGTAGTGGAGCAGGGCAAAGCCAATAGGGGAGGAAAGGGAAGGAAAGGTGAAAATCAGCCACAGAGAGAAGTCAGCCTGAGAGCTGGGTTCTCTCGGATGAGCCGGGATTTGTGCAGTGCCACCGACAGCCGCCTCTGTCCTCTGCCTCAGGCGAGAGGTGCCAGCTTCAGGACTTCTGCTCCGCCAACCCCTGCATCAATGGAGGGGTGTGTCTGGCCACACACCCCCAGATCCAGTGCCTCTGCCCACCCGGCTTCGAGGGCCATGCCTGCGAACATGATATCAACGAGTGTTTCCTGGACCCAGGACCCTGCCCCAAGGGCACTTCCTGCCATAACACCCTGGGATCTTTCTGGTGTCTCTGCCCCACCTGGCGAGAGGGTCCACACTGTGACCTTCAGCCAGGACCCTGCCCCCCTAGTGGCTGTTCCAATGGGGGCACCTGTCAGCTGTTTCCAGGGAGAGACTCTACCTTCCATCTCTGCCTCTGCCCCCAAGGTATGTCCTCACCCGCAGCCCCTCTTCCTGGGTAAGGAGGGCCCCTTCCCTCAGCTAATCTCATGACCCTGTCAGGTTTCACAGGCCCGGGCTGTGAGGAGAACCCAGATGACTGTGCTGGCCACCAGTGTCAGAATGGGGGCACTTGCCAGGATGGGCTGGGCACCTACAGCTGCCTCTGCCCAGAGGCCTGGACTGGTGAGTCGTGTAAGCCAAGTCCACGGCACCGGCGGCCCAAGTGGTCAGCCCCGCGCCTCCCCTCCTCGCAGGGCTGCCAGCTCCAGCCTTTGTCCCCTTCCCACCCCGACCCCACAGGCTGGGATTGCGCTGAAGATGTGGACGAATGTGAGGCTCCTGATCCCCCTCGCTGCAGAAACGGGGGTACCTGCCAGAACTCGGCTGGCAGCTTCCACTGCGTGTGTGTGAGCGGCTGGGGAGGCACAGGCTGTGAAGAGAACCTAGATGACTGTGTTGCTGCCACCTGTGCCCCAGGATCCACCTGCATTGACCGAGTGGGCTCCTTCTCCTGCCTCTGCCCACCTGGACGCACAGGTGTGACAGCGGGCGCGGGGAGGGGACAGTAGAGGCGGCCAGTGAGAGAGGCACCAGGCAGGCAGCTGGGGACTTCGAGCGGCCCCAGAGAGCCTCACAACAGCCCTGCCCTCCAGGACTCCTGTGCCACATGGAGGACATGTGCCTGAGCCAGCCGTGCCACGGGGAAGCCCAGTGCAGCACCAACCCCCTCACGGGCTCCACGCTCTGCCTGTGTCAGCCGGGCTACTCAGGGCCCACCTGCCACCAGGACCTGGACGAGTGTCAGATGGGTGAGGTACCCCTGCCCACATCAGATCCTCCCCCAGCCCCCAAGCAGCCTCTGCAAATTGTCTTTCAAATGAAAAATATAATCATCTCTTTTCTCCTGATTTTGCCCAGATTTGGCATCTCTTCCCTACATAGTCTTCTCACCAATGCTCACCCCTTGAGGCCCCATTTAGTCCTTCTGTGTCTTAAAGACACTGGCTCTTTCTCTAAACAGGCCCTCATGCTTTCCCTGGCAGTCTGGCCTCCTTGCCCTCCCACCCCGGGCCTCTGCTGACTCCTGACTCTTCTCTTCTCCCAGCCCAGCAAGGCCCCAGTCCCTGTGAACACGGTGGCTCTTGCCTCAACACCCCTGGCTCCTTTGACTGTCTCTGCCCCCCTGGCTACACGGGCTCCCGCTGCGAGGCTGATCACAACGAGTGCTTGTCCCAGCCCTGCCACCCCGGCAGCACCTGCCTGGACCTGCTCGCCACCTTCCACTGTCTCTGCCCACCAGGTACCAGATGCATGGGGCCTCCGGTAGAGGATCAGGGGACTAATCCTGAACCCCCCAGGCATGACCCCTGCAGAACACAAACGGCCCCAGGCCAGCTGGGGCAGTTACCAAAGAATGCTTCTCATCTCCACACCCCTGGGAAACCCAAGGCTCCTAGGAGAAGAGCTGCCACACAGCTCCAGTCTGGGGAGAGCATTCATTTCATAGTCACTGTAAAGTGCACAGCCTGGTCCGCTGTACACAGAAGCCAGTCAAGGGAGAGCGGAACGGCAACCTCTGCTCATGCCAACTCAGAATGCTTCATGCTGCGTCTTCTTTTTTTTTTTTTTTTTTTTTTAGATTTTTATTTATTTGACAGAGAGAGAGAGAGATCACAAGTAGGCAGAGAGGCAGGCAGAGAGAGAGGGGGAAGCAGGCTCCTTGCTGAGCAGAGAGCCCTATGCGGGGTTCGATCCCAGAACCCTGAGATCCTGACCCGAGCCAAAGGCAGAGGCTTTAACCCACTGAGCCACCCAGGTGCCCCATAATGCTTCTTCTAATCACAGAAACTCTCCCCTGTAGAGATCGAGTAAACCCTTAAAATCCCAAAGGGCCTGTGTGTTTGGATTTGGTATAGCAGGAAAAAAAGTGCCACAAGGGCTACCTACCTCCAAGCTAGTTCTAAGGAGCAGAAACGTCTCCCCAGGGACATAGAGACGAGAGCCAATACCAGGAAGCTGAATGAAACCAGAAAAATACTAGCTTACTTTGTGCCAGGTACCACCTGAGCATCTTACATGCCTTTTGTCATTCTTGCGACAATCCTATGAGGTCAGCATTGTTGCTGTGCACATTTTACAAATGAAGAAACTGAGGCACAGAGAGGTTAAGTGAGTTGTCCAGCTAGTAAGTGGCAGGGCCAGGATCCAAACCCAGGGCTTCCACAGATTTAGCCACTACACAAAACAGCCTTTCTCAACTGAGCAGCATCCAAGGTCAAAAGCGGGGAAAACAGTCCAACAATCCAAGGGACAGGGATAGATACCAAGGATCTTCAGAAGCAGACTCCCCAGGCAAGAAGTGGGAGGCAGCTGAGGTCTGGGGGCCCATCCAGTTTCAGTTCAGGGTGAGACTGTGGATGCCAGGACAAGCGCGAAGACACAGGACAAATATGGGACCAACAAACTCCCCAAATGCCCATCAAATACCCGCCTCGGGGATTACTGTTCTCCCTGGCAGAGAGGCCCGCTGGGGTAGAACAAGAGGCTTGACACACCTTCAAGTAGACGCCCATTTGTCTCACTTATACCTTGAGGACCTCCAAGCTCACTAGCCCAGCCGGGTGGGCCCACCTTCTGTGCAGAGAGTGGCCCCAACAGGTACTTCCGTGCTGCCCCCACAGGTCCCAGCACCCTGAGCTTTCTCATCTGGAAGGGGCAGAGCAGCAGGACCATAGACCTATCTCCCCAACCCGCAGGCAGAGCGCACCCTGGGAGGGGCTGCCTGATGGGGGCACATGCTGGTTCTAGAACCCGGGCCCCCCGGGCAGACAGGGTAAGCCGCCCAGGCGGGACTGACCTGGCTGAGCCTCAGCCCGCACCACACCTCCATGTCCTCAGGCTTAGAAGGGCAGCTCTGTGAGGTGGAGACGGACGAGTGTGCCTCTGATCCATGCCTAAACCAGGCCAACTGCCACGACCTGCTCAACGGCTTCCGGTGTGAATGCCTGCCCGGTGAGTGCCGATCCCACTGCAGCCCTCTGCCCCACCCTGAACCCCAGAGCAGGCCCTGCGATCACCCCAGGCCTCTCAAAGCTCACTCTGGCCTGGCCAAGGAGGACCCCATTTCTCCAGCTCCTCTGCTCCTCAAACTCTCTTTACGTTCCCCGGATCTTCCCTCTGTACTCGCCCACCTTCATCTCTGTCCTGCCAAATCGCCCGACCACCCTTCTAGTCCTCCTCCAGAGTCCTCTGTGTGCTCTTCCTGCTCATGGGATCCAGGCTGGTCCTGGCACCGCTCACCCTGGATGCAGGAAACCCTGCCCGGCCTTCCTCCTCCAGCTTCATTGGACCCCTGTGTTCCCTGCTCTGATGATAATGGATGTTTATTGAATTAGCTGTGCACTTTTTAGACATTCCCTCATTTAATCCTTTCAGTGACACCATGAGGTAGGTTCCATTATGCCCCTTTTACAGAGGAAGAAACTGGAACCTAGAGAGCTCGAGGAGCTTGCCCGAAGTCAGAGAGCTGGCAGGTGGCTTCTCTGGGAAGCCCTCCGGGTTCATGTTTCCTCATGAGGGGAAGGACCAGGACTTGCATTTATGCTTTCCACACAATGTATTTTTAGCCTCGACACAAATATCCAGTTGTGGCTTATTTATATGAAGAACGAAGTCACCAAGTTATTCTCTGCTATGTCTCAAACTCAATCACTATTTGAGAAGCCCCCAATTGGTGCCTCATTATATAATGAAACATGTAGACAAAGTCCCAAACCAAGCCATCTGAAATAAGATTCTCTCCATTGCAATTTGTAGCAGTGTTATTTCTATATATGTAAAGAAAAGACTATCAGTATTAACTCTAAATTTCTTGCTTAAACCCATGAAATCACACCTGTACATCTCAGTCACAAATATTTGTAACAAACTCCCTAATGAATCTAGAGAAAATCACTAAAAAGGAAAGAAGGGAGGAAGGAAGGAAGGAAGGAAGGAAGGAAGGAAGGAAGGAAGGAAGGAAGGAAGGAAGGAAGAAAGGCGGGGGAAGAAAGAAAAGAATGAACAAGACAACATTTGCCATCTCTCCGCACTCACTCCCTGCCCCACCAGGATTCACTGGCTCCCGGTGTGAGGAGGACATCAACGAGTGTGGGAGCTCTCCCTGTGCCAATGGGGGACAGTGCCAGGACCAGCCCGGATCCTTCCATTGCAAGTGTCTCCCAGGTAAACCAGGGCTCAAACACTGGAGGGGAGAGCGAGGCAAAGGGCAGACCTCAAGGCAGGTCCCTGACCCTCCTGCTGTGCCACAGGCTTTGAAGGCCCACGCTGTGAGGCAGAGGTGGACGAGTGCCTGAGTGACCCATGCCCCGCTGGAGCCAGCTGCCTGGATCTCCCCGGAGCCTTCTTTTGCCTCTGCCCCTCTGGCTTCACAGGTCAGGAGGGGAGGCATTAGAAAGGACTGGCAGGAGAGCTGAGCCCATTTGGGGTGGGGCAGAGGTCACTACTGTGCATTCGAGGGCTGGGACATGAGAAGAGAAAACTGGAACCCCTTGGAGCTATTGCGTGCACAACCTGCACAACCGCACAACCTCGGGCCGACAGCAGGTGTCATCTGTAGGCCCCACGCTGGGCCCAACGTGAATGGTGTGGGACTGGGGTTCAGAAACAGGATGGGGTTCCACAGGAAGCCATTCATTTGCTTATTTAGCAAGAACGTATTGTCTCCTCCAGACACAGACACAAGCGGAGTAAGAGAGTTGCTCTCAAACAGCTTTAAATCTAGTGCAGAGAGACCAAAAAGTCTTGTTGGTCATGGCTGAAAGGTGCTCTGGGAGAGGATTGTGCAGGATTCTAGAGGAGCACAAAGGACCAGCCAACCAGACTAGAGATGAGAAGTTTGTCATGGTAGAGTGAGTGCCTGTTTTAGCTGCAGGTGCCTGCACGCACGCAGGTGTGGAGGGAAGAGCGCACCCCACTCAAGGACCCACAGGACATCCTGAGCTTGGGGTGCAAGAGAGCAAAACTGAGGAGCGCAGCAGTTATAGGAAAATAGCGTCACGCGGGGCCCTGTGTGTTATTCTGAGGAAGTTAGACTGTATCCTGAGGCAATAGGGAGCCGCTAAAGAACAGCTTCATGGGGCGTGAGCGAGTTATACGTAAGAAGTGGCTTTGGCCCCATCGAGGACATGGAGGGACTGTGTTTTCTCTCTGACCCATCTCTCCACTGCAGGTCACGTCTGTGAGGTTCCCCTGTGTGTCCCCAACCTGTGCCAGCCCAAGCGAAAGTGCCAGGATCAGGAGGACAAGGCCCACTGCCTCTGCCCCGACGGGAGTCCCGGCTGTGCCCCCATTGAGGGCAACTGCACTTGCCACCATGGGCACTGCCACAGGTAATCTTCAAGGCCTCCCTGTGCCGTCCTCCTGTCCTCCTCAGCGAGGGCAGGAGAGGTCAGTCAGTGAGCCGCGAGCCTGCAGGAAATGACCAAGAGGGAAGAGGAAGGAGATGGCAAAGTGCCGAGCTCACCGCCAATATGAGGGCACAACTAGTGAGTGAAGTCGGGGGCGGGGGGCAGAGGTCATAAATCACGGGGGAAATGGAGGGCTAGGGGGTCGGAGCAGAAAGAAAAGCATTTGATCCCAGGGCCAATTCATCATATATTAGCAAATATTGAGCATCTACTATGTGTGGATACTTCTCCAGGCACTGGGGGAACCGCACAGAACAAAAAAGACAATGTGTCTTTTTTTTTTTTTTTAAAGATTTTTATTTATTTATTTGACAGGGAGAGTGAGAGAGAGAACCCAAGCAGGGGGAGCAGCAGAGGGAAAGAGAGAAGCAGACTCCCCGCTGAGCAGGGAGTCCAACTCAGGGCTCCATCTCAGGACCCTGGGACCATGACCCAAGCCGAAGGCAGACACTTAGCTGACTGAGCCACCCAGGCGCCCTGATGTGTCTGCTCTCATGGAGCTTTCCTTCTAATAAGGAAAGACAGACAATAACCAGTTATAGGAGAAACATATATACATATTCTTACATATAGTATGGAAGGTGGACAATGCTGAGAGCAGAGCCACTGAAGAAAGGGACTAGAGTCTCAAGGCCAAAAAAAAAAAAAAGAAGCGGTCCTAGAGGGGTCTGATGGTTGGGGGAGGGGATGAAGAGAAAAACACCAGAAGAAAAAACATTCCCTTTCTCTTCATGCCCAGATCCTCCTGTGTGTGTGATGTGGGCTGGACAGGACCAGAATGCGAAGCAGAGCTGGGGGGCTGCATCTCCACGCCCTGTGCCCATGGGGGGACCTGCCGGCCCCAGCCCTCTGGCTACAACTGTACCTGCCCCCCAGGCTACACAGGTGAGACCCTCCCTAAGCCACAGACATTCTGGGCTGGCCACCCTCTAATCAAGGGCAAGCCAGTAGAGACACGTGTCCAAGGACTCTGAGTCTGGGTCACCACCCAGGAGAACGGGGCAAGGGCTGCAGGGAACACAGGTGATGTGCGACAGGCAGTAAGAAAAGACTAAAAGTTGGATGGGAGAAAATAGGGATGGAAATGAGGAAAAGGAAGGGGACGGAAGTGGAGGAAGACGAGAGAGAAGAGGATTCCCTTTCTCAGACCCCACTCACTTCCCTCAGGGCCTACCTGCAGCGAGGAGGTGACAGCTTGTCACTCAGGGCCCTGCCTCAATGGTGGCTCCTGTAGCCCCAGGCCTGGGGGCTATTCCTGCACCTGCCCTCTGAGCCACACTGGGCCCCGCTGCCAGACCAGCACTGACCACTGTGCCTCTGGTGAGTGCCCGCCGTGTCCTCCAGCTGGGCCACAGGACGATAGGGGAACCCGTCAGGGTGTGTTTGTACCATACGAAAACAAATTAACTGGGCGCCATGATGGGGTGATGCTTTGGTGGGGGCAGGAGGGAGGGCGTGTATGTCCTGTGTGTGGTGTGACTAAGGCCACAGGCCAGGTTACAGGCAAGGAACCCAACCCCTCACAGCCTCCTCTCTCCAGCCCCGTGCCTCAATGGGGGTACCTGTGTGAACAGGCCCGGCACCTTCTCCTGCCTCTGTGCTGCGGGCTTCCAGGGCCCACACTGTGAGGAAAGGATCCGTCCCAGTTGTGCAGACAAGTGAGCAAAGACCCCCAAGAGAAAGGGAGGGGGGCCCTCAGTCTTCCTACCCTTCCTCTCCATCTCCTCTGGGGCTCCAGGCTGCCTCGCATTCCATATCCCAGATCCTTCCACTCTGTCTCCCTTCCTGGTTCCCCATCTCACCACCACGTCCCACACTCCCTCCCTTTTGATCACCCGGACTTCCTCCCACTGTGCCCCGTGTCCATCCTGTTCCAGCCCCTGTAGGAACAGGGCAACCTGCCAAGATGGCCCCCAAGGTCCCCACTGCCTCTGCTCCCCTGGCTACACGGGAGGCAGCTGCCAGGTGAGGGGTGCTGAGCCAAGTGTGCCGAGGAGGGTGGTGGCTGGAGGGCTCTGGTGGGAGGGTCTCCGGGACTAGAAGATAGAGCAGGGGGCTGGGGAGAGGTATCTGCAGGAAAGGGGGTCTGGAATCTGGGAGTGGAGGTCTAGCTTGAGGTTTGCATGGGATAGAAGGAATGAAAGGATTTCTGATGCCAGGGATGCTCTGGGATGTGGGTATCAGAGGAAACCAGGGTGGGGGAGAGGGCTATCACCGGCCCCCAGACCATTCACGAGAGAGTTTGAGAGGTAAGGATTTTGAGGAGCTAGCAGAAGACCATCTCTGGGTCTAAACACATGATATTCTGTCCTGACTCATGCTCCCTCCCAAACCTCAGACTCTGATGGACTTATGTGCCCAGAAGCCCTGTCCACACAATTCCCACTGCCTCCAGACTGGGCCCTCCTTCCAGTGCCTGTGCCTCCAAGGATGGACCGGCCCTCTCTGCAACCTGCCACTGTCCTGTCAGAAGGCCGCTCTGAGCCAAGGTACTAACCCAAGGACCAAGTGGGGAGCAGAAGAGAGAAAGGGGGTCCCCCTCTACCTGATCCCTGAGGGCATCCACACACAACATTTGGCCGAAACAACCAACTGAGAGTCCAAGTAACACAGAAAAAACACTATTACTGATCCTACAGCTCCGCCCTCGGGGCAGCCTAACACCACTCAGCTTCTGTCACCCCGCGCACACAACTCAAGCAGCACCAACCCATCCAGCCAGCAAGACTCCAGCTTAACAAACCCCTGGGACATAACTCACTGTGAAGCAACTCAACTCTGTCACTACCAATCGTAACTCCCCTAGAGTGGATCACACTTACCCCAACTTCACTCAAGTGCTGCTTCCCACTCACTTGGATGTTACGTCAGCCCCCTCGTAAGAGAATACACCCCTCGTTCAAATGAGGCTTACTAGGAGCAGAACTCAGGAAAGAGCCTCCTGTGGGCTTAGGGGATGGGAATCACAGTGAGGGAACATCGGAGGATGCAGATTCAGGGGACAGACTTAGGCCATTAGTTAACCACCCCCCAAAGTCTCCTTTGAGTTCTTTCTTGCTTGAGACTTGTTTTAAACCAAGAATACAGTCGCTTATATGATCTAATAAGCTGAACAAAAGGTATCTCTCTCCATTCTGGCACAACAGGCAGGAGGGGGTCGGATCTTGATGTTATAACCTCTTCGGCACCAGAAGTTACTGACTCCTCAGGCTCCAAGTGGCCTCCCCCCACCCCAGGAATGTCAGTGATCCCCAAGAGCCTCTCCGCTCCAGGTCTGGGGCCCCTGAGAACCTTCCACCCCACTTAGCTGTATCCATCCCTGTTTGCCTCTCTCCTCAGGCACAGAAGTGTCTTCCCTGTGCCAGAATGGAGGCGTCTGCATCGACAGGGGCTCCTCCTATTTCTGCCGCTGCCCTCCTGGATTCCAAGGCAGTATATGCCAGGACAGGGTGGACCCATGTGAGTCCAGGCCCTGCCAGCATGGGGCCACCTGCATAGCCCAGCCCCGTGGGTATCTCTGCCAGGTGAGCACGTCTAGAGAAGAACAGGGAGGGGACAGACAGGGGTGGGAAAAGCCACTGGGCAGGGCGTTGATGCATTCATCTCCTTTTCCTTTCTTTACCCCACACATCCAATGCACCACCAAGTCATGTCCTTTTGCCTCCTAAATCTTTCTCAACTCTGGCATTCCTCCTTCACCCTCTGTCCCACTGCCTCCATCCAGGCCTCTGCTTCCTCCTACCCAGGCACCTGGAGCTCCCTGTCCCTGCCCCTGCACTTGACAGCCCAGAGGCTCAGCCTTTACTTCACCACCAGGTACTCTGTTGAAAATATAAAGCTGGCCTGTCACTCCCCCGCTTAAAACCCTTTAGTGGCTGCCCACCTCTTTGACACTGAAGTCCAAGGCCCAGGTGACCCAACCTGGCCTGCCTCGCAGGTCTCATCTTGCCCTACCCCCACCCTCCTACTCTTTGCTCCAGCTGCTGCTGGCTTCCCTGCACACCCTGTTTACTGGTTCGCCCATCCCTTCCCCACCCCTCTTCCATTGGATGGTGCCCAAGAGGCTCCTTCCTCAGGAAAATCTCCCTAACTTCTCTCCAGACTGGGTTTGGGCCTCTCTTTGGTGGTTCCGGTCACTGAGTAGCAGAGGCAAAGCTGAGATTCAAGTAGCCTGACGCCTGTACTCAGAACTCCAACTGTGGGGGCGCCTGAGTGACTCAGTCAGTTAAGCATCTGACTCTTGATTTCAGCACAGGTCACGATCTCGGGGTCATGAGATCGAGCCCTGCATTGGGCTCCGGGCTGGGCGTGAAACCTGCCTAAGATTCTCTCCCTTTTCCTCTGTGCCTCGCTCTCTCTCTCATACACACACACACACACACACACACACACAAAGAGGGGGACGCCTGGGTGGCTCAGTTGGTTAAGCAGCTGCCTTTGGTTCAGGTCATGATCTCAGCATCTTGGGATCAAGTCCCACATCGGGCTCCTTGCTCCGCAGGGAGCCTGCTCCTCTCTCTGCCTCTGCCTGCCTCTCTGCCTGCTTGTGTTCTCTCTCTGTTAAATAAATAAAATCTTTAAAAAAAAACAAAAGAGGGGCGCCTGGGTGGTTCAGTCATTAGGCATCTGCCTTCTGGCTCAGGTCATGATCTCAGGGTCCTGGGATCGAGCCCCGTGTCAGGCTCCCTGCTTGGCAGGAGGCCTGCTTCTCCCACTCCCACTCCCCTTGCTTGTGTTCCCTCTCCTGCTGTGTCTCTGTCAAATAAACATATAAAATTAAAAAAAAAAAAAAGAATCCTGACTTTGAATAAAAGACATGATGCAGATCCCCTAACCATTTTCTTTGACTTTTTATTTTTTAATTTTTTATTATGAACATTTTCAAACATACACAAAAGCAGTGTACTAATTAGTAGTGAACAGCCCTGCACCCATGTCTCAGCTTTACCTCCCCTTTCCTGAGACTCCTCTCAGACATCTGCAAAACACCCCCACTGACCCCCTTTTCCCAGCCCTCTGGCCACTCCCTCTTTCTCCACCTTTCTGAAGCCTTGCTGGTACTGTGTTCTTACATGCTCTCCTTGCTCTTGTAAGAACTCAGCCCGTGGTACAGAACCTCATCAATGACCCTTCTCCCACTAGCAGAACGGCATGAAACCACCCCCAAATGCTTAAGGGCACTGGTTAGGACATCACAGACTGGCACTGAATCCCAGCTCTGCCACCAATTAGCAGTGTGACTTGTGCAAGTCACTCAGCATTTCCAGGAATCAGTTGCCTTTTTTTGTAAAGTGAGAATCAAATGAGATAACACCTGCAGGGTTTGAGGGAGACTTTTATGAGGTTATGTATAGAAATCATGTAATAAATGCTAGTTGTCTCTCTCTCTCCTCTGGTGAATGAGAACTTCACAGAAGTGGGGAGAAGTTCTAATTCTCTTCATATTCCTAGTGCCTAAAACAATGCCCAGCACAAAGTAGGTATTCAGTAAATGCTTAAAAATTAATCAACAAAGGGGCCCCTCAGTGGGTGAGTCATTAAGCATCTACCTTCAGCTCAGGTCATGATCCCAAGGTCTTGGAATTGAGCCCCGCATTGGGCTCCCTGCATGCCCCAGAAGGGGAGGGCTGCTTCTCCCTCCCCCACTCCCTCTGCTTCTGTTTCCTCTCTGGCTGTTTCTGTCAAATAAATAAAACCTTAAAAAAATTAATAAAGTAGGACAGCGCCCGGTGGAAGTGTGGTGGGGGAGAGAGGTCTCACCAAAAACAGAGCTATTGTTTAGTGGCAATGCATCATAAGATGCTTTGGGACTGCTGGAGGGGCTAAGTTGCATGCCACGGAACGACTGTGCATCACGGAGTTGAGACAGAGGGTTAGGCTACACAGGGCTGTGATGGACGGTGAGTTGAATGATGCTTTGGACTGGAACTGGAAGGTGGGGAGAAGGCTAGGCAGACAATCTTGAGCTGGGTCCCCTGTAGCGTTGGGATGAGCTGGATGACTGGTTCCCTGTCTAACCCTCTTTGCCTACAGTGTGCCCCCGGCTACAGTGGACAGAACTGCTCGAAGGAATCCAACGCTTGTCAATCCCAGCCCTGTCACAACCATGGGACCTGCACCCCCAAGCCTGGAGGCTTCTACTGCACCTGCCCTCCAGGCTTTGTGGGGCTGCGCTGCGAAGGGGACGTAGACGAGTGTCTGGACCGGCCCTGCCACCCCACAGGCACAGCAGCCTGCCACTCTCTGGCCAATGCCTTCTACTGCCAGTGTCTGCCTGGATACACGGGTGAGGCCTGGGAGGGTGTGTGCAGGCACCTCTGGGGCACAGCGGAGCTCACAATCCCCACCCACAAGGCAACCCAGTCATTGTGTCCATCCCCCTGCCTCCACCCCACACCCCAGAGACTATGCCCAGGATCCCTCTGCCTGTGCAGGTAGTGCTGGGTCAATTCCCAGGAATGAGCTAGGAAGGAGGTAGTGACGGAAGCAGGGCGTGACATCTGACCCCACCCCATCTCAGGCCAGTGGTGTGAAGTGGAAACAGACCCCTGTCAGAGCCAGCCCTGCTCCCATGGAGGGTCCTGTGAGACTACAGTAGGACCACCCCTGGGTTTCACCTGCCACTGCCCCCAGGTGAGTGACCACGAAGCTGTCTTCTCTGTTGCCCCCAACACTGATGCAAGGTGAGAATGCCTGAGCTGGGACCTAGGGGGAAGCCCAGGGAGCACTAACAGGGTATTACTGGTGAAAGCTAGCCCGTGTTACGGTGGTGAATGATTCAGAACCAGTTCAGGGGGAAAGGCAGGATCAGGTGGTAACATGAATGGAATTTTCAGAAATCATGGGCACTGCCAAAGAGAAGACCCCCTAAGTCAAGCTGGGTGAGACCTTGGATAAGTCCTTTTACGGGTGGTGAGTGTGTGTGTGTGTGTGTGTGTTTATGGACCTCAGATTCATGGAATTGGGTTAATCGTAAGCCTTGGTTCATGATACACTAATATCATTGATTTGTGCATGGCTTTCTTTGTATCATTCTTATAATGTAACACCCATAAACCTAGCCTAAGAATTACAGTAGTAACGATAACTCACATGTGCTTATATCTTCCTCTATCCTGTTCCGCTTCCAAAAAAAGAGAAAGTATATACCCCTATGTCTAAGGTTGAAAATGGTATTACTACCACTCTCTAAATGCTTAGTCTCCTAGGTTGTTGCACACAGCTGTGGTTCATCCATTTTCACCACTGTGTAATATGTCATAGTGTGAAAATACCATGGACCATGGTTTCAACATCCATAAAATGATGAACTTGATGTTCTCTGAGGCCCCTTCCAGATATGAGATTGTAGGACCCACTGAGAGTCTGCTTGACTGGGGGGCTAGAAAGAATAATACAAGGGCCTCCCCCATATCTCTCTTTCCTCTCCACAGGGTTTTGAGGGCCCCACCTGCAGCCACAGAGCCCCCTCCTGTGGCCTCCATCACTGCCACCATGGTGGCCTGTGTCTGCCCTCCCCCAAGCCTGGCTTCCCGCCCCGCTGTGCCTGCCTCAGTGGCTACGGGGGCCCCGACTGCCTGACCCCTCTGGCTCCTCAAGGCTGTGGCCCTCCTTCTCCATGCCTACACAATGGCAGTTGCTCAGAGATCCCTGGACTGGGGGCCCCAGGCTTCCGATGTTCCTGCCCTCCCAGCTCCCCGGGGCCCCGGTGTCAGAGGCCCGGAGCAAAGGGATGCGAGGGCAGAGGTGGAGATGGGGCCTGTGACGCTGGCTGCAGTGGCCCTGGAGGAAATTGGGATGGGGGAGACTGCTCCCTGGGGGTCCCGGACCCCTGGAAGGGCTGCCCATCCCACTCCCGGTGTTGGCTTCTCTTCCGGGATGGGCAGTGCCACCCACAGTGCGACTCTGCAGAGTGTCTGTTTGATGGCTACGACTGTGAGACTCCTCCAGCCTGCACGTGAGCCTGAAACCCTAACTTGGGGGGGGGGGGGGCAGGGTGAGGCAGAAGGGAGGACATAGATGCCTCTGGGTTGCAGTGTGACCACAGCCTCAAGCTCCAGGGAGTTTTCACCCTAATAACCGTTGCTAAGTAGGGGTAGGAGACACTGGGTTCCAGCCCAGGGGAGTAGGGCAGCATCAATATTTAACATGGGGACCAGGAAGGAGCGCACTGCCTCTGTCTGGCCTCCTCTCTAAGAGTTGTGGGAGCTCTGGCCTCAAGCTTCTTTCTCTGTGCCCCGTTGCCACGGAGTATCTCCCCTAGCAACCAGCACCCTAGAGGCAGTGGAATATCAGGCATCTCTCTGGGATGAAGAAGGGGGTCGAGTTTCTTTGGGGATCTTGAGTCCCCCTCTCCTCACCCCACAGTCCAGCCTATGACCAGTACTGCCACGATCACTTCCACAACGGGCACTGCGAGAAAGGCTGCAACACTGCAGAATGTGGCTGGGATGGGGGTGACTGCAGGCCTAAAGACGGGGATTCAGAATGGGGGCCCTCCCTGGCCCTGCTGGTGGTGCTGAGCCCCCCAGCCCTGGACCAACAGCTGCTTGCCCTGGCCCGGGTGCTCTCCCTGACTCTGAGAGTGGGGCTCTGGGTAAGGAAGGATAGTGATGGCAAGGACATGGTGTACCCCTATCCGGGGGCCCAGGCCGAAGAGGAGCTGGGAGGAACCCCGGGCCCCTCCCATCAGGAGAGAGCAACCCCTCACACACAGCCCGTGGGCAAGGAGACGGACTCTCTCAGCACTGGGTAAGAAGGCCAGGCCGGGGGATGCTGCAGACACGTTTTTTAATGGGTGGAGGGAAGGGAGCCAGGGACCAACACAGGGGTCTCTGGGGTGCCTCCCCCACAGGTTTGTGGTGGTGATGGGTGTGGATTTGTCCCGCTGTGGCCCTGACCACCCTGCGTCCCGCTGTCCCTGGGATCCTGGGCTCCTGCTCCGTTTCCTTGCCGCCATGGCGGCAGTGGGGGCCCTGGAGCACCTGCTGCCGGGACCCCTGCTGGCTGCCCATCCTCGAGCTGGCACCGGTAGGTGACCTCCCTCATCTCCTCTGACATTGCTCCCAGACCCCTTCCAGCAATGGAGGCCAAATGACACAGGATTGCAGCAACCCCGGATGTTAGGTGTAGAGACTGACCCTCGTGAACCTCTCATTCTCTAACTGGATCTCCTCATGGCCCCTTTGCTCTTTAGTCTCCTTCCTCATTTCTCTAAGTACTTTATCCTAACCTTTGTCATCTGGTCTATCCTCTCTACTAAATGCAAGCATCCCTCTGTCAAACAGCTCACGTACAGGAAAGAACCATAGCCCATACAGCACTTACTACCAGCCAGACCTTGCTCTGAGAACTTTATAGTATTAACTCATTTAATCCTCCGTACAATGCCATGAGGCAGGTGCTATTATGATTCCCACTTTGCAGATGAGGAAACTGATGAAAGACCTTACCGCACTTGCCCAAAGGTCTCACAGTAGTACCCAGCCTCACCAGAAATGGTCTCTTTTTGTGACTGTGTCTCTCCCGCCAGCACCACCCACCAACCAGCTTCCCTGGCCTGTGCTGTGCTCACCAGCGGCCGGGGTGCTTCTCCTGGCCCTTGGGGCTCTTCTCGTCCTTCAGCTCATCCGGAGGCGGCGCCGAGAGCATGGGGCCCTCTGGCTGCCCCCTGGCTTCATTCGAAGGCCTCGAACTCAGCCGGCTCCCCGCAGACGCCGGCCTCCCCTGGGTGAAGACAGCATTGGCCTCAAGTAAGAGTGAGGAGGAAAGGGGCTCAGGGAGGGGACGCTTTCCTGTGGAGATATTGATGACCAGAATTTGATGACAGAGGAAGGGGAGAGGGGGAGGAAGGCTGCTGGAAATCCTGGGGACCCTGAAGGTCCTCTACCCAAACACCCCCTTCCAGGGCACTGAAGCCAGAGGCAGAAGTTGATGAGGATGGAGTTGTGATGTGCTCAGGCCCCGAGGAAGGAGAGGAGGTGGGCCAGGTGAAAGCACTGGGGCAAGAATGGTCCTGAGGTAATGGCAGAGTTGAAGGGACGAGTCAGCCTTCCTTCACTGATCCTTGTTCTGCTCCCCAAGGCTGAAGAAATGGCCTCACCCTCCAAGTGCCAGCTCTGGCCTCTGAGCAGTGACTGCCAGGCGCTCCCCCAGGCAGCCATGCTGACTCCTCCCCAGGAATCGGAGATGGATGTCCCTGACGTGGACACACGTGGACCTGGTATGTGAGTCAACCCAGACCAAGAAAAGGAAAACTCCCTTTGACTCTTTTTGAATCAGAAAGCCTTTGGATATTAGAACTGAGAAAACTAATGTTAGCGTTAGTGCCTTAGAATAGTGATTTGGGACAGAAGAACCAGCATCACCAGGGAAACTATTAGAAATACAAATTCTCAGGCTCCACTCCAGAGCTACTGACTCAGAAATTTGAGATATTGGGGAATGCGTATTTTAACCAGCCCTCCAGGTAAGTCTGATCCAGACTTGAGTTTGAGAACCACTGCCTTGGAATGTCTAAGAACTAAGGCCCACCAGCTCCTTTTAGAGATGAGGAAACTGAAGCACAGAGAAAAGTAAAAAAGTCATTTGACTAAAGACATGCAAAATCAAGAGCCAGAGCTGGGCTTCCTGACACCTCAGGCTATGGTTCTCCCTGTACCTCCATGTTCTCCTCCCCCAGTCATGTCCTTTTGACTGACTTGTCTCCCATTCCTCATGTCTCCCACCCACAGATGGGGTGACACCCCTGATGTCAGCAGTTTGCTGTGGGGGAGTGGAGTCCAGGACCTTCCAGGGGGCATGGTTGGGAAGCCCTGAGCCCTGGGAACCCCTGTTGGGTGGAGGGGCCTGTCCCCAGGCTCACACTGTGGGCACTGGGGAGACACCCCTGCACCTGGCTGCCCGATTCTCCCGGCCAACCGCTGCCCGCCGCCTCCTTGAGGCTGGAGCCAACCCCAACCAGCCAGACCGAGCAGGGCGCACCCCTCTTCACACCGCTGTGGCTGCTGATGCTCGAGAGGTTTGCCAGGTCAGTGCACACTAAGGTCGCTAAAGGGAACAGGGGGCAAACTCAAAAGGAAAGCCAGGCAAAAGCACCCCCTAGGGTTTGCCAGAGAGGAAGGTGATGTGAGATTGGGGATCTGAAAGAGAAACAACAGGTGGCCAAATATGGATTGGGAGCTGGTTTAGAGTGTGAGGGGCCTGAGTGAGCAGTCCAGGACATACCAGGGGTCACTGGCCCTCTCTGGATCCCCAGCTCCTACTCCGCAACAGACAGACTGCAGTGGATGCACGAACAGAGGACGGGACCACAGCCCTGATGCTGGCGGCCAGGCTGGCGGTGGAGGATCTGGTTGAAGAACTGATTGCAGCCCAAGCAGATGTGGGGGCCAGAGATAAATGGGGTACGGATCTGGAGTTGGTGTTGAGCTAGGGAGAAATGGCACAGATGGGGTGTGAGATAAGAGGCAAAAAAAGGAAGCAGCAGAGGGACCAACTGGAGACTGGGGGAATCCCCTCCCACCTAGCCATCAGAGTGGTAAATCTGCGGTGCGACGTCAGTATGGAACCCTATCCCTATCATCCTCAACAACAAACACACACTGCCCTAGCCCACTGGAAACCAAGCTGAAGAAGGAGTGTCTGTGAGAATAGGGAGAGAACTAGTGGGGGTAGGTCTCCCGGTCCCACCGAGCCCAGAACAATGCCCCATTGTCCCTCCTGCGCTCCGGTGACGTTACGAGAAGCAAGGCTTCCTGCCGGCAGGCGGTCACCCGGGCAACGCTTCCGCCTTTGAGGTAACCCCCGCGGGCCCAAATAAGTCCTTCCCCCAAATCCACAATCCGTGGGAAACAGGAACCCAGGCGTCTGTTTCCCAGCGTCGGAGTAACAACCACCCACGTCGTCCCCTAGGAAAAACTGCGCTGCACTGGGCCGCCGCCGTGAACAACGCCCGGGCCGCCCGCTCCCTTCTCCAGGCCGGAGCCGACAAAGACGCCCAGGACAGCAGGGTTAGACCGGGAGCGGGATCCCTACAAAAACAAAGCGAAACAGGGCGTGGGAGAGGCGGAAAGCGCGGGAACGCCACACAACCTGAAGGAGGAAGGGCCAGTGGCCAAGTGGGTGGAGTCCGGAAGGGCCACCCTATAGGCGTGGCCCTCCCTGACATCGCCACCTGGCGGTTTCGTCCGGCACAGGAGCAGACCCCGCTGTTCCTCGCGGCCCGAGAAGGGGCGGTGGAGGTGGCCCAGTTGCTGCTGGGGCTGGGAGCGGCCCGAGGACTCCGGGACCAGGCAGGCCTAGCGCCCGGGGACATCGCCCGCCAGCGCAACCACTGGGATCTGCTGACGCTCCTGGAGGGGGCGGGGTCACTGGAGGCGCGTCACAAAACCACGCCCGGGCGCGGAGCGGGCCCCTTCCCCCGCTCGCGGACCGCGTCGGGCAGCTTGCCCCCGCGTGGGGGCGGGGCTCTGCCGCGCGGCAGGACGCTGTCGGTCGTGGCCGGCCCGCGCGGGGGCGGAGCATGTCTGCAAGCCCAGACTTTGTCCGTAGAATGGGCGGCGCGAGGGGGCGGAGCCTACTCGCCTTGCCAGGGCCTTTCGAAAGGAGGAGCAGGAGGAGGCCCGCCCCCTGGAGCCCGTAGGTTTTCTACAGGCATGCGCGGACCTCGGCCCAACCCAGCGATAGTGCAAGGAAGATCCGGGGTCGCTTCCGGAAGCGGGGGTGTGGCCTCGGCTGATGACTGGCCCTGCGATTGGGTGACCTTGGGAGCCTGCGGCCCCACCTCCAATACTTCCATCCCGCCTCCTTGCCTTACGCCGTCCCCAGAGCGGGGATCCCCTCAAGTTGCCTGGGGTCCCCCAACCCACCAAGTAATACCTTTAAACGGGGGAGGCGAGGGTCAAAAGTAGGACGCTACATGACAGTGAGGGATTCTAAAAGTGGGCACCCATTATAGGACAGTCTGGAGTTTAAGATCCTGGAGCCCCAAAAGTGAGGGGTCATGAGTATGCTATCCCTCCCCAGATGAGTGTATGCCCACTCCGTCTTACACGTGGAGAAGCTGCAGCCCTGGAAAAAGGGTTTAGGGTGCTGGAATGACGAGGAGCCAGCCCTTCTCCCAGAAAATAAGGGTGAGGGGCTACCGAAGGATGGAGTAGAACTGGGGAAGTACCTCTGAACTGGAACCAGTAACTGCAGACATATAAGATGTAAGACGTTCTTTCCTGTATATTGTATCCAAAGGAAGCCTCTATCACCCATCACACCCACCACCCACAAATGGCTGACAAATATTTATTGAGTGCCCACTATGTGCAAGGCACTGTGTAGGTGCTGAAGGGGGGGGGGCCCAAGAGCCACTCCAGCTGATGATTCCTTGCACTCTTACCCCTTCCTCTTCTTCAACAGCCCATCGCAGGGATGAGGCACCATTCTTCTCACCTCTATCTCTATTTAAGAACCTCCAATCTGTCACCCCCTAATAAAGCTTATTTGAAATGTTAACCTTTTTTTGGAAGAGTTGAGTGGAATGGGAAAAAATATGGAAATGACTGCATAATGTTTTCAGAATTTCGTGCCCTAAGATCAAAGTCATCCCTTTGGATGGAGGCTTTAAGTACAGTTCAAGAGCAAGAATAAGTAGATTTGGGGGTACTACGTTAATTTAGAGTATCATCTGAGAGCAGGGAGAAACCACACACACACACACAGTAGATCATGCATATCCTTTTTCCTCTTCCAAGGGCATTTATTCCCAGTTATTCCTAAAGCCTCAAGTTGGAGAGAGCATCTCAAACATTATCCACCTTTCAGAAACATGGTTACACCTCTTTAATGGTGATGGGCCTGAGACATGGAAGCATGAGGCATTTTGAAAGATAATAGTAGGGTGCTGGGTGGCTCAGTCATTAAGAGTCTGCCTTCAGCTCAGGTTATAATCCCAGGGTCCTGGGATCCAGCCCCATATTGGGCTCCCTCCTCAACAGGAAGCCTGCTTCCCCCTCTCCTACTCCCTATGCTTATGTTCCTCTCTCGCTGTGTCTCTATCAAATATTTAAAAAAAAAAAGATAATAGTAACTACAATTTACTATTCGCCACATACTTTTATCACATTTAATCCTCACATCAACTCTACAAGGCAGAGTTAAATGCAGTTAAATGCAGTTAAAACTCCATTTTACTCTTTAAGTAAACTGAGGCACAGAGATTTTATTTGCCCAAGATTGCAAGGCATTAAGTGGTAGAACCCAATCTCTTCATCACATTTCATGCTCCAAGCCACTCAGCTATAAACATAATATGGCAGGTTGCCATTTAGAGTTTCTAAAATATCTCTACCCTGCTCCCACCCTGATGCCAGGCAGCTGGACCAGCACTGAGACGAAGCCAGGGAGGTTGTTGTCTCCCTTTTCCATTTCTATATCCTTCATTCGTGACTAAAGGAAAGTTTCCCCTGACCCTCATCTCACATTTGGTACATACCTTGTACCCTGAATAGACTGTAAGCACCTGGAGGGCAGAGATAACTATTCAGTGCATATTTATCAAATACTTACTCTGTGTTGGAGCCACTGCTAGGGGTACATGTATATGTTTGAGGGCCCAACATCCCTGGGTCTGAGTCCTCCATTTCCCACTGGAACATGCCCCTCCCAGTCCCTGTAAGTCTTTGGGAACATGACACACAGGGGAGGGTCAAAGCCTGCACTGGGGTCCTCTTAGGAAAGGGACCTGGGGGCGGGAGGGGGGTTATGAGGAGTAAAACCACTTCCCGTGTAGCTAGTTCCTGTGTTGACAGAAAGAGCTGAAGGGGAGGAGGGGAGTGGAGAGAATAGAGCCTGGGGTTGGGGGGTCAACCGAGACTCAAGATGAGAAGGCCAAGAGTCCTTCCCCATCACGAACCCCCTCCACTACTGCAGCTGGAGGAGCTTTTTCCAGTCTCTGTGCTCCCCTGGGGCAAGAGAGGTCGAGAAAGCAGTTTGGGTGGGAAAACAGAACTGGAGGAAGTTGACAGGGATGGGCGGGGCCGTGGGGGGGGCTGACCAGGAACCCAGCTTCCTGCTCAGTACCCAGGCATCCAGCCCCTGGCTCACCCCCACCCCTTCCAGCCCCCACTCCCCTCAGGAACCTAGGGTTCCAGCCCTCCTCCCAAATCCCAGCTACCCCTCCCCCATCAGTTTCTCCCCCTCAGGGGATGGAGGCCCAGAGACCCCAGGAAGAAGAGGAAGGTGACCAGGTGAGCTGCGACCCGGTTGGGGAGGGTGACACTGGGAGAAAGGAAGGTGAGAGGACGCGGGGCAGCAACATAGTGACAGGGGTCTCAGGGACTTAGAAGGGATTGGGCAAACTGAGGCAGGAACAGAGACACACAGAGAGGAAATGGGCTGTTTGGCCTAGCCCCCTGCCCATCACACACCCGCTTGACTGGACTGGATTTCTCCCAGCATCAGGGTCCCCATCAGGATGAGCATGACTGGCCCCCTGTGAACACCAGCACTCGGCCTTGGCGATCTGCTCCTCCGTCCCCTCCTCCTCCAGGAACCCGTCACACAGGTACCCTCACCCGCCCCGGGAGCGCCCCGGGAGCTCCCTGACCTTGCTGCCCACATCCTTCCTGATCCCATTACCAAGGCCCACTCCGTTGTGGGCCCTCACCCCACCTCCTCCTGACTCCCCATTACACCCCCTCAGCTCTGCCCCCAAATGCCTAATCACTTTGCACCGCAACCCTCCTGTCTGCCAATTTCTCTGGGTCTCTGAGCCCTACCCCTCCTCTCCCCAGCCCTGGGGCCCCGCTCCGCCTCGCTGCTCTCCCTACAGACTGAGCTCCTTCTGGATTTGGTGGCCGAAGCCCAGTCTCGCCGCCTAGAGGAGCAGAGAGCCACCTTCCACACCCCCCAGAACCCCCCGGGCAGAGCCCCAGCCCCACTCCGGCCTCTTGAGGACAGAGAACAACTCTACAGCACTATCCTCAGTCACCAGGTGAGACACCTCCCCAGAAGGAAGACCCAGGCTTCCTGGTCTCTTGGACCTCCTTCTCCCCAGCATCGCCCCCTTGCCAGGCCTAGTCCCCCCCCACACCCATCCCAGGGGTCCCCTATACCCCTTTCACCAGCCTTGGCTCCTTTCAAGGCCTATTCCTCTTAAAACCTCACCAACACCCTCCCTTCCCTCCACTCCTCCAGTGCCAGCGGATGGAAGCCCAGCGGTCAGAGCCTCCCCTACCCCCAGGGGGACAGGAGCTCCTGGAGTTGCTGCTGAGAGTTCAGGGTGGGGGTCGAATGGAGGAGCAGAGGTCCCGGCCCCCCACACATACCTGCTGAGACTTAAGCCCCCCCCACCAGCCACTCAGGGGCTCAAAGCTGGGCAGCCCTCAACTCCTGCTTGGCAGGGGCACCAGAGACTGGAGGACCCAGGAGAAATCTCAATATTCATCACCCTCATCTACCTTTCCTGGGAATGGAGGGGGTGAAAGTCCTCAAACCCTGGGCATAGTCAAAGTAGGATGGTCATTTAACTCCCTCCCCCAGTACTGGGAGCTTGAGGCAGTGAAGGGATCCCAGCCACTGAGGGACACCCCACTCCCTCCTCTGATCACAGGGAGTGGTTGTTAAGTCCTGAGTTGTGGAGACATCCCCAGTAGTCTAGCCACTAGGCAGAATCTGAGGGCTCAGGCCTCCATGCCTCCATCTCCGAGGAAAAGGCAAATGTCCCAAGCTTAGGGCCTGACAGACAGTTCTACCCTCCTTTTCAGTAAGAAGGGAGAGGGCATTGTAAAGAGATATAGACCATTCTCCCACCCCCCCACCAGCACCCCCAGCCCCAGGAAGAGGGGCCTACAGGCTGTGAATGGACACTTAGCACTGCCCCCCTGCCTCCCCACTGCTGCTCTGAGTCTGATGTTTTGGTTGTATGAATAAATGTAATTCTCCTCCCTACTGAAGAAGACTGGTGTTTCGGGCTGCGGGGGGAAGGGGGGGAGTCGGGGGGAGGGCGGGGGAGAGGAAGGTGAGGCCAGAGGCCGCCTCTCTCCCTAGTCTGGCGAGAGGCCAGCTCCCCTCCCTGGCTGGTTAATTACTGGCTCATTAAGCAGCGGCTGGAGACCTCCCTAATTATACCCCCCCAACCCCCCTCTCGTGGTTTTAATTAAGTAGAACAGGGAGGGGAGTCATTAGGACAAGAAATATGAACTGTGCTGTCTGTGAACCCAGGCATTCTAGCGGCCAAAGTCCACAACACCTAGATCCCTAATTCAGAACCCAGGCGGCTGCCCCTAGCCCCGACAAGCCCCGCTTCCCAGGTCTACGACTCGCAGCCCCGGAGCCTTCGCATATTTTCCCAGTAGGTCTAGTCTCCTCCCCCGTCCCCTCTTCCCTCTCCCCTCCTCCACTCGGTCCCAGTTCCTCTGTTACTGTGTGTGTCTCTCTCCGCCCCCAGCTCCTCCCTGTTCCTCCTCTCTTCTCCCCTCCTCTTCCTCCCCGGCTCCCCTCCCCCAGCCTCCCTCCCTCGCTCCCCCCCTTCTCCCTCCTCCCTCCTCCCTCTCTCTCTCACACACACCCCCGCTTGGGCCTCCTCTCTCTCTCCGGCTCCATTTTCTCCGCCGCCGGGGGCCGGGGTCTCCTGTGGGGGGCCCAGCCGGTACCCCAGGTCTCCCTTCAGGGCCGGGGTGAACCTCCGGGGGAGCCGGGAAGGGGGAAACGGGTGGGGTTGGGGCGGAGGGAGCAGCGGCCCCACCGAGTTTGCGGGGGGAAGTAACCAGGCGGGGGGAGGGGCGGAGCAGGGAGGGGGCCTCAGGGCCCCCCCCCAATTATGGACGAGCGGCTGCTGGGGCCGCCCCCTCCAGGCGGGGGCCGGGGGGGCCTGGGATTGGTGGGTGGGGAGCCTGGGGGCCCTGGTGAGCCTCCCGGCGGCGGAGACCCCGGTGGGGGTAGCGGGGGGGTCCCGGGAGGCCGAGGGAAGCAAGACATCGGGGACATTCTGCAGCAGATAATGACCATCACCGACCAGAGCCTGGACGAGGCCCAGGCCAAGTGAGTGCCCCCACCCCGGGACCCTACACAGACCCAGCAGAAGCCCCATTCACAAGCTCTGAATCTTCTGGGAATCCCCACCCCCACCCCCCACTCCAGGACCCTCTTCAGGATCCTACAGCTCTCTTCTCTTCTTACTCCTGGGAGCCCTGAGATAAGCCATCCCTCTCAAACCTCCCTTCACCACCATACCCTGAAACCTTCCAAGAGGGGAGGCCAGGGTGCTCTCACTGCCCCACCAAACCTTTCACTGAGCCCCATACTCCCCTGGAACATCCTTCCACCTCCAGAGCCCCGGTCTGGCTCTTAGACTAAGAAACTGCTATGCTGTCTACCTAACTCTCCACCCAGCCCACCCCCATCCTCTCCAGACCTCAGCCATCCCGGAAGCTCCTACAACCCCTCTCCAAGGCCCAGGCTCCAAGGGTCCTCACCCAGCCCTTGGCCGCTGCTCAGCCAGACCCTGGGAGCATCAGAGCCTCCTGCCTTGCTCAGTTCCAGGACCCTCCGTACATGTCTGTACTGAACTCCCTGCCCCGTCTCTGGCACCTCAGACTCTGACTCTTCTCACAGTCTCCATCTCTTTTCCTCCGAAATCTACCTTGTCACCCTCGAGTTGGCAGTCACCCCCAAATTCCCCTTCTATATCCTCTTCTAGGCCCATTTCCCACAGCCCCGTGCATGCCCACGGTGCCTTTATTTTGCTGCCTGCACCTCCCCCCCATCTTCCTAAAGCCAGGCAGCTTCCCCACATCTCCACATTCCAGGAGCTGGTCCCTCACCAAGGAACCCCCCCAACTCCATCGTGTCCCCACCTCCCTTCTTGTTCCCAGGCTCCCCCTCACCCTCATGGTACCCTCTATCCCGCCTCGGTTCCTGTAGCTCCTCAACTGTTCTTTCCCCTTCCTCCCAAGGAAACACGCCCTCAACTGCCACCGCATGAAGCCTGCTCTCTTTAGTGTCCTGTGCGAAATCAAGGAGAAAACCGGTATGTGGGTCCCCCTCTGATTCCTCACCTCTGGGGACTGAACCTGTTCTTTGAGGGCTTGGGCCAAGAGTTTGACATCTCGGGGCCCTGAGGACAGTAGGGGTCAGGGAAGTTGCTAAGGGGAGCTGGGGAGGGAACCAAAGCCTGGAAACTTGGGTCTCCAGGAGACACCAGGAGGGCTGCGAGCTGGCTGCGAGTTCCCTGGGTCTCTAAGTTCACTGGCCTGCTTGCTAGGCCTCAGCATTCGAAGCTCCCAAGAGGAGGAGCCGGTGGACCCACAGCTGATGCGCCTGGACAACATGCTTCTGGCAGAGGGTGTGGCTGGGCCTGAGAAAGGGGGGGGCTCCGCGGCAGCAGCTGCAGCCGCTGCAGCCTCCGGGGGCGGCGTGTCCCCTGACAACTCCATCGAACACTCCGACTATCGCAGCAAACTTGCTCAGATCCGCCACATCTACCACTCGGAGCTGGAGAAGTATGAGCAGGTGAGGAGACCAGGCTGGCTGGCGTGGGTGAGAGGACAGGCTCTTGCGGGGCAGCCCAAGGCCAGAGGGCCCCTCCTCATAGCCCCCTGGCACCCACTGCAGGCGTGTAACGAGTTCACCACGCACGTCATGAACCTGCTGAGGGAACAGAGCCGCACACGGCCTGTGGCTCCCAAGGAGATGGAGCGCATGGTGAGCATCATCCATCGAAAGTTCAGCGCCATCCAGATGCAGCTCAAGCAGAGCACCTGTGAGGCTGTCATGATCCTGCGTTCCCGCTTCTTGGATGCCAGGTGGGGCTCCTTCCCCCTCGTCCCCCAGCCTCTGGGGCCACCGCCTCACACAACATGGTGCTCCGTGGCAGTGGCGCCCTCTAGAGTGGTGCAAGACAGAGACCCTGCCGAGACAGCTGGCCACATCACCACCATTCTCCCTCCTCTGTAGACGCAAACGCCGCAACTTCAGCAAACAGGCCACTGAGGTCCTCAACGAGTACTTCTACTCCCACCTGAGTAACCCGTATCCTAGTGAGGAGGCTAAGGAGGAGCTTGCTAAGAAGTGTGGAATCACTGTCTCTCAGGTATGGGGGGCTTGGGGCGGGGGAGTATTCAGGTTAAAAGCTCTCTCATCAATTGACTGAGGGGCTTACCAGGGGGAAAGGTCTGCACCTGACTCTCCTTTCTACCCCACTCCCCACAGGTCTCCAACTGGTTTGGCAACAAGCGGATCCGCTATAAGAAAAATATTGGAAAGTTCCAAGAGGAGGCCAACATCTATGCCGTCAAGACTGCAGTGTCAGTCACCCAGGGGGGCCACAGCCGCACCAGCTCCCCGACACCCCCTTCCTCTGCAGGTGGACCCCGCTGCCATCCTGGCTGGCTCTCTTGCACACTTCCGGCCTTTGTTCCCACTTCCTATCTAGGCAGGATCCCAGCAGATAGGGGGCTTTTTGGGGTGAGAGGGACCTAGCTGAGATGGGGTGGAGACATCAGGCGACAAAGGCCACTCCAGTGAAGTTACTTCTGCCTGTCTTCCAGCAAGTGGCCAGGGAGGGAGGGGGAGGCTCAGACACGGCCTGCTCCTCTGAGTGTTGCAATGTCTTAGGGATTAAGTTGCGTACAGTGGCACACCCTGAGAACTAGTTCAGAGGGCTTTTTGGAAGCAGAACTGTGGTGAGTCTTAGGCTCTGGTAGACTCTTCCCTAATTCCCTCTCTGCTCCCCCAAGGCTCTGGCGGCTCTTTCAATCTCTCAGGATCTGGAGACATGTTTCTGGGGATGCCCGGGCTCAACGGAGATTCCTATTCTGCTTCCCAGGTCAGGTGGCCCATCTCCCCTCAAGCAGGGCTTGCCCACACTCAGTTTCCCTCTCTTCAGGGTCCGAGACTTCTCACTGTGTCCTGCCCTTCTTTGCTGCCTGCAGGTGGAATCACTCCGACACTCAATGGGGCCAGGGGGCTACGGGGATAACCTTGGGGGAGGCCAGATGTACAGCCCTCGGGAAATGAGGGTGAGTGAGCACCTGAAGCTCCCCTTGTCCACCTCTCACCTGGATAGGACGGCACTGCCCCTGGCAGTGTTGTCTCCCACACTGGATTTCCCTGCCCCAACTGGCTCTCTCTTTTTCCAGGCAAATGGTGGCTGGCAGGAGGCTGTAACCCCGTCCTCAGTGACATCTCCGACAGAGGGACCAGGGAGCGTTCACTCTGACACTTCCAACTGATTGGCCCCTCAGGGCCACAGGGGTGGGGGCTCACAAGGCAACTCTTGAAGAGGACGCAGGCATCCAGAGGACAAACCCCAGACACAGGAGAAGCACAAGACAGAGAAGGGCAAACGGGGTCATCCCCTCCCCAACCAGACTCTCAGTGCTGGGGGTGATGACTACATGGCAGGGAGAAATGGGGTCCCCTAAGGGAAGAGTGGGGTCTCACCCCCTTTTTTTCCTTTTTCTTTTTTCAGTCTTTTTTCTCTCCCTTTCTCTCACACACAAACCACACACCCGGAATCCTGTTGTTCAGATCGCTTTCCCTTTGCTCTACCTGCCATACTATATTCCGTTTCTGTCTCTTTCTCTGGGCTCCCCCACTCTCCCTCCTCCACCCCACTTACCTGCTCTGGGATCTGTGGAGAAGCCAGCCCTGCCTGACCAGAGATGCCAAAACTGGGGACACAACTTCTGGACATGGGCCGTGAAGCCTGTGCCTCCCCACCCCCAGCCCCTCCAGATGGCTTTATTACCTCATACGCAGCTCATCTTAAACCAATAGAATCGCTCGGTGGACGAGAGTGTCTGACTCAGATATCTACCTCGGAGGGAGTTTCTGCTACTTTAGGGAATTGTTGACTGGGCTTTGGGGTTCTTTTTTTTTTTTTTTTTAAGGAAAGAAACGAAACCCTGGGATCCATCTGTACTTTTTAAATTTTTTGTTGCTGTTATTGGTTATTTAGTTTGGGGAAGTAGATGTTTTTATAAATATATTGATTTTTTTTTTAATTTCTTGCTTTCCCATGTTAGGGGTGATAGCCAAAGGGGTCATAAGAGAAAGGGGAACAAGTAGAACCACCTGGCTCCAGTCCTGTCCATCAGAAAGTATGTTTAGGAGGGCCCCAAGCCTGCCCCCTAAAATCACTTAGGTGTTTTTGCTTGTATGATCGCTTATGTTGTTCTTTGCTTATATAGGCAGCTCTCTGCTGCATTTGGTGTGGAGGTAGTCGGGGGCTTGCCCTGCCGACCTATCCCGCCCCGCCCCCCAACACACACACAAACACACACAACCCTTGGGCATGGCTGGACTCAGTAATTTTGAGGAAGAACCACCTTGCCCTGTGAGTGACACGTCTTTAAATCTTTTTAAACTACTATTTGCAGATTGGAGGGGGAAGAAGGGGGAAGGGGTTATTGCCAGATATGGTAAATGTGGGTTGGGGTGCCTGTATGTGTATCTCCCTCAGTTTCCCCAGAAATGAGGCATTTTGTTTTTCTCAGTCCAAAATCAAGAGGGTGGGGAGAGAGGAGGGAGGTTACAAAAACCAGGTATGGGAGAAAGTAAAATCACCCATGTCCCATTCTTGGCCAGAACCCCACCATCTGAGCCCCTCAAAACATCCTCAGGATTTTATAAGACTGTTCTAGTGGGGGAACCTCTCCTGCCAAAGATCCAGGCAGGACTGGAGGGGAGCAGATTAGATGTGTGATGGGTGGTGGGTGGGAGGCACGGGCCGGGGGCAGTTCTCTCCTCACTTGTAAACTTGTAGTTTCACAGAAAAGGAAAAAAAAAAAAAAACACGCAGTTTTAAATAAAGAAATTTCTTTTTTCCCTGGGTTTAGTTGAGCATTATTTTCGAAAACATGAGAAACCCCAGAATAAAATCTTGTCCTCATAAAGCCCCAAACAGGTGTTTCCCCCAACTCCTCCCAGCCTTGCCCTCACCACCCAGGTCCCATGGTTCACCTTCAACCCTCCCCAAGGGCAACAGCCAGGCCTGAACCCTGATGCCCAGCAACCTTACCTAAGCCATATGGGGGTCCAGTCATCCACCAGGTAAGCCCTCAGTGGACTGACAGAATGAGTTGGGGGTCCAAGTAATGAGAGATCCTAGGAGGTATACTCCCCGCCCCCGTGGATGTGGCTGTGCCTAAGGGTGGGGTGATCATTGTTTCTCCTCCTACCTGAAGGACTCTTGTCCAAGCAGCATGAATTCCTAGCATTCCCTGTGGCGGGACAGGACGGGCAGATGGGGGTAGGGGAGAGGGTGCAAGCCCCACCTAGGGCGGTGGCCACAGCAGTGAGGGGCAGACAGAGCCAGGAGCCTGGGAAGGAAGCAGGATGGCAGCAGGGGCAGCGGCAGGAGCCTGGGTGCTGGTCCTCAGTCTGTGGGGTGAGCCATTTCCCCCCTTCACACCAATCCTCCCCCCAGAAAGCATTTCATCCCCCTCCCCAAATCTGCCCAGAACTTTCCCGGAACCCTGGCACTGCTTTTCAAGCTCCCTCACCCATCTTGTCCTAGTTTTGTTAGCCTCCCCCTTTCCTCCTTCCCCTCCACCATTGTACTGTCTCCCAGGGGCAGTAGTAGGCGACCGAAACATCACGGCCCGGATTGGGAAGCCACTGGTGCTGAACTGCAGGGGGGCCCCCAAGAAACCACCCCAACAGCTGGAATGGAAACTGGTAAGCAGGGCTCCTGCCACAGCCTCCCCGCTTCCAGAGACCAAGAATGATTCGCTTCCCCACCTCCCCGTCTTCATGAGTCCTTTTCCAAAGGACTCGCGATGTTCAGGCCCCTCTCTTCTGTCCCCAGAACACAGGTCGAACAGAAGCTTGGAAGGTCCTATCTCCCCAGGGAGGCTCCTGGGATAGTGTAGCTCGAGTGCTCCCCAATGGCTCCCTCCTCCTGCCAGCAGTAGGGGTCCAGGATGAGGGGACTTTCCGGTGCCGGGCAACAAGCAGGAATGGAAAGGAGACGAGGTCTGCCTACCAAGTCCAAGTCTACCGTAAGAGTTCCAGGGCCTTCTCCCCTCTCATCTCAGGAAAAGCCTTCAACCCTAGCCCCTTAATTCCTTTGCCCTGGTGTGGGAGAACCTGTGTCTTGAGCTGCCGGGGATCCCACCCCTGCACATGTGGGTGTCTGCAAAGCTGCAGCCTCTGACAGGATATTTTCCCTCCTTCAGAGATCCCTGGGAAGCCAGAAATTGTTGATCCTGCCTCTGAACTCAGGCCTGGTGTCCCCAATAAGGTAGTGGAAGAAAAGGGGGGAAGTAGAAAGCAGTCCTAAGAAGAGGAAGGCGGTGTAACCTCTGTGTGCTCTGTGTGTGTGTGTGTGTGTGTGTGTGTGTGTGTGTGTGTGTGTGTAGTCTCTTATTTTCAAAGATGCTGAAGGTCACTCTTTCCCCAGGTGGGGACATGTGTGTCAAAGGGGGGCTATCCTGCAGGGATTCTTAATTGGCACTCAGACGGGAAACTCCTCATACCTGATGGCAAAGGTAAGTCCCAAATTCTCCCCTCCCAGCTGCTTTCTTTCTGATCCCTCTCCCACACCCACCCTGAGATAGCTGCCTTACCCTTCCCTCCCCGCCACAGGAGTGTCTGTGCAGGAAGAGACCAGGAGACACCCTGAGACAGGGCTTTTCACACTCCAGTCGGAGCTGATGGTAACCCCAGCCTGGGGAGGAACTCCCCACCCCACCTTTTCCTGTAGCTTCAGCCCTGGACTTCCCCGGCGTCGAGCCCTACACACGGCCCCCATCCAGCTCAGAGTCTGGGGTGAGTGGAGGCCCTCAGAGAGGGAAGAGTTAAGCCCACAGCCACTAGGACCACACACAGATATAACTCTCAACTTCATGCCCTCTGCCCCAGAGCCTGTGCCTCCAGAGGTCCAAGTGATGGTACAGCCAGAAGGTGGAAAAGTAGTTTCCGGTGGTACTGTGACCCTGACCTGTGAAACTCCTGCCCAGTCCTCCCTTCAGATCCACTGGATCAAGGATGTGAGTGACTTGCGGAGGGGGCTGGGAAGTAGACAGGCACATAGACTGGCAGTAGACTGGCAACGGGGACAGGAGGCTCATGGAGAGGCAGGCAAGGAGCTGGGAAAGACGACTGAATATCTCAGGATGTGAAGACAAAGACAGGAGTATGGGATGTATGGAGATGTTGTAACAGTCTCCTGTCCCCCTTCCTCCCCCAGGGCATACCCCTGCCCCTTGCCCCCAGCCCTGTGCTGTTCCTTGATGAGGTGAACCTTGAGGACCAGGGAAGCTACAGCTGTGTGGCCACCCATCCCAGCCACGGGCCCCAGGAAAGCCCTGCTGTTCGTGTCATCGTCGGTAAGGAGACCACTCTCCAAACCCCAGGGATCCTGGGGCTGGGTTAAGGGACAGTGCAGATTCCAGTTGCCTAGCCCATCCTGGCACTGCCCCCAAGAACCACACCACCCCTCCACAGTGCACCCACATCCAGGCCTCCTCTGCCCCACCCAAACCCTCCCAAGAGAGCGGCCCAGCTGTTCCCTCTCTCCTCTGAGCTGAAGAAAGGGAAAGACTCCATCAGGGCTCCCACTGAAGAGCCTTCTCTCAAATTGAGACCGTCCCTTCTAACTTGTTCTGGCTTTGCCTTTCAGAAGCAGAGGAGGGGCCCATCGCAGGTGAGGGGTTGGAAGCAGGTGGCCCCAACGGGACTGGCGGATGGATGGTCAACAAGAAAGGAATGGTGAGCGGTGGGGGCCCTCACTTCTCCCCATCTCTCTACAGGCTCTGTGGAAGGGCAGGGACTGGGAACTGTAGCCCTGGCCCTGGGGATCCTGGGAGGCCTGGGGATAGCCGCCCTGCTCATCGGGGCCATCATGTGGCGAAAACGGAGGAGCCGAAGAGAGGAGAGGTGAGTGGAGAAAGCCAAACACCTCAGACTTGGGACCCCCAGGCAGCAAGGAGGAGTATGGGGGGAGGAATAACGGAGTGCTAGAAACCATGTGCAGAATTGTCCCCAATCCCCCTCCCCAGGAAGGCCCCAGAAAACCAGGAGGAGGAGGAGGAGGAGCGCGCAGAGCTGAATCAGTCAGAGGAGCCAGAGGCAGCTGAGAGCCGTGCAGCCGGGCCCTGAGGGGTGCACAGCTAGACCCCATCCATCAGCCCCCTTTTCTTTGCCCCCCTGCTCTGTTCTGGCCCCAGAGCAGTTCTCCCCTGGATAACCTGTACCCCACCTCACCAAACTTGCTTCCACAACCAGAGCCTCCCATAGTGATAAGTAAACACCTAACCTAGCCCATTTGCTCTTGTGCACACATCTGTGTGTGTGTGTGTGTGTGTGTGTGTGCGTGCACGTGTGAGAGAGAGTGTGTGTGAGACACCCTCACCCCCTGAATCCTTGAGAGCCTTGAAAAAGAGGGGCTCACCCTCACACCTCCCCACACCACGCAGATATTTATTCAAGTTGGGGAGAAGATGCTCCTGTCCTGGAAGGAAGGAGGGAAGGACAAAGGTGGGCAGAGCTCCCGTCAATACATCTCACCTTGTTTATTGAATTTATAATAAAGGAGGTAGTGAGGGGAAGAAAGCACTTAGAGGCAGAACCCATATTAGACACTGGGGAGAGAGAAATTAAGTTAAATCAACAAGGGGAACGTAGGAGAGTCAGAGGGAGCCTTGCCCATCTTTCAACATCAAATCAATAAATGTGGGGGAAAGTGAAGGATCAGGAGAGAGAAGAAACAGACATCCTCTTCTGTCTGTCCTCCTGTCCCAGAGGTGGGAGTTACGATGCTACTCAGTGAGTTCAGAGCAGAAGGTTCTCCTATACTCTGCACAGATGTCACTCCTCCTCCCCATGCCCTCCTAGAAAGTGGCCATGGCCTCAGCCAACAGAAACGGAGGAGTTGGGGACGAGGGACCACGAGTAAGGAAGGGTCAGCAAGGACCCCCAATACTGATTCTCCTCTGGCTGGAGGTGGGCAGGAGGGAGACAAAGCTCAAATACTGAGCAGCCAGAAAAAGAAGAAGATGGCGAGAAACAGGAAGAGGGAGTCCTGCCAGCTGGAGGTCGGGTGACCCTGTCCCAGATCCACACCTGTAGGAGAGAGGAAAGCTGTAGAAGAAGCATCCACTCCTAGGTTGGGAAGGGGCCTGAGCTGAGGGAAGGCTCTTACCTGTACCCCGACGGAATGGCTCATGGGTGTTGAAGACGGTGGTGAAAAAGCCAAAGGGAAAAGCACCAACACCAAATGAGAAGTGAAATCCCCCAGTATCGCCAAATGACTGGAATCCCTAGGGAGGTGGACAAAGTCAGAGGCGAAACAGGCAGGTCTTTGGCAGGGAAGGAACACAATCAGACAAGACTCACCCCTCTGCTCTCCGGGGCTGGTCGCTGGCCCTGGGGGCGGGGCGGAGTTTTCAATCTGAAGAATAGGAGAGGGGCTAGCAGCGAGAAACGATCACTCCCCTTCCACACCCCACTCCCAGGGCAGAAGCCCTCCATCTTCCCTCAGCACCACCCCCTCTCTCTCACCTGGGGTCCTGGGGCTTCTGGCTCCCTCGCCCATAAAGAGGGACAACCTTTTCTCTGCTGATCCCAGCTTTACACACTGGGCACTCTTGCCGCTCTGGCCGCGTCTCCAGCCACTGAGAGAGAAAATGAAGTGGTTTCCAGTTCACAGCAGGACCTTTCAACTCCTCAGACCTCCCCATTTCCCTCTTCATCTCCTCTGAGTACGCACCTGATGAAGACAGGGCCAACTGGATGGGGGGAAAAAAAGAAGGTCAAACTAGCTACAGAAAAGACAGACACGGACCCGACCTCACAAGAGTCTGATCTCATCCCCTCTTCCCAGGTATTACCTATTACGGGTTTCTTTTCCTATTTTTGACAATTTCTACCATGCCAGCCAATGTGGCCTTCCTGCTTCTCTGATCTTACAACATGTAAAGCAATATCCATCTTCAACATGCTCAACCCTCTTCTCTCCCCCAACACACACACACACACACACGCACACACGCACACACGCACATACTCATACACCTATCTCCTCCCTTCTCTGTCTTTCGACTTAAGTTTTCAGGTCTCTTCAAACAGGGCTTTCCAGATTTCCTCTTTCAGCCCCAGCCCCACCTTTGCCCCTATCACTCCCAAACCAAACCCCCTTTACTAGCACCTGCCCTGACTACTCCTTTCCTCTCTCCGACGCTAAATAAAGTCCCTATTTCCACCATCCTTTAACTTCTCAGGGTTGCCCCTTCAGTGCCCTTGTCCTCGGGTTTGTCATACCACTCCCTATCAATAGCTCTGCTGAAGGCGATTCCACATTCCCTAGGTCTCCCCTACTAAACTAATAAGGCATGCCTCCCCTAACCTCTGAGTCCAATCTGTTGACACCCGTACAACTAAGACCCCTCACTTTCTGGGGTAAGGTGGCTCGGGTTCTCACCTGTTACAGACGTGCTGTGCCCTCCGCTCCGCCCCACCACCTCTTAACACACCATGTATACCCCTCGGCTCCTAGTTCCTATGACTCTCCGTCCCACGGGTCTCCTCTGTACAGATATGAACCCCTCGCCACAGCCCCAAAGAGACGTAAGTCTCCTCCTCGGGCCTCACCGATGGGGATGTGCCCTCCGATGATCTGTATGATTGTATGCCACCCCGCCCACAGCCCCCCCCCAGTAAGGAGGTGAGCCCCACTTCTTTTCTCCCCCTCCTGGATCCTCACCAGTACAGGTGGCCACACACACTGACCACAGCTTCCCGAGCAGTCTCCAAACATATATTACATTCGAAGGTCGCGCCCGCCCCGCCCCGCTCGCGGTTTGGGCCTTCGGGGCCCCCGTCCTCCTCCTCTGCTGCTGCCATGGCCAGGTCTGTTTCGCCTTCACGTACCCCTTAATCCCCGCAAACACACACACACACGCCCCAACAACGAGAAACCGCCTCCAGCCTACGATCGCTGGGCGGGCTTCAAGGCTTTCTTAAGCACTATTGGTCCGAGTGCTGACAATCACACAGTTCAAAGGAAAGGATTGGTCCAAAGAGTAGGGGTGAGGTTTGCGCAGGCCTGCCCTTGCACAATGGTTATTGGCTGATACAGTCTCAGTCAGTATGCAACGCGACGGGATTGGTAGCAATTCGATACGTCCCGTCGCCCGACCCGGGGGAGCTTTATTCGTCTGATTAGCTGCCAGTCATAACCAAAGGCCAGAAGCAATTGGTTCGGGTCTACACAGGCCTCCCCTACTCTAAGCCGCCTTTTTTTCCTTCACTTCCCCTTTCAGAGAATGTCCAGATTCCTATTGGACTTTGGAGCGTAGCGTTCCAGAGCACTTGATTGGTTGGAACTCAATGGAAAATTGTGGTTAGGTAAAACGCGCGTGCGCAGCAGCCGGCGGGAAGGGGTGGGCCAATCCCTTGAGGGTTAAGCCTTCTCTGGTCCCACCCCCTTCACCTCTGTCTTGTCGCCATGGTGACTGCTCTACGATTGGTGGGGTTTGGGGTTCAAAGGCCTTGGCTCGGCCTCATCCGGGTCCTCCGGTTGTAGTCTCTCTAGGCTGATTGGGCAATTTCTTTCACCCCTGATTGGCCGAGATCGGAAAAGACGGCGAAGAGCTCGGCAAGAGACCAAATACTCGGGTCGCAGGGTTCAAAATGGCTCCGGCCTCCTTCGGTGACGTAGAGAGCAGAACTTGGGTTCGCCCCTCCCTTTTAGTGAAGAAGGGAGCAAAACTGGGATCAGCTCGACGTTTGGATGGTGCGAGCATCGATCTGCGGCGCTGGTGTTAACCCATCTCCCTCGGCTGGAGGACTCAGCCCGCTCCTCCTTAGGTGATTTGCAGAACAGAACTAAAGGCCCACACCTTTTTACTGTGACACAGTATGACAGAGTTGATCTTGACTCCGTTTTAAACCTTAAAAGCAGATAAAGGCCTAGCTCCACCCCTTTGTGAGTAGGTGCCGAGGGGGCGAGGCCCGCCCCTTTTTAGGGGACCCGCGGCCGAATGGGGTTAGGCCCGCCCCTTCCGTCCTGTAATGTGTCCCGCAGAACTGGGGTCTTCCTCCAGGGTTGGACCCCCCGGGACTTGGGCAAGCCAGAGCTTGGGCTTTTTGTACGAGTTTGGGCTTTTCTACAGTCAGTAGTCCTCACTGTGGCCCAAGGAGCGGAACTAGGTAACAGTCCTCTCACTACAGTGTTCTTTACATCCTCTACCTCAGGGCGTGTAAACTCAAGCAGGGCGAAGGTGTGTCTGGCAGCGGGGACAGACAGGCAGGACAGACCCAGATACGAGGTCCCACGTGACTCAAGTGAGGCAAGGTGAGAGGCTGGGAGTTGCCTAGAGGAGCAACTGGGAGCTGGGAGTGGGAGGTGAAGGTACAGGATGCCTGTACGGGTTTATAAAAGAAAAGTTATTAAGTGGTGGAAACCAAGGAGAGGAGTGATGGAATGAAAGATCCTGGTAAAGGGGTAGTTGAAGTATGGAGAAGAGGAGATCAGGGGCTGGAGAGGGAAGAGATACAGGACTACACAATTAAGGAGGCATATTCCTCCCAGAGTAATCTACCGTTCTTTCTCATTTTTTTTAAAGCAACCTAATGCCCAGTTTCTATTGGAAAAGATGCGCCCAGATTCTATGTTGGGGAGAGGGGCTGTCTCAGCTTCAGTGACTAAGGAGACCGATAGGAAGGAACTAGAAAAGCAAAAGTACTGAGGTTAAATAAAGAGCGTGGGAGGACAGGGACAGGGAGAGGGCCTGAGAGTATCCCTTCTCTTTAAAGACATGAGAGGGGGTTGAAGGAGGGAGCTGGACTGCTGGGAGATAGTGGGGGCGGGGTGGGGGAGGCCAAAAGTCAGAGAACCAGCGAGAGCTGGAGGACTGGGGAGATGGAGCCCTGGAGAGAAGACGACGGGTGGAGAACTCAGTGATTGGCGTATAGTAGGTGCTTGAAAATGCCTGGAATTGAATGGGGGGGGAGGGTCAGGAAAGAGGTTTTTGGAGAAGAGATGGAGTTGGAGGGAATAAACAGCAGATAAGGCAGTTAAGGAGAATGGAAGAAACCAAGTGAAATTTCCAGGAAGAGGAGAGCTGATGAAGAAGGAATGGGCCAAGGAAGCAATACAGCACCAAGGAACACACAAGCCATGTGTACTGAAAGGGAGTTGGAGGAAAAAAAGATGCAGCTGGAGCCAGAGAAGGCCTGAGACGGAGGCAGAGCCCAGCCGAGCTCACGCGGGGCGGAGCTACCAAGAGGAGACTGGTCGATGCGGGGAGGAGATGCCTGGGTCCCCGGGAGGCGATTGGCAAAACGGGCTGCCCATCACCGCCCCCTACTTCCTGGCCGGCCCCGGAAACCAGCAGGCGTTGGGGAGGGGTGGGGGGAATAGCGGCAACAGCAGCCCCAGCCCTCAGAGAGACAGCAGGAAGGGAGGGAGGGAGGGAGGGAGGGAGCTGGGGGGACAACCCCCCCCACCATTCCTACCGCAATGGGCCCAGCCTCCCACTCTCACCTCCCCTCCATCGGCCGGGGCTAGGACACCCCCAAATCCTGTCGCCCCTTTGGCACCGACACCCCGACCGAGGCAGAGACACAGCCACCCGCCACCACCGCTGCCGCAGCCTGGCTGGGGAGGGGGCCAGCCCCCCGGGCCCCCCACCCCACTGAGGTGGGGGCGGGAAAGGGATGGGAGGAAGCGGGAGGAGGGTGCTGAGAGGGGCTTGGAGGAGGGGATGGGGGAGAGATTGGGTCTGGGAGGCGGACTGGGGAGAGGGTTGCTGGGGAAAGGAGAGGGGCCCTGAGAGGGAGGAGACCCGGTGACCCTGTGAATTTGGGATGGGGGTGTGGACTGAGTCCTGAAGAGGGAATTCCTGACACCTTCCCCAGTTCCTTTTCCTGCCCTTTGGCCCCACATGACTCTTAGGGGAATGTGGCCGGGAGAAGGCAGTTTATTGCCCTCCTTCCCCCAGCAGAATTTGCTTCCTAGGAATGCCCTCAGATACCTCTGTTTCCATCTAGGCACAGGACCTTTCTCAGTGGCCATCCCCACTGGGCTAGATCCTTACTGACACACAGATGCTTTGTGGGGGGCCATGTTTTCTACATTGAGTCTGTGCCTTTGACATGTTTAATGGCTTATGTGCGGCTAGCTTCTCCCTATGCTATCCGTGGTTTGTGGAGAAACGATGTGTTATTTTCCATCAGAATTGCCCATTTTCCTATCTTGTGTCCATGTCTCATGTCCAGGCTTGACATTGTTCAGATGTGTGAGTTTTTATATATTGCATCCATTATGTGGTTTCATGTTTCTTGCACATTTTATGCTTTTGCATGTTTACTTCTGCATGTAAAGATCAAACCTTACATGTTCTGGTTCATATATATTATGTCCATGATGCTGTCATATGCGATAGTTTTCATGTGTGGGATCCTGTGGTTTAGTTGACTAGTGCACACTCCTGTTGTGATCGGGTTGACCTGTTTGCTGCATGTGTTTTCCTAGTCGGGGTACACACCACGTCTACGCGTGGTCCTTTACATATTTATCATATTTACGCTGATGTGACATATCCACAGCATCTGTGCTTCTGGTTATACATACTATTCATTTTATAATTTTATTGGCAGTATATTTTTGTGAGTCATATATATGCACATTAACCCATTTGGCACTCCGTGGTGCTTATTTATCCTTGGACATTTCTGTTCCAGAGAGGGTCACTTAATGTCATGTATTAGAGAAAAAGGTGACAGGGCCTCCATGTCCCCAGAGAACCATCCCCAACTGCCTTACCTTGCTGACCTTCCTGGCCTGTGTCTCTTCACATACATTCTCTCTCCAGTGGCTATGGACAGCCTGTCTTCATGGAGCTCAGTGCATACCACAGGGTCAGCCCTGCTGTGCACATTATCTGTTCCCCACTCTTTTCGCACTGTTGGCATGTATTTGATGACGGCAGCATCTCTCCCCTGTGGCATGTTAATCCCCATGCTGTATGTTTCTCTTCTGTGTGAGATGGGATGCGCCATCTTTATGGTTGGTGTTTTCCCTTCAATGTGACCATATATTGTATGTGCATATTCAGAGTAAGTTACGGTTAGGTTTCTTATGTTCGTTCATTGCTTTCTCGGTGACTTATCTTTTCACAGTTAATAGTCCTCAAGGGTGTAGCTATCTGATTTCTGATCATCTCTGTCATTAATTATATCTGTGTGGGTGTGTGTTCAGCCTTATAATCTGTTCCGCAGATGTTTATTAAGTGTCCTCTCTGCCTCCTGTGCCGGGTATTGGGAGTTCCTACCCTCAAGCCGCTTACAGGCTGGGAAAGGAACAGAAATGCCAGTGAGCAGTTACATACACAGTGGTGTCAAAATCAGTGGTTCTTAGACTTGTGTGCACACCAGACTCACTTGGAGGGCTTGTTAAAATACAGATTGTTGGGCCCAAGACCCAGAATTTCTGATTGGGGAGATCTGGGGTGAGGTCCAAAAATACGTGTCTCTATACTTTGAGAACCAGTGATCAAGATAAAAGTGTAATGAAAACTTAGGCCAGGTGGGGTTCAAGAAGGCTTCCAAAGCGTGATGCTGAGCTGTGTGAGGCAAGTGAAGAGGCGGAAGGGCATTCCAGCCAAGGGAATAGCCTGTTCACAGCACAGAAGCATGAAAGATCCTGGTGTGTCTGAGGAACTGGAGTTGGAGTGGAAAAGGCTTTTGTGGGGGTGTGGCCGAAGATGGAAGGAGAAGTCAACTTGCCTAAAGGGCCCGTAGACAAGACACAGAAATGCTCAGATTTGTGTCACAGAAGGATCTCTGTGGTTGCCATGTGGATGACGAATTGGAAGAGCAGAGTTGGGAGCCCGTTACACATAGACCAGGGGAGAAATGCTGGTCCAGACTTAACAGGGTCAGCAGGATAGAACAGCTCAGAGCCTACAGCTTTAGAGTTGGCAGAGTTTCCTGTTTCTGTTAGAGTGCCTGTTAGCCTTCACTGACTGGCAATGGACTTACCTTTGAACATAGACCTTCTTGTCATGGGAAGGGAGTGCCTGTAGCCTTGCTGAGAGTGACGAATTTGCCTGAACACCATCTTGTGCCTTCTGACCCTGCCCCCAACGGTGGGGCAGAGTGGAGGAAGGAGGAAGAACCTCGGAGGCAGGTTCTGTGTTCCTGCCTACACCTCTTCCTCCTGAACTCTGTCCTCTCCCAGGGAAGGTAGCATGATGTCTCTTTTACTCTCTGCCCTCTTTTTTTTTTTTTTTTTTTTAAACCACTTGGTCAGGCCTTACATATTGAATCTGCTTGACCAGGTTGCCTGCAGTTTCCCAGGAAGGGGGGGAAGGGGGCAGAAGGATTTGTTTGCCTGCCTGTAGAGGGAGGATTGATAGATGGTAGCGACTCCTGGTATGTCCATGGGTTTATCTGGGGACGGGAAGGGGGGTGGGGGTGGCTGCCTTGGTGGAGAGGGGATTTTCTAGTTATGCATTTACTACATTCCTTCATCTGTTCCTGGGCGTGACTTTAAGTTTGCCTTCTGGTGTGAGCGGGTCAGTCTTTGTGTTTGCATTAGTGACAGAGCCTTTATGCTTGCCAGTGCGCTCTTGAGAATGTCTGTGGGTGTTTTGTCCCTTAACTGTGTCTGCTGTGTGTACACCTATGTGTGTACATATGAGCAGCCACAAAACTGTGGCTGGGAATACAAGCTGCTTAGGTTTAAACTAGGAAGTGCCTCTTAGGAGCTGTATCACCTCAGGTAAGTTATTTAACCTCTCTTATAAAATGTAAATTGTGTGGTTCATATTTAAGGGTTTAACATAGTCTATAGGTCAGCCCTAATCCAATAGAAATACAATGCAAGCCACATGGAATTTTTAATTTTCTGGTAGATACATGGAGAAAGGGAAAAAGTAACAAGGTGAATTTAATTTTAATAATCTGTTCTATTGAACCCAGTATTCTGAAACATTAAGATTTCAAAATGTAATCAGTACCAAAGATTATTATGGGATATTATACATTCTGTTTTTTATTCAAAACCTTTGAAATCTAATGTATATTTTACGCTTCCAGCACATCTCAGTTCAAATGAAGCCACGTTTCAAGTGCTCAGTAGCCATATGTGGCTGGTGGCTACCCTATCAGACAGTTGGTCCTGAGACCTTACCAGCTGCAAGTGTTAGCTATTGCTGTTATTATTGTCCTCTTATCACGTATCTGTTTGCGGTGGGTGTCCGTGTCTCCTGTCTCTTGTCTTTGTGAATATTTCTGGAGCCTTCCAGGAGAGGGGTGGGAGAGCAGTCCTGAGCTCCTGTCCGCCCCACCCCCATCCTAGAGAGGCTCCCCGGGCAGCTATCCTATGTCTCTGGCCCTTGTCCTCATAGCTCCCCAAACCCTGCCTTCTGTGCCCTGCCCAGGAACCAGGCCCACTGTCCCTTGCCCTGTCCCCTGCAGGTGGCCAGAATGGAGTTGTGGCCAGGGGTATGGACTGTGCTGCTGCTGCTGCTCCTGCTGCTGCTCTTCCTGCTGCCTGCCCTGTGGTTCTGCAGCCCCAGTGCCAAATACTTCTTCAAGATGGCCTTCTACAATGGCTGGATCCTCTTCCTGGCTGTGCTCGCCATCCCTGTGTGTGCTGTGCGAGGACGCAACGTCGAGAACATGAAGTGAGGGCCAGGGGGTTTTGGTTGATGAGAGAACCTGAGGGTCAGAAGTGAGCAGTGGATGGGGAGGATGTGGGGTGTGTAGGGAAAGCAGAGAGAGCCCAGGGACAGTGAAGGGGAGAAGACCGCAAAGATGCCCTGAAAGACAGTGGGTGGGATGGGGGAACTGAGGCATGCAGACGGAAGTGGGTGGTTCCTGCTAGAACCCCTTGCCATGATCCCGCAGGATCTTGCGCCTGATGCTGCTCCATATCAAATACCTGTATGGGATCCGAGTGGAGGTGCGTGGGGCTCACCACTTCCCTCCCTCACAGCCCTACGTTGTGGTCTCCAACCACCAGAGCTCACTCGACCTGCTTGGTAAGATCCCTCGTACGGCACCCCTCCCCCAGCCATGCCCTTTCTCCTTCCCCAGAATCTCCTCTGAGGGTCCTCACCTTCCCCTCATTTGAACTTTGCCCCCTGGCTCCCTTCTCCCCTCCTCCACATAAGCAAGCTAACATATACATAAACAGGCTAATATATGTTTAATCACCTCTTCCTCTACTCAGGCCTTCCTGCCCCCTCCCCTGAGTCTCCTTTTTCCTTTATCTCCAGTCCTTAGCAGTGTGGCTGATGACTTGCCTTCCATGACACTTTGCATCCTTTGGCCTCCACCCTTTGCCCTAGGGATGATGGAGGTGCTGCCAGGCCGCTGTGTGCCCATTGCCAAGCGTGAGCTGCTATGGGCTGGCTCTGCTGGGCTGGCATGCTGGCTGGCAGGAGTCATCTTCATCGACCGGAAGCGCACAGGGGATGCCATCAGTGTCATGTCTGAAGTTGCCCAGACCCTGCTTACCCAGGACGTGAGTCGCTCTATGGAAAAGGAGGGTCGGGGGCTTTGTGGAGCAGAGCAGTTGTAAATAAACTGAGATGCAGGGCCAGCGGGCATCAGAGGTCCCATTACAGCATCACAACTATATTCTGACCCTTCTGAGTATGTCTTCTGGACCCTCTGTCTTCCCTAGGTGCGGGTCTGGGTTTTTCCTGAGGGCACGAGAAACCACAATGGCTCCATGCTGCCCTTCAAACGTGGCGCCTTCCACCTTGCAGTACAAGCCCAGGTAATTACTACTTCCCCTGCTGCTACTGAGCCCCCAGCTTCCACCATCTCTTTCTTTCTTGGCAGAGGCTTGTCATGGGGCCTTGAAAGGGAACTGTGGGCTGTTTGCTTTTCCCTTTCCCCAGGTTCCCATTGTCCCCATAGTCATGTCCTCCTATCAAGACTTCTATTGCAAGAAGGAGCGCCGCTTCACTTCGGGTGAGGGCTCTGAGTAGACCTGGGGCTGGGGGTGGCCAGAAAGGCGATGGATGAGAGAGGCTAGAGGGATGTCTTGACCAGGGAGGAGAATGGGTCGGTGTCAGAACTGAGATGTCCCAAGGATCATCCAGTGTGACCACACATCAACCAATAAATATTTATTAAGCACCCACCATACCCTACTATATGGGTAACGCTCAGTCCCTCTAAGAGGGGCCGTTACTGTCCAGTGGGAGAGATAAGGCCTGTGTGTGCAAGGCTGTAATAACACTTGGCAGTAAAGGCTAAACTGAGACAGTGGGGGCTGAAAGGGTGCTGAGGAGGTGTCTGACCTGGGGGGTGGGGAAGGCTTTGTGCAGGAGGGCCTCAGAGCAGGGAGCAGCTGGCAAGCAGAGGGGCAGTTGTCCAGGGTAGGGAGAACTGAACTGAAAGGTTGGGGAGGGAGTAGCAGGAGAGCTCAGAAACTGCCCCACCTGTGGGCAAAGGCCTAGGTAGACAGGCCATGATGGTGCTCACCCCCTCCCAGGGCGATGTCAGGTACGGGTGCTGCCCCCAGTGCCCACAGAAGGGCTGACACCAGATGACGTCCCAGCTCTGGCTGACAGAGTCCGACACTCCATGCTCACCGTTTTCCGGGAAATCTCCACTGATGGCCGGGGCGGTGGTGACTATCTGAAGAAGTCTGGAGGGGTGGGCGAGGCCCGGCTCTGAACTCCCCTCCCATCTACCCCCACCTTCTCCCACACCTACCAGCCCACTGCGCCCTGAAGCAGGGCAAGCCCTTTTTCCTTGTTTCTCCTCTCCCCCATGTTCTCCTCTTTGGAATCTTCAACTTCTGAAGTGAATGTGGATACAGCACCACTCCTTGCCCCTTCCCAGCTCCCCCCTACGGACTCTCTTGCCTCCGTGCAATCTCCACTCTGACCCCCACCCACCTCCCGTGCCATCTTGTCTGTTGGACAGTTGCCTCCCCCTCATCTCCAGTGGCTCACCTACACGAGGGTGGGAACACGCCATCCTTTCCCCGGGGGACCTTTTTCCTTTGTGATCTTCTCTCCCTCTCCACCCCACATTGGCCAGTGGACTTATCCATTCTGTGGAACAATACCCTCCCCCAAGTCCATGGACTCAGTGGACTTATCCATTTGTGTGGACTCCTCACACTGTGGCTGGAAGCAATGCCTGGAACATTCCTGGCTTATCCTGGGAACACTCTTCAGCACCCTCACCCTCCTTCCCATGGAGCCTCCTGTCAGTGGAGGCTGGACTCTTCTCACTCAGAGGCCTCATTCTGCCCGTGCCCAGGTGCCCAGGGGTGAGCATATTCCTAGCTGCCAGTTTGGTTTCCATGTTTCTGCTTCCCCCCGTCCCTATGGTATGTTTCTCCAGTGGTCCTGGCCCCAATCCAGTCCCCTGCAGCCCTGTACCATTCTAACCACACACAAGGGAAGAGGCAGACATCAGGTGCTGCACTCACTTCTGCTCCCTGGGGAGTTGGGGAAAGGAACTGAACCCTGGCTGGAGGGGCTGGGAGGGCTTTTAATTTATTTCTCTTTCTTTTGAGGCTTCCCCTCTCTGAGCCAGTTTTCATTTCCTCCCTGTGGCATTAACGACTCCTGCCTCCCACCCCAGACCTGTGCCCACAAACTGGAGAGGTGGGCTGGGAGCAAAAGGAGAGGGCGGGACCCAGTTTTGCGTGGTTGGTTTTTATTAATTACCTGGATAACAGCAAGCAACCAAGAATAAAGATTGAGAGAGAGAGAGAGATTTGGGCACTTTCTGGCTGCATTTGTGAAGGCATTAAAGTGGTTCTCGCCCAAGCAACTTTACCCCAGCCAGAAGACTTGGGTGGGCCCAAGGCACCCATCAATCCCCCACTTCCTTCAACTCCTGGAAGTTTCCATCACTCACTGCTCTTTAGTGGCAGATAACTTTATCTGCACTTCTCCACCTGGCCATCCCAGAGGATTATCAGGGCCAGTTTCTGATAAATTAAGGGCCCCGGGCACTGGAGAGGTTCCTTTTCCGCCGATTGAGGCCTGGGCCCAGGCTGTTGTCCTCACAGGAGCCTGGTGAATGACAAAGAAGCAAGCAGACACATTGGCTGTAGACTTCTGGGGCTGCCAGGGCACTGGAGAGACTCTCACCCAACAATAAGTCATTTGGGGACAGGGTACCAGAAGAAGGGGTGAAGTGTGGCTATCTAGGGACAGTATGGAGAGACTGAAGTGTTGGGGAAGGGCTTGGGGAAAAGAGAAAGGTGAACTAGGGAAAGGTGTCTGGGAGAGCTGGGGGCAGCTACCGGGTGACCGGGGTTCAAGCAGAGAGGAGCACGAGGACTCACAGGCGCCCAGCCTCTCCTCCAGCAGCAGCACCTGGTCACTCAGAGACTCGATCCTGTCGCTGCGACCCCATAGCTCTGCCACCTTTTCCGGCTGTAGCTCTTCAGGGGGCATGGGCAGCACAGCTCGGACCCAGGCCCCAGCCTGACCAGCCCACTACAAAGGAAGAGACGCCCCAAGTGTTGGGGGTGGGGCGCGCCCTGCCCGGAGGGCCTGGCCCATAGCGCCACTCACCTGCTCCAGCCGCTCCAGGCGCCCTCGCAGCTCCCGAATCTCCCACCTCAAGGCACGCTCCTCCTGTTCAGCTTCCCGAACTGACAATAAAGAGAGCGTCCCCCGCTGCCCAGTTGAGCCTGGGCCCTCACTGCCACCCATACTCCCACTCACTCACCCGCCACACTGAGGACGCTGGCACTGGTTGGCGGCTCCACGACACCCTCTGCACAGGTGCGCCCATCCAGGCCCAGCACCAGACCTTGGGGACAGCCGCAGGTGAAGCTGCCCACTGTGTTGACGCAGTGGTGCGAGCACAGGGTGACACCAGTCCGACATTCATCCACGTCTGGTTAAGGGAAGGAGAGGGCTAGAGGGTGGGGGCGAGCTGGCACCTCAAGGGTAGTTGAGGTCCTGACACCTCTGGGGGGGGTGCGGGGGGGGGGGCACCACTCACCCACGTGACAGTGCTTCCCACCCCAGCCTGGGGCGCACTCGCACTGCTCTGGCCTGATGCAGACGCCACGGTTCAGACAGGGCTTCGCACAGATGGCTGTGGGTGTGGAAGGGCGGTTCAAAACAGGACCGAAAGCCAGCCTCCCCAGCCCCCCCCAGCGCGCCCCATCCTCAGGCCTGGGAGGACCCAGTCTCACCTTCATCACAGGTGAGCGCCCCTGGATGTCGCTTCTTCCAGCCCTGGCAACACACAACGTGGGTCTGCTGCACCTCCCTCTTCACCTCCCTCCACGCCACTCGGTATGTGGTCCTAGAACACGGGCCTGGCTCTGAACATTGGTTTATGGGCTTTGGTCTGGGTTCCTGAAGTTCTCGAAAGACCTCCAGAGTCTGCTCCCCAGCCCTCACCTGTAGGTGCTGCAGATGCGCCGTCCATTGCACACGGTCAGGTAGGGCTTATACACTGGCTGGCTGTAGGACTCGTTGTAGTGGAGGGGGACCACCAGCATCTGCTTGGAGCAGACCCCCTGACTGCACTCAGGCCAGAGAAGGTGAGAGACACTGAGTGAGCCAGGCCCTGGGGGGCCAGGCATCCCACTCCCCTCGAGGCTCCACTGAAGCCCTGCCCTCCCTAGAGGGGCACAGCCTCACCCCCGTTTTAAACTTTATGGTTTTGCCCCCTGTTGAAGTCCCACCCACAGCAGGTTTCCTGAAGACCTCACACCTATCCCCGCGCCCTCTGTCATCACCTCTCTTTGAGGGATCCACCCTTGGCCCCCTGGACTGACATCAGTAGCAGGAGGAATGAGAGTCCGCCGAAGAGAGTGTACAGCTCATCCCTGGACCCCATGATTCTCCTTGACTCTGGAGGCTGCAGGCAAGAAGAAGTTAATAGAGGCCTTTCCCCTCTCCTGTAAGCTCTCCAGCTCCAGCCCCATGGAGAGCAGTGGGCTGGTGCCCTCTAAGAGAGCATGTTCATCTGTACATACCTGCACTAGCCACCAGGACTGTCTACACCTGCATGTATGTTTAACATGACCCCTTCGTTCAGCACATGTGGTCCACGCAGCATCATGCAAAGGCACAACCCGACACACTCCCTCCACCTCTTCTCTACACAACACAGTTAACAATCCCCCAGGCCCTTTTGTAAATTTTTCTATCTTCGAAGCCTCAGATATTCACCATTACATCCCCTCACACTCTGCACCCAAAACCATACACCTAGAAATTGCACCTTAAATACATCCCTACAACCTCCCACACCAATACCCCTCACACAACACTCCCCAACTCACACTCATTCTAAGGCTTATCCCCCATTATGGTCTCCCCACCTGTCTTTCCCTCTCTCCGGGAGACTTCAAGCAGACCAGACTTCAAGCAGATCGGCCTCAGCAGCAGCAGCTCAGACTGGTGGGCGGGTTGGGCGGGCTGGGAAGGAGAGGAGGGGCCAGGCCAGACAGAATCCTCCCATTCTTGCCCCCTCCCACAAGCCTTCAGGGTTCCTGCTTGATCTGCTCAACGGGGTCCAAGTCCCACTACCCTCACCACCACCCGGGCAAAGGGCCCCTAGAAGTAAATTTCCAACCCTCTGAGGCCCCTTGTTTATGGATCCCCCAAATCAGAGGCTACTGGCTCTGTAACACCATCAGTACCCTTGGTCCTTGCTACACCCCTCAACCCAACACAGACTGGAGTAGAACTAGGGGGCAGGGAGAGAGAACTGGCAAAGAAAAGCAAGGTCAGGTCATGGGAGAAGAGGCAAGATCAGCTGAAGAAAGAAAAGAGGGCAAGTCATCCCAAAAGGCCAAGGGGGGACAGCCCAGAGCACTAAGGAGAAATTGCCCCCCGTTTCTTGATGACATTTCTTAGGGCCTGGGGGGGGGGGTTGTTAGGGCCTGGGGGGGCAGAGTTGAGTCAGCTACCGCCCCCCATGTGAGAGTAGACAGGGCCCTATTGTCTCCACCAAAATTCCTTCTTTCAAGGAAGAGGAGGCTCATTGTCCAGCCCCTCACCCAACTGTGGCCTACAAAGGTCAAAAAGGGGCGCAACAAATGCCCACCCTGACCCTTAGCCCCCTCATCTAGCCTGGGGGTGGCAGGCGCATTCCACCCATGAGGCTGGGGCACAAACCACTGGAGCTCTGGGCTCAGCCCCCTAAGCTTAGGCTGGGACAGGAAGAGAATTGTCCTCTGCAGGAAAGAACCCACAGAGAATCAGGAACCCACAGAGAATGGGCATTTAGAGAGCGGAAACACCAAGGGGGGGTCCCACCCTAGACAAGGCATCCGGGCACCCAGACCTCAGGCTCTCCATCCCCACCCTCCTTGGGGAGCCAGGTCCCCCTCACCTGGAAATGAGCCAAGCCACACTGAGGAAATGGAACTTTATTTCCATTAATACAGGGTTAACACCCATTCAATGGTAGCTAAAAGAGGGGCTGGAGCCTCAGAGAGACTAGGCTCCCAGGGGGTACCCCAACACTGAACGTAGGGACTGGGGGATCCCCAAACCTGAGATGGGCCTCACTGGCCATAGATATTCCCCAACACTGACATTTCAAGAACGGAACTGTCCCCATAGGGGAGCCTCAGAACCCCATTCTCATGGGTAGTCCTTCCTGGGAGTTGGGAGAGCTGAGGAAAAGGGAACATGGGGAGAAGAGAAGCTAAAAATGACCTGAGTGGCCTAGAAGGAGACCCCTGTAGCGGGCAGGGGCTGGGTTCTCCTTCAGTAACAGCCAGAGACGGAGGGGCGGCGGCGGCAGCAGCAGCAGCAGGAGCAGCCATAAGTTAAAAACCTGGTTTCTCTCTTCCCAACCTTGGCCTTAGGAGGCTGAGAGAGCACGGAGCAAACCCCAGACATGAGCTGGGGGAAGACCACGATTTGTCATGTACAGAGAAGAGGAGGAAGGGGTCCTGGGAGCCCTGGTCAGTGCGGGCAGTGTGGGAGCAATGGAGTGGTCACAGGCACGCCAGAGCCTGACATCTGCTTTCCAAGGCCACCCTTGGTCTCTGGGCTGGGGAGTTCCCGGGGAATCCCTGAGGACATCCTCAGGAGAGCCAGGGTTCAATGCAGGTCTCATAAAGGGTACGGTTGGAGTGCCAGGCTGTGTGGGCGATCCCAGCCATCGGACACCTCACTATGGCTCCCCTGGCCAAGAGCGTCTTCAACCCAAAAGAATCCCGCAGATAAACCTTCAAAGTAGGAGAAGGGTCACAGAAGACAAACAGACGGAGAAACAAAATGAGTTCCTGCTGGTGTCCTGGGTCCCCTCTCCCCACAGGGTGAACCCTTCCGCGCTCAGGGGTCCGTGGCAGGGAGGGCTACAGACTGAGGTGGGGAAGGAATCCAGGGGGCTCACCGGTTGCTCCTCCATCTCCAAGACCGTCTCATTTGCATCGTAGAAACCAAAGAAGCTATAAAGAGATTGAGGGTGGGCAGGAGAGGAGGTTATCAGGAGAGCTGGAGAAAATCAAAGTAGGCTAGGGGACTTGAGGAACTCATGGCAGCAAGACACTCAAAAATACTTAACTGGGTGTCATGTGCCTCGTGAGGTGACACACTGAGGCTACAGCATGGCTTCTGCAGAGTCCCATCAAAAATGCGTGCCCTGAACCTACTCATGAGAAAACAGCCGACAAGCCCCAACTGGGGGACATTCTACAAAATGATTGGACCACACACCTCAAAAACTTCGATGTCAGAGACGAAGACTGAGGAAGTAGTCCAGAAAAAAAGAGACTAAAAAGCCATGACAAGTAAATGCGACTCATGATCCCAGGTTGGATCTTGCAATGGATTTTTTTTTCCCCTATGAGGACAACTGGAAAATCTCTGAATCAGGTCTATAGAGTAGCCCAGCCATGTTAAGTTCCTGACTTTGATCACTGTGTTGCGGCTATGTAAGGGTCTTCGTAAGGATATGTAAGGATATCGCTGTATTGTGGCTATGCTGTCGTGCACAGCAGACAGACACTGACATACTAAAGTTTTAGGGATGGAGAGACCTCATGTCTACAACCTACTCTCAAACAGTTCCCAAACACACCGATACCCTGTATGTGTAGAGAGAACGGATGAGGGCATAAACATGGTAAAATGTTAACATTTAGAAAATCTAGGTGAAGAATACATAAGACTGTTTTTGTAATACTTTGGTAACTTATTATTCCAAAATAAAAAGGTCTTAAGATTTTCAGAAGTAATATTTAACTGGCATGGGCCATGAGTGGGCACTGGCCATGACGAACAAAGGCTAATAGTGTTAAGTCCAATAGGCTACAGGAGCAAAGGGAGGCCACTCGCCTAGTTTTAGAGCACCAACAAAGGCTTCCCAGTGAGGAATCTCCACTAGAGAAGGCTGTTCCCCAGGCAAATGAAGAGCAGGAGCGAAGGTATAGAAGTGAGGCCCAGCTGGGTACAGGGGGGAGCTGGGCTGGAGGCCTGGACGCCATGCTGAGGGGCTGCATTTCACCAGGTGGAGGAGAGTAGCAGGGGCACACAGACCTGGGTTTGAACTCCAACTCTGGTGCACTCTCCCAAATGTGTGTGGCTGAGCATTATTACTTACTCTCTTTGTCCCATATAAGAATACTTCCTTTGCAGAGAGGAAGTGAAACCCCGTGGTTAAGTCAGATAGCCTGACTTCACCAGTTACTGACTCTATGAGGATTAAGTAAGGTTTATCTGAGAAGTACTTGGAATAGTGCCTTGGCACATAAAAGGTGCCATGTTACTGTGGGCTGTTACTGTCTTCATTGGGTTGTGGAAGTAAAATGAGATAGAATAAATCCCATCCCATGGGAGTCCCATGACTCCTTCACTTAAAACCCTCCAAGGCCTTCCATCTCACTCAAAAAGTGAAGGGTCATGGTTGCCAAAAGCTGGGGGGAAGCAGGGACAAGGAGTTAATGTCTAATAGCTATGGAGTTTCAGTTTGGGAAGAAAAAAAAAATTCTAGAGAGGGATGGTGGTAATGGTTACACAAGAATGTCAATGTGCTTAATGCCACTGAAGTACATACTTAAAATGATCAGTTTTATGTTATGTATATTTTAAGGAGGGGAAAAATCAAGGGCCTGATTGCCCTACAAAGGCTAAACATCACTGGCTCCCTACCCCTTTCATCACCTCTCCCACCCTCCCCAGCTCCCTGCACTCTAGCCACACTGGCCTCCTTATTCCTCACACCTGCCCCAGGACCTTTGTAGATGCTACTCCTTTCCCTGAGTCATTTTCCCCCCAGATTGTTGCGTATCTCCTACCTTCACTTCCTAAAGTTTCTACTCAAATGGCAACTCTTCCTGGCTGTTGTCTGACTTAGGGTCCAGTCATCTTCCAATCCTTTCCCCTGCCGTGTCTTATTACCACCTGACATATATATTTACATTTATTATCTGTCTCCTATACGACTAGAGCATAAGCTACATAATAGCAAGAACTTCTCTTTCATTTACCAATGCATCCCAATGGCCCAGAACAGTGCCTGAGCATACATACAGTGCTCAATAAATATTTGTTGAGGACTAAAGTAGCTTAAGTAACATTTCAGATCACTCATGATGATCTGCAACAGAGCCCCACACATAGCACGACGGAGCCACGGATTTTCCTGAGGTACAGGATGGATGGGACAGGGCTGGAGGTTATTACGGAAGTCCAGCTATGTAAAAGAGGTGGGAGGAAACATAAAATGGCATGGAACTATACACACACATCCGACCAATGACAATTTCCTGGTTTTGATACTGTGCTGGAGTTATATAGGATGCAATCATTGGGGGAACCAGGCAAAAGATACATCCCCAGGACCTCTCTACACTATCTTTGCAGCTTTCTATGAATCTGCAATTATCTGAAAGTCAAAAGTTTTTACAAAGCAGGGGTTTAGGGATGGAGAGGAAGCAGAGTTTGCAGGATTTAGTGACTGGCTGGATACAAAGAGTTGAGGAATGATGACTCCCACGTTTTGGACTCAGGTGACAGGATACGTGGAGGGTGGGGCATGAACTGAACAGTGGGAGGTACAGGCCCGTTTCAGGCCTGAGATAAAAACTGTTGGGGGTTGGGGGATATCCTTAGCCAATCTTCAGGCCACACAGTCCCTTATTACCTAGACTGCCAGGGGGTAATAACACCATCATCAGGGCCCCCAATCAGCACCAGGCGGCCCACACGAAGAAAGTTCTTCCTCCATGCTGAAGAGTGGGAAGAAAAGAGCTTGAGTCAGTCACAGGGGTCAGGCCAGGTTGGAGAGGGAAACATAGTGGGTCAGAGAGGCAGAAAACAGGACCCAGGTGGGAGCCCAGGGTCTCACCGGTGGCATTGGGATGATCTCTTTCCCCATTGATCAGGGCCAGGAAGCTGCTGGCATTGAGGTACAGGTCATCATGATGGGGGTCTAGGTACAAACAGCAGTTAGAAAGACAGTCAGAGAAGCAGGAAAAAGAGGCAAGACCTCCAGAAGCTGGAAGGCCAATCAGGGGACTATAATAAGAGGCAAGGTGACTACTAAGAATAGCAATAATAATAATTGTAAACACGAGAGCAGACACCTTTATCCAGCACCTACGATGCCAGGTACAGTTCAAAGTATATCATGTCCATTAATTTCTTTAATCTTCACAACCCCCTATAGGATAGATACTATACTATTATTTTACAGATACAGAAAACAGTATCCGTAAAAACAAAACAAAACAAAACAACCCCAAATATTTACTCTCTGGCCCTTTAGAGAAAAAGTTTGCTGACCCCTACCCCAGACTATACTCTGAAGCAGTAAGGTAAGACACAGAAAGTGTTCTGAACAGTGCCTAATCACACGGTGTGTGCTCAATATATGAAGTTATCTTCAGCATCACTGCTGTTGGTTATGGTACAAGAGGGAACAGCAAGTCCTACCCCCCCAGGATGCCCCTCCATGCAGATCCCAGTTTGGCATCCCCTATTCACCGTGCCAGTAGTTGCAGATGGAGAATTCCTGGCCCCAGGGGCTGTAGCAGATCCGGTAGAGGTTAGACCTCATGGAGGTAGGGAAGAGCCACTTCAAATAGTCTGTATCTGGCAAGAGAAGAGCAGCGTCCAGTGGTCCCAAACCTCTGTGTCCCCAAAACTCAGGGCCTGCTCTCGAGCCCACCATCCCCACTCACCTCCATACTGTCCCATTTGTGGAGAGGAGAGAGAGATGAAAGAATCCACGTTGTGCTCATCCATGACGGAGAGCAGTGCCCGGCACACCAGGCCCCCTGGAGGCAGAATGTCACATGAGGCTGGGACTCAGGGACAAGCCAGGCCAACAGCCTCCCCGCCCTCCCCCCCCCCCCATTATGTCCGTAAGGATACCCAGGCCCAGAGAAAGCAGGCACACCCTATGGCAAAAGGTTATACATCGTGTAAGTGACAGAGCTGGAATTAGATTCTGGGTCTTCTGACTCTAACTGTAGGGTGCTTTTTACATTATCCCTTATGTCCAAGAGCCATGGGTAGCAGTGCGGGGAGCCTCCCTCTCAGTGAGGACACAGAGATAAGACCCAGGAACTGAGGGAAGTCAGAAAAGTAGGGCTCAGGTACTAGGGCTCTGGCTGGGAACAATGGGGTTCAGAAAAGGGGACACCAGGAAGTACCCCTCAGATAAGGATCAGCTAGAGCTTAGAAGTTGAGAGGGGGAGGGCGCCTACCCTGCGAGTAGCAGATGAGATGCACCCCTTCAGGGGCCTCTGCCATGATGGGGGCCACAGCCTCTCGGAACCCTTGCACCTGTTCCCACAAGGGTCGCAAGCTCTCTCTCCCATCGAAGAGATCGAGCACTGTCACCACAGTCCCAGGGTGTGTCTGTGGGAAGGGGGCAATGCTGCAACAGCGGATGGACTATGAAGCCCCTCCAGACCGCCCCCTGGTCGGCGTCCACATGCCTATGGCGCCCTGCAATGAGAACCAGGGATCTCATCCCCCGACTCTCCCAATGCCAGCACCAGCTCCTCTAGGAACTGAGCGGGCCCACAAGCGCAGCTCTCAGTTCCCCATTCTCCTTCCCCCGTCATTACAGACGCCTCCAACGCCCCACAACCGGGTGTCCCCGGCCAGACCTCGTTGATGTATTCCAGCAGGTGGCGGAAGCTGTATGAGCTGTCAAAGAGCCCGTGCACCACGATGACCGGTTTGTAGGAAGCGCGATGGGGCGCGGGAGCTGCGGGCAGCAGCAGCGGCGGCAGGAGCGGCAACAGGAGCAGGATCCCCGCCGGGGGGAGCCGCAGCCCCCTGAGGCCCAGCATGCTCCCGCCTGAGAAGGGGGCGATGAGGGCCTGTGAGAGAGATGACAACACGCTCTCCCCTCGGAGCAGACGCCGGGCAATCAAGAACCCCAGCCCGTGCTCACACTAGGTCCAGGTCACAAAACAGCCTACTTTGAACTTACTTCAGGGTTGTAGGGAAACACACCCCCCTACACGTAGACGCACCGACGCGGACCCGAAACCCCGCCCCCAACTCAGCGAGGACTCGGTCCCTAGGCCCAGGATCTTCCCAATGCATCATCCCAGCCATGCACGACCCTGGGTTTTGCAAGAAAGACCCCCGAGCAGAAGCGCAGGCTCCTGGAGAATGCAAGCTCCCACCTGGCCTAGGTCCGTGAGCCTGGCTCCTCCTGCTGTTTACTTCTCCCTAGACTGGAACCCGCGGGGGGAGGGGAAGGGTCTAAGGACAGCGCGCGCAGGGGAATGACGGACGGGAGAGGGGAGGCTGCTAGGGGTCGCGCTTCGCCGTCACGTCCGGGGCTTTCCCTGGCAACCGTGCCCGCGTCCCCTGTAACGCAGGCCCGGACCGGAGGGGCAATGGAACATTCCACTGCATTCCGGGAGCGGGGGAGGAAATAGGCAGAGCGATCCATTTAGACCCGTGGGGAGAGGAAGAAGCGGCAAACATATCCTGGGAATCGAGAGATGGGCAGTCCAGGCCCTGCTGCACCAGCGAGCCGAGGGTCCGATTTCCTGGCCTTGATTCGCCCCACTTCCCAATTCAGGCGTCCTGCTCCGCTGCGGAACATGAAGTTCTCTTTCCCCCGGGGTGGGGGTCCGGGAGAGGGCGCTGGGAAATAGACTGGGGAAAGGCAGTCCTCCGCATTTCATGCTACGCCGGATCCGGGCTGTAGCTAGCCCAGGCGGACCCCTCCCCACCCCTACCCGCCCGCCGCCGGCCCCAGGTCAGCGTCTTACAACTCTTCATTATGAAGTGCGTGTAGTGCCCTTGTCTCCAGGGACGCGAAGAGTCCTCGAGGCCCCTCGAGCTAAAAGTGCAGCCTGGCCCAGTTTCTCCCGGCCTATTCTACTCCGCTCCCAGTAGACGACCCACCTCCAAGGGGCGGAGGGCCCCTGGGGCAGCGCTGACTCACGCTCGCGTGGTTTCCACCAGTCTTTCAACTTGAGGGACCCTCACCAATCTGCGCTTAGCTAGGAGCTCCTGCGGGCGCCTCGCGACGCAGACCCTCGCACCGAATCCGGACTTCCGCGCTCCAGGCGTCCCGCACCTCCGCCCGTGACCCCTTCCCGGTACCTAGGTGGGCTTTTACTTAGCATTTAAAGGCGTTCCCTTTGAGGAAAAAGGATTTCGAAGCTCGACTGAATCCCTCCCTCTAGTCACAAGGTCTTTGCAGGTCTAAAGTTTCTCAATAAAACCGATTTGTGCCCGGCGGTGTGTGATGTGAGGATGGGGTGGCGGTAGGGGGTCAGGAGCCCACACGAACGCCTTGGAAACCTGAACGACCAGTTTGGGGCCGTAACCTCAATGTCTGGAGCCTGGGACGGGTCCAAGCGAGGGCTGCAGCTCTGTGGCCTCCGCTTGGACGCGGAGGGGAAGGACACAGCCAGAGAAGGCGGCTGCCTCAGGCGGGGGATGGGGAGTACTAATCTGAAAGTGGAGGCAGGGGAGGCTTAATGATTCTCCGACTGTGTTTTTGCAAAAAGCCCAACTCCTGTAAATTTCGGTAGACTGCCTACCTTCACCTTCCTTCCCCATATAAGTGCTCCCAAGACACAATGAAGAAATAAAAGACTGCAATTACAGCTGTGCTCCGACCTCGCGCCCCCCTCCCCCCCCCGCCCCCTCCACACACAGTCCAGTCGATTCAGGAGGTGGCTTTGCCTCTCGGCATGGGTGGTAGGTGGGTGGTTGGGATTTTAAAAAATGGGTCTGAACACTGATGTGCCCATGAACTCTAAGAAGCCCAATTATCAAAGGGGGAAAGGTAGACCCAAGCACATATTTGGAAAACGGAGTTGCCATTAATGAGCTGATCCATCCCCTCCTTCTCCCAAAGTGCTCAGCTCCTTCATCCTGGAGGAAAAGGTTATCTCTGCATCCCCCAAGCTTCCTCTCTGTCCGCCCACCCCCACTCCCCCAGCCACAAGCCATAGGGCTGCTGAACCGCTATAGACCCAAGACCCCCCTTTACCTGCAGTTCACCCCAGGCCATAACCCAGGGAATTCTTCAAGCCATCGCAGGTCTCAACTCTGCAGTTCTCTCTCATATACAGTTATCTTTCCTAAAGTGGGGGAAAGTAGAGCTAAGGATTTGGAAGAAGATCCTCAGAACTTGTAGGGACTCTGAGGGAAGCTGAGGAGGGGGCCCCTGACTAGGGTGAACCAGATTGGGTGGGGACTGGGGTATTGAATCCACTGAGCACCTGCTCACTTCCTCCCACAATATAATTGCTACAGCCAGTCTTAGAGGGGAAGACTCTAGAGAGTTCTCCCTCCCTCCTTCCTTCCCTTAGTCCCACCCGCCTTGCCTGGTCTTGCTTGCCTCCCAGTTTCCATGACAACTCCAAGGGAGCCCAAACTGGGGGCTTGAATGCCGGGGTGAGAGGAGGAGAGACGGAGTGAGGGTACCTCGGAAACTCTCCCCCTCCCTCTTCTCGGTCCCTTTAAGCTCCCCCCCCTCCCTGCTCTCCCTCCGCCCCCCGCCGCTGTCTTCATCTCTCCATCTCTGTGCTGCTGCCGGCTGCGCAATCCGCACACCAAGACTCCGACGCCAGCCAGGGACCCCACTCCCGCTACAGGGACTCTGTCCCAGCGAGACCACAGGCATGTCATCGGAAAAGTCAGGTAAAAAACAACAAAACCTGCCCTTTCCACCATCTCCAGACTCTCCCACCCCCCCATCCTTGGCCCCAACCCCCTCCCTGGGGGGGGGGAGGTTCTGTTTCATTCCCCTTCTGTCCAGCTCTTAACCCCCCCACCCCCCTTCTCTTTCTATATCCCTCCCTTCTCTTCCTTTCCTCCCTCCAATCTCAGCCTTGTCCCCTTGCCAACAACATGGAAAGGGGACAGGTTGAAAGGGTGAGGGAAGTACAAGAGTAGCCTAGCACCAGCCAGGTACTGCAGGGACAGCAGCACTGGCAGTGACAGATGGACAGATGACACTGGCTTGGATGGAGACATCCAGTGAAGATATATAAAGATATGGTCAGATGGAGGGTATGAGGGGAGTACAACCCAGAAGACCCTTCTTTATCTGCCCTGAGATACTGGGATTCCCAGAAAGGCTAGGGCACCCCTCCCCAGCGCAAGAAGGCAGTGTGGACTATGCCGACCTCCATGTGTTTATACAACTGTTGAACACATGTTAACATTGTTGCCATGTCTACATATGTGCACACACAGGACTAGCTCAGGTGGGCAAGTCCAAGGCAGCCATAGCTTGGGTGGCAAGTGAAAGCTGAAGACAGAAGAGTGGAGGAGAGTTGTGACCTCAAAACTAGATTGAAAAAAGGAAGGGGGGGCAGATGGCCTAGATACAACCCCTGTTCCTGCCCCAAGACCAAGAGATGGCTTCTCACCCATCTCCTCTGTCTCTCCCATTATCTTTCTCCATCCCTGGCCCTCTGTGTCTCTCCCTTATCTCCTTCCTTATCTCTTCTCTGCTGGGTCTTGTCTCTGTCCCCATACCCTCTCCTCGGCTCTCAGGACTCTCAGACTCGGTCCCTCACACCTCTCCACCACCCTATAATGCCCCCCAGCCCCCGGCCGAACCCCCCGCCCCACCCCCACAGGCAGCCCCTTCCTCTCACCACCACCACCACCACCACTACCACCAGTCCGGGACTGCCACCCTCCCGCGCTTAGGGGCAGGCGGCCTGGCTTCTTCGGCGGCCACTGCTCAGCGCGGCCCCTCATCATCCGCCACCCTGCCGCGGCCACCACACCACGCCCCGCCCGGCCCGGCCGCCGGGGCGCCCCCACCCGGCTGTGCTACCTTGCCCCGCATGCCACCCGACCCTTACCTGCAGGAGACTCGCTTCGAGGGCCCACTGCCCCCGCCGCCGCCAGCCGCCGCCGCTCCGCCCCCGCCGGCGCCCTCTCATACTGCCCAGGCTCCTGGCTTCGTGGTGCCCACGCACACGGGGGCGGTAGGCACGCTGCCACTGGGGGGCTACGTAGCCCCCGGCTACCCCTTACAGCTGCAGCCTTGCACTGCCTACGTGCCGGTCTACCCGGTGGGCACGGTGAGTACAGGGGCCGGGGAGGAAGAGGTGGGGACAGATTGGGGCGCTGGTGGGATAGAGAAACAGGGCCAGGAGACCAGGCAGGTTCCTAGGACAAGGCCTAGGGAGAGGAGGGACTGAGGAAAGGCTTGGGAATGTGTGTGTTTGTGTGTGTGTGTGTGTGTGTGTGTGTGTGTGTGTGTGTGTGTGTGTGATGTGTGTGTGATGTGTGTGTGATGTGTGTGTGATGTGTGTGTGCGTTGGGATCTGGAAGTCAGTTGGGGTCAGAGATCAGGGTCTGGGAAGGGGAACAGAGCACAGAAGTCCAGAGGAAGTTTGAAAGAGGGAAAGGAGGGAGGAGGAGAAGAAATGAAACCTGGGGACCAAGGAGGAGAAGGGAGAAGAAACCTGGAACTGACTGAGTGGAGAAGGCTCGGCAAATATTCGGGGAGAATAAACAAGGCCTGGAGTGAGCCAGGAGAGCACTGGTACGGCCCATACCTTATGGGGAGGGAGTGTGGAGACCGCTAAGAATATAGGGCAATGACAGCAATGAAGAGAAGAGAGGGATGTATGGGGGGATTTATGGGTGTCATGGAAGGGTAGTGGATAAATTCCTTTGAGAAACAACGTGCAAGAATGATGCTTTAAAAACCACTCAGCCAGACGCAGAACGTTGGTGGGCTCAGAGAGGATGGAAATGACGTCCTGTTCTCTCCCTGCAACCTTCCTTCCACAGCCCTATACAGGCGGGACCCCGGGGGGAACAGGAGTAACCTCCGCGCTCCCCCCGCCGCCCCAGGGCCCAGGGTTGGCCCTGCTGGAGCCAAGGCGCCCGCCGCACGACTACATGCCCATTGCGGTGCTGACCACCATCTGCTGCTTCTGGCCTACAGGCATCATCGCCATCTTCAAGGCAGTGCAGGTGGAAGGGGAGTCGAGGGCGGCGTCTGGGAAGGGCAGCTTCACTGGGTTTTCCTATTCTAACGGAGTGCGGGATGTTCTGGGGAGCATCTCAGAGGGAACAGCAGCTCTGATCCTCTTCCTCCTGCCCTTCCCCCGCAGGTACGCACGGCCTTGGCCCGCGGAGACATGGTGTCTGCCGAGATCGCTTCACGCGAGGCCCGGAACTTCTCCTTCATCTCCCTGGCGGTGGGCATCGCAGCCATGGTGCTCTGTACTATCCTCACCGTAGTCATCATCATCGCCGCGCAGCACCACGAGAACTACTGGGATCCGTAAGGACTCACCCGACCCGGCCCCACCCCGCGCCCCTCAACCTCCCAAGCGCATTCTGCAGCCACGCCGCGGATCCAGTGGGTGCCCCGCACACCTGCCTCTGGGACCACCAAATTTCGATACATCCTAAACTCGGCCTCCACGGAACTTCTCGCCTTGCGGGCACGCTCCGAATCCAGTTCCTCAGGAACCCCGAAAAAAAACCCACCCCCAGAAATACCACTTCCCAGGATCCGCGCCAAATGCCCGGCCCTCAGTCACTCCAGTCCCCCGCCGCCTCTAAATGCAGCGCCCCCAGCCGAGCTCCCTCGGTGTTCGCTCCCCAGCCGGAGACTGGTCCCCAAAGCCCCGCCTCCTCTATAGGCTCCGCCCCGGCTCTGACAAAACCCCGCCTCCAGGTCGGCAGGCTCCGCCTTCTTTTCATCCCCGCGGGGTGATTCAGTCCAGTGATTCGGTTGTGGCGCTAGGCCTACCCCAAGACTGACACACTCTTTCCCTTCTCCCGGCGCAGGGGCCTAGCCCCAGGGTAGCCACGCCCCCACGCTCTCTCATCTTTTCGTAGTACAGTTTTGTCTCCTCCTGCCCGGTCTTTCCCTATTTTCTTGCTAATCCCAGAACGTCTACTTTTGGAATTTTTGAAATGAGATGGGGAGGTTCCCAGTTTAGGACCTTTCACCCCGGGATGACGAAAGTCCTCGTTCTCTGTAAATATTCCCTTCCACCTATCCCAACCAGTGGGCAGCTGGGCAGAAGGTAACCCAGGGTACGGACCTCCCAACGTCGGGAGGAACCTGTCCGCTCCCCGCTCCCTTCAGCGGTCCCCACCTTGTTCTGATTTGTGTGTGAGTGTGTGTGTGAATTTCTGAAAGAATATTAAAGAGACTAAGTGAATTTATCACCTGCAATTCCGAAGACTACAGACTTGCAAAGACCCTCCTCTTTCGTTTGCCCCCTTTACTTCCCCTTAGCTTCCCTTCCAAGGGAAAGAAAGAAAACGAACAGAGACAAAAATGGGAGGAACAAATCTCCAAGACACCAGAAAGGCACAACTATGGGGGCTGGGGACGCGGGCGAGGGGGGTTGGAGGAAGGTGTCTCCTTAGGAATCCCACCAAGGAGATCTGGTATGAGGTCCATTCTTCGAGGGGATTTCTTTCCCTAGCATATATTTTCCACTTCCTACTAGACTGGGCTTAGGGCTTTTGAAGAGAGAGGATTTACAAGTAGACCCAAGTATCTATCCCCACAACTCCAGGAAATCAGGAGAACAGGACAGACTATTCTGAAGTTGGTCAGGGATCGAGTGACAGGGAAAAGATGCCAACTGCCTACAGCTGTTCCTGCCTTCAGGCCAGAGGGTGGCAAAACAACCTGAATTAGAGCCCTACATGGTTTGTTGTACCTGTATAGGCAAAGGGAGCAGAGTGCTATGGGAAGCCTTCGCAGTCCATTCAGGTTGCTATAACAAAAATATTATTGACTCGGTGACTTATAAGCCACAGAAATTTATTTCTCACAGTTCTGGAGGCTACAAGTCTGAGCATAGCATAGTCGGGTGAGGGCCCTCTTCTGAGTTACAGACTTCTCATTGAATCCTTACTTGTTGGAAGGGGCAAGGGAGATCTATAGGGTCTCTTTTATAAGAACACTAATCCCGTTCATGAGAGCGCCACCCTCTTAATCTAAGCAACTCCCAAAGACCCCAACCTCCTAATACCATCAAATTGTGCATTACGATTTCAACATACAAGTTTTGGAGGGACCACAAACATTCAGATCACAGCAGAGCCCCAGGGAGGAAGTCACTAGGCTCTCAAAGTCCAGCTGGAGCTAATTGCCCTCTCCTACCCTGAGGTCAACAAAGAGGCCTCTGGTGGGGGTGGGGGCAGTGCATAAGCAGTGGGCTTGATATCTTCAGCTGTACACCTGCAGGCCAGGGTTCAATGGTGAATTTGTGCATTCATACGACGTACATCTACAGGATGCTGGTGAGACATCTGCTGAAACAATGAATGTGAACACTGACCTCATGGGGTTTATGATCTAGACGCAAAGCCGTGCACTGAGACAGGAGACATGGAAGGAGGATGGGATGGAGTATGGAAATTGTGGGCTCTCGTTTGGACATTTCAGATTTGATGTGCTTTGCTCACCAAACAGCTTGAAAAGAGAATTTACATTTACACATTGGTTCCACTTCCTCACCACCTACTCACTACCCCCCCCACATACCTTAAATTAAGTATTGTCAGGAATGTGTCTGTGTCTCTCATACCCACTATTTTTTAACCCTTTATAAAAAAAAATTTTTAACCCTTTAAAATATGCTCCCACTCCCTACTCTATTCAAACTGCTCTCTCAAACCGTTCCCAATGAATGACCAGAAGTTACCAGGAACCAAATCAATGGTATTTGCCTAGTATGTGCACACTACCTCTCTGAACCCGCCTATGTCTGTTCCTTGACCCTAGATTCTCCACTCCCCTGATTCAGGGACATGTAGTCTTTCCCCCCTTTACTTCCACACATACTTCTCATCATCCCCCCTCCCCCTCTCCTCTCTTTCTTTCTCCTCCCTTCCCCTAAACGTCTCTCTAGATTTTTGTCCTTTTCTGAGACTTTCCCTTGAAAATCTCATCTACTCCAAACTCAGATATCATTTCTAACTAAATGTTTCTCTGCCATAGACAGAATATTTGTGTTCTCCCCCAAATTCATATGTTGAAATCTCATCCTAGTGTGATGGCCTTTGGGAGGTGATTAGGTAATGAGGACAGACCCTCATGAATGGGATTAGTATCCTTATAAAAGGGACCCCAGAGAGTTCCCTTGCCCCTTCCACCACATGAGGACACAGTGAGAAGACAACCTTTGTGTACCAGAGGGGGCTCTCACCTTATACCAAAGCTGCCAGCACCTGGATCTTGGACTTCCCAGTCTCCAGAACTGTGAGAAATGTCTGTTGTTTATAAGCCATAAACTGCAAACCATGCAGTTTATGGTATTTTGTTAAGGTTGACTGAGTTGACTGAGACATTCTCCAACCTATATACATGTAGGCACTCTCGCAGTGCCAGTGGAATACGGCCATGGGAACCATGCTCCTGATCCTTTAAATTCAGCATGTTCCAAACCAAAATGATGAAATGCCATGGAAAACCTGCTTCCTTGTTTCTGTTAAAGACCATTTCCCCATCATCCTTATCTAAAAACTTGATGCTTCCTCCATCTCCCTCCTGCCTTTGCTTTTGGTGTGCTATCAAGCCAAATCAATTCTGTCATCATAATAATTTTTTCTTTTTTTCATAATATCTTTTGAATCCATAACTTTTCCCTAGCCTCATCTGAAAAATGACTTCATCTAGGATTGCTGCAACGCTTCTCTAAAAAATCTCCCTACTTCTTACCTCTTGCAGCTCCCAGTCTCCCTCAACACTGCTGTCCCTAAACTCATTTCTTTTATAACTCTGCTGCTCAAAAGCCCTTCAAGAGTCCCTATTTCAAGAGTCCCTATTGCTTACTCAATTATTTATAAAATTGTAATTTGGCCTTTAACCATTTCCATAATTTAGAAACATCCAGCTTTCTCTCTTCAACCCAATCTCTAACCAAACCGAATTACTCATCATTCCCACCCCCAGGTCCCTGCCCAGCTGTTCTCAAATCTTAGACCTCTTTCTCTAAACTCTCTTTTTTTAAAAAAATTTATTTATTTATTTATTTGACACACACAGAGAGAGAGAGAGGGAATGCAAGCAAGGGGAGTGGGAGAGGGAGAAGCAGACTCCCCGCTGAGAGGGGAGCCCGATCCCAGGACCCCAGGATCATGACCTAAGCCAAAGGCAGACACCCAACAACCGAGCCACCCAGACACCCTAAACTCTCTCTCTTAAAAACCAAATTGTTTGCTGCTTGTCATGCGTTTCAGACCACATCTGAGCTTGTGCTCATGATGTCCTCGTCCTTCACATCTGTATCCCCACTTGGCCGAAATTTACCTATCCCCTGAATCAAGCCAGAAGGAATTTCTCTCCTGTGGGTTGGACTAAAGCAGTGGTTTCTAAACAGAGTTCCAGGCATTCTGTGGAGCACTGATTCTTACCCCTGGCTATACATTAGAGTCATCTGGGAGCATTTAAAAATCCCAAAGCCCAGGTCACATCCCGAACCAATGAAATCACAATCTCTAGAGGTGGGACTCAGGCATCAGTACTTTTTTAGACATCCCCAGGTAATTCCAAAGGGGAGCTAAGGTTGGGAATTACAGGCTTAGAGGCAGTTTAGGGACCACAAAGAGATAAGGGGGAAGCCCAAAAGGTATGGCTTCAACTAGAGCAACTTTCTTTAATAGAAAGATATACAGGTCTAACACCTATACATCATTCACTTTATCTGCATTTTCCCATCTCTTCCCACCTGAGATCTTGATGTACACATTTTACTTGGAGAGCTGCTTGCAGGCAGGAGCCAAATTTGGCTTATCTCTGGTTTTTAGTTCCTCATCAGGTAAAACCTCTTGTACCCACCTTTGAACTCAATTGAATGGAAAAGAATTAGGTAGAGAGAGGAGAAAGTGAATCACAATGACTTCTTCCAGATCATTTCCCCCAGATTCCTGGAGTGAAGTGAAAGTATACTCATTTGGTTCTGGAGTGAAGTGAAGGCATATTCCAATTTGATTCTCCACCCACTTTACCTCAATTCCCTCCCTGCAAGGTACCCTTGGCTCTTACACCACCATTGACAGAAATTCCATCCTCTGGGAGAGGCTCTGGCCCCTTCTAACATCTACTCGGGAGATTTAATTTCCCCATGATTTGATTCTGGGTCATCATTCCCCCTCATTCACTGAAAATTTAGTACCTAGGTTACTGCCTTCCTCTCTATCACCACCTCTGTCATTTCATTATTTCTGGTGGCTTTGTTATCCCTGTACATAACCATCTAGCATACTGGTCAGTTCCTGGCCTTCCTCACTTCCATTGAGGGTTTCCCCCACTCCTTAGCTACTCTTCTCCCACTGTCATACCTTCAACTTGGTTACCATAAATAAATGCCATCTCTCCCAAATCTGTTCAGTCTTTGCATGTCACCCCCTCGTCCATTCAGCACCCTATTCCAAAAATTCCTCAATCCCACTCAGGTCTTCCATCCATCAACTCTCTCACTCCTCATTGATATTTGATCCCCTCAATTTTTTATCCCCCTCATTACCCAGTGTAAATCCCAAGGTTCAAAACTATCATCACCTCTCAGCCCTGTCCTTGTATTCTTCGCCCCTCTCCTTCAGACACATTTTAGTCCTAATTCGATTCAACTCTCTCTGTTCCACACCTGCACCCAACAGCTGAATGTGTCTGAGGAAAAATACACAGTCATATTGTTTGGTCTCACCTCCTTTCAGCCCTCACTATGGCCTACTCACATTTCCCCTGGCAGTTCACATTCCCCAAATCTGAAGCCACAATTTCACAGGATGATGACCTTTCTTCCTATTCAGTGAGAAAACAGAAATTTTCAGAAGAGATCTTCCTCCCGGTTTCACTCCCAAATCTACTAGGCCACCTGCATCTCGGCTGTATTTACTGCCTTCTTCTTGTTACTGCAGAGAACCTGACCTGCTCCCAGACCCTACCTCATCTGTGTATTGGGATCCAGTCCCTTCTTACCTCTCAGAAACAGGACTTTTGAAATTAACTCCTATCTCTCCTGCACAATTAGTTTTCCCCCTTTCCTGAAACTTCCCCACCATCATACAAAGATGTTGTAATAATATAGTTCCTCTTTGAGAAGAAAAAAAAAAAAAAACACCTCATTTTCTACTCACCTATGCAGTGAAAGCACAACATTCAGAAGAGTGCATACTGGGGCACCTGGATGGCTTAGTCGTTAAGCATCTGCCTTCGGCTCGGGTCATGATCCCAGGGTCTTGGGATCCAGCCCCACATTGGGCTCCCTGCTCCACGGGGAGCCTGCTTCTCCCTCTCCCTCTGCTGTTCCCCTGCTTGTGTTCCCTCTCCCTCTCTGTGTCTCTCTCTGTCAAATAAATAAATAAAGTCCTAAAAAAAAAAAAAAAAAAGAGCGGATACCCCTTGGCAGGAGAGGAATTTCAATCAGAGAGGAATATACACAGGGAATTTTAATAACAAGAAAATTTTATTTTTCTCTTTTTTAAGATTTATTTATTTATTTTAGAGAGAGAGAGAGAATCTGCTGCAGACTTCCTGCTGAGCAAAGAGCATGACACAGGGCTTGATCCCAGGACTCTGAAATCATGACCTGAGCAGAAATCAAGAGTCAGATGCTTAACTGACTCAGCCACCGAGGCGCCCCAGGAATATTTTATTTCTTAAGCTGCATGATGGTTATTAAATCACTTTGTAATATATACGCACCAAGATTGAGAAACTTGGGCTAGACCATCTGCAACTTTTGACACAGTAGAATGCTCCTTCCTCCTTCAAATGCTTTCTTCACTTAAATATTCTTTCTGGATCCAACTAAAGAAAGTATTATATTCCCTAGTTCCTTATTTGCTTCTCCTTCTGTCTTCATTGACAGCTCCTACTTCTCTTCCAGACTCCTACATATTAGACAGCCTAGGCACTCTTCCCTTGATCCTCTCCCTGATCCAAGCTCCCATGCTGTATTGTCCCTTGATTAGCCCCTTAATTGGATTTTCTCCTTCCATTTTTGACTGATACAGTCCTTCCTCCATGGAGAAATCAGAATGATCTTTTAAATTACCAGATGATATCATTCACCTTGTTCAAACCTTCTGATGGCTACCATATATACACATAGAACAAAATCTAAAATACTCACATTGACCTATGAAGCCTACCTGACCTTGTTCTTCCCTAGCTTTTGCCTTGCTTACTCTGCTCCACCCACTCTGGCCTCCTTGCCGCTCTCTTAACTGCTATAGATTTAACATAAAAATCCTATTCCCTCTGCCTCAGGGCCTTTGCACTCCTATTTTTCTCTCCCTGGACACTCTTCCTCCAGTTATCTGCATGCCTGTTCCCTTACATCAATTATGTCTTTGCACAAATATCACTACCACAAGGAGGATATTTCCCCATCACTTGATTAAAAACAGCGCAGTGCCTGGTATTGTGGTCATAATGCATGGTCAAGACTCAGTAAAGAGCAGCTCTTATCATTAAATGTTTCACTGTGGAAAAGCCTGCCTCTCATATCTTCATCCTGCCTCAAAACCCTGCCTATAAGGGATATACAAGCAAAATACTTTGGGAGAAAATAGGAGGGAGAAACAATTTTGATATAAATCCCAGAAGAACTAAAACCACAGAAACCACCAAAGCTAAACAGAAGGGGAAATTTATTTAGCCTTTGGAAAGCTAGAATTTTTGTCTCTCATGCTGATGATAAATGGCAGAGAGTAAGTGCAGCATATGGTTCCATGTGGTGAGTATGGAATGCAGGGGAATGTGCGGGCATAAAAAATTCCAACCAGCTTGGATGTCTGGTGACAGGACAGCCTGCATGGAGTATTGAAATAGTCTGGGAAAGCTGAGATTGACAAGCCAGCGATGAATAATACTGAATATAAAGTGGCTTTCATTTCCTTTTTTTTTTTTTTAAGATTTTATCCACCCATTTGACAAAGAGAGATCCCAAGTAGGCAGAGAGGCAAGCAGAGAGATAGGGGGAAGCAGGCTCCCCACTGAGCAGAGAGCACAACTCGGGGCTAGATCCCAGGACCCTGAGATCACAGAAGGCAGAGGCCCAACCCACTGAACCACCCAGGGCCCCCGTGGCTTTCATTTCCTTATCCCTTCAGCCTTGTGTTGCTTCCTTCACCTGCAGTAAATCCTTTCAATCTCTTCAGATCACAATTATGGCCATCCTCCAAAGCTCAACCCTCTGGACTCTTTTTCAGATCACCCCCAGTTGGAAATGACTTCCCTGACACTTACACTTTCATCTTTGGCATCTGGAGCTTTTGTTAACTCTGACACCTTACTCTTTATTGGACTACTGATGGGGATCTCTATATTTATCTCCATTTTTCTTATTTATTTATTTTAATTAACATATAATGTATTATTGGTTTCAAAGGTACAGGTCTGTGATTCATCAGCCTCATATAATACCCAGTGCTCATTATATCACATTCCCTCCTTAATGTCCATCACCCAGTTACCCCATCCCTCCACCCATCTCCCCTTCAGCAACCCGCAGTTGGTTTCCTACAATTAAGAGTCTCTTATGGTTTATTTTCCTCTCTGGTTTCATCTTGTTTATTTGTTTTCCTTTCCTGATGATCTTCTTTTTTGTTTCTTAAATTCCACATCTCAGTGATATCATATAATTGTCTCTCTCTGACTTATTTTGCTTAGCATAATACCCTCTAGTTCCATCCACATCATTGCAAATGGCAATATTTCAATTTTTGGTGGCTGCATGATATTTCATTGTGTGTGTGTGTGTGTGTGTGTGTGTGTGTGTGTGTACCACATCTTCATTACCCATTCACCTATTGATGAGCATTTGGGTTCTTTCCATAGTTCGGCTATTGTGGGCATTGCTCCTATGAACACTGGGGTGCAGGTGCCCCTTCAGATCATTACATTTGTGTCTTGTAAATATCTAGTAGTTCAATTGATGGGTCATAGGGTAGCTCTATTTTGACTTTTTGTATCTCCATGTTTCATTGATAAATTCTGAGTACTCAGTAAAGATTATTGAATGAATAAGAATCTTACTTCACTCATTTAGAGGGCAGGTGTCACATGCTTTGTGTGTATGGAGACAACAGGTAATAACCACCAGCTCACAAATTATCTTGTACCAGCTCCTGAACCTCTTCTCAGCTTCTGCCATCAGGTTAGATCTTTGATGAAGGTAAAACAATGCCCCCATGGAGCAGAAACAGACCCATAACAAACTGATGGTTGCCAGAAGGGAGGGGGCCAGGGGATGGGCAAAGTCTGTGAAGGAGAGCGAGGGATACAGGCTTCTGGTTATGGAATGAATAAGTCATAGGGATTAAAGGTACACCGTAGGGGATATGGTCAATCTTATTATAATAGTTGTATGAGTGACAGATGGTCTTTACACTTGTGGTAAGCATGGCATAACTTATAGACCTGTCCAATCATTACATCATACACTTGAAACTAATGTAACATTGTGTGTCAACTATACTTCAATTAAAAAAACACGCGCACAAAATACCCTTATGGGATAGGGCAAGGAGAGTAGCAGAATATGGCCAGATCCTCTGGGCCATCTTGGAAGGAGGTGACTCAGAAAGAAGTACGGACAGATGGAAGTGACTTAAATGATTTAAAAACATTTATAAGTAAATCCTCAGAAACTTGTCAAACATGGGGATTTCCCTCAGAATGATCTTCAACAGCATTAAATGCCCCCTATAATGACTTGGATGAAGGGAGAATTGTTCCAGCATAGGGTTTATTGTCCATAATCACAGATTGCAGAAGCAGTGACACCCCACCCCCAAGTCCTTCCATTCTCCCAGATGTCCCTTTGACTTTGACTTTCTTAACACAGAGTCTTCCTTCATCACATTCTCCTTCCAGAGTTTCCTGTGTGCTTCTCCCTGCCCCCCCCATCCCTTTCACCTGAGGCAGGAGAAATGTCTTAGACAGGCACAGGGTAAGTCATGCCCCAAAGCATCCATACAATCAGGTGTTGGTGAGGTTTGTCCTTGCAACACCAAAAGAAGAGAGAGAACAGAGGACACTTGTAGTAGGAGGTAGGGATTGAATCTAGTCACTGGACAAGAAGGTTCCTTTTCATCTCCTTCCCTCAAGGCTGCTCTTCTTCCAGTTCACTCTCAAATCTTTAGGGGAAAGAGAAAGGAAACATTGCTCCTTCCTCACTTCCTCGTCCAAGCTTCTACCCCAACAGGTAAGCAAATTTTCACTTGTCATCCTCTTTTTATGTCCTCCTCAGATCCCATGTTCTCTATGCAGGCCTGGGGATATAATCCTCCCAGCTTGTTTCTCTGCTTCTTCCTAATTCCTCAATGACTATCCCTAGAGAGCTGAGCCCCAGCAGAATGAGGCTCAAGGGGCAGGGAACCAGAAGAGAGCAGGCAGTGAGTCAGTTAACATTCATGCAGCAACACTTTGTGGAAGAACCAATGCTCTGCCCTATTTCTGAGTCTGTGTATCTTTTAAAAAAAAAAAGATTTTATTTATTTGAGAGAGAGAGAGAGAGCATGAGAGAGAGCATGAGAGGGGAGAAGGTCAGAGGGAGAAGCAGATTCCACGTAGAGCTGGGAGTCCGATGTGGGACTTGATCCTGGGACTCCGGGATCATGACCTGAGCCTAAGGCAGTCGTTTAACCAACTGAGCCACCCAGGCGCCCTAGTCTGTATATACAAAACAGGGAGAGGGCTATTTTGACATAATTCTGTGTGTACTGATGAAAATACCTCCCCTTCTGGCTGTCCTGATATGGTCCTTGTAGTCTGGGGCACAATGGCAGGTTATTAGAGAGCAAACTGGAGAAGGAGCCAAAGTGAGGTACTAAGAACATTATTCTCGTTCCCTGAAGAGCTGTGGTGGCTCAGCCTGTGCTGGGAGCTGGTCAAGCAAGGCTGAATCACAAAAGGGTCCTATATCTTTTATAGGAGTAGAAGGACCAGTTTTCCACTGACACACCCAACAGGGCAGGTTTTCCCAGTTATATATGCAAAATATAGTACAAACTGAAGGGGCACAGAGCAAAGGTGACAAGAATGGGATGCGTTATTCTAGAATCATGCTATTCAAAGTGTGGTCCATGGATCAGCAGCATCACCATCCAAGAACTTGTTAGAAATGCAGAATCAGCACAAATGAACTATTGGGACTTCATCAAGATAAAAAGGTCTTG
>CM052802.1:92351169-92375954 GCA_028533885.1 Nasua narica | reverse complement strand
GGCATGTGGTATCCTGGGTGGGATCCTGGGACAGAAAAAGGTCAGTGGGCAGAAAGTAAGAAATCTGAGTAAAGTAGACTTCAGAGAAGGGAGGGGAGGGAGGAAGGAAAAAAGAAAGGGAGGAAGGAAATGCAGAATGCCATAGACCCCACTCCAGACTTCCTAAATCAGAACCTGAGATGTAAGTTTCCTGGGGTTATATGCATGCACATCAAAGTCTGAAAAGCACTAAGATATCCCAAGGAAAAAGACTTGAGAGCCAATGATGAATATGAGGGAACAGGTAAGGAGAAGCTTCGGGTGATCCCATAAGGGGACAGAGGCAGCTGGGGAGAAAGAGGCCTGAGAGTTTCTCTTTTTTTTCTGAGAGTTTCTCTTGCAGCTCCAGGGATTGAATGGGAGAAGGAGAGGCTGTTTGGCTCCGGCAGGGAGCCTGGAACACAGGGATAAGGAGAATAGCACAGATGGGCCTGAGGTCTCAGATAAAAAGACTGCTACCGCTGTCATTCACCACCAGCTCCGCCATCCCTCACTCTCCCTCATGAACCCCAATTTCCCATTCCAGGACTTCTCTAGACTTTTAGTCTCAAAAACCTGGCCAGTCGGACTCCGCCTAGCTGGGTTTGATTCGGCCAGGATCGGTTGCTAAGGCCTAGAGCTTCCCGGTTGCAGGGGGAAGTGATGTCACGTCCAGAAGGCGGGCCAATCAGCCCTCTCCCTCCTCCGGATTGGCTGCCAGGAATTTGATTAGATTCGCAGTCTGGCGGGCTCCAGCGTTAGCTGTCATTGTCTCCAGATGCCCCTGGCCCTCGGCCGTCCTCTCCGCCTGGAGCAAGACTCTGAAAATTGTACTCAGGAAGCACTTGGCTTCGGAAGGAGAGGTGATTCAAATGGTCCGGCCATTGCCACCAGGCTAGGCGTTTTGGCCTCCCAGGTACTTTTTGACATGATCGGGTGTCCGTAGTTGGGGCGGCTACCCGAACCGCAGGGATTTGTGGAATTTATAGTTCCGGATTGGGTCTGGGTTAGTTCGTGGGTGGACCGGAGGAGGCTCGAGCCCGACAGAGGTTTTTGGAGGAAAAAAAAAAAAAAAGACTTTGAGGACTGGGGGACTGGGTCCCAGAAGGACGGGAGAGAACGAAAAGGGAATCTAAATAATAACCCTGCCATCAGCATTGTTTTAGTTTTCTTTTCAGGTGCTGACCTGAAACTGATCATCCCATTTGACCAAAACTTCACCCACGGTGGAAGGGACCAGGCAGCCAAATGGAGACGCCACCAGTCAGTCCAATGGGAAAGAAGGACACCTCGCAACCACAACAACAATGGGAAAAGAACCCTCAGGAGAACCTTGATTCAACTACCCAGATTAGGCAGCAGCCCCGAGACCCTCCTACTGAAATCCTTGAGCTGAGAGTGAGCCCAAATCCAGCCAGCCAAATTCTAGAGAAACTTCAAGGGACTGAAAAACTGGCAGCTGGACTTCAAGGAGACTCTGCTAAGTCTCATGGATCAACCAGTGAGATGCCAGAACCCCTTCAAGCTTCTGATCTCTGGTACTGCCCCGATGGGAGCTTTGTTAAGAAGATCATAATCCGTGGCCATGGCTTGGACAAACCCAAGCTAGGCTCCTGCTGCCGGATACTGGCTTTTGGGTTTCCTTTTGGGTCAGGCCTGCCAGAGGGCTGGACAGAGATAACTATGGGGTTAGGCCAGTGGAGGGAGGGGACTTGGGGGGAGCTCATAGAGAAATGCTTGGAGTCCATGTGTCAAGGTGAGGAGGCAGAGCTTCTGCTCTCTGAGCACTCTGAATCTCCTTTCAGGCTCACACTGGCCTCCTTCACTCAGGGCAGGGACTCCTGGGAGCTGCAGGCCAGTGAGAAGGAAGCCCTGGCCAGGGAAGAACGTGCAAGGGGCACAGAATTATTTCGAGCTGGGAACCCTGAAGGGGCTGCCAGATGCTACGGACGGGCTCTTCGGCTGCTGCTGACTTTACCCCCACCCGGCCCCCCAGAACGAACGGTTCTTCATGCCAACCTGGCTGCCTGTCAGTTGTTGCTAGGGCAGCCCCAGCTGGCAGCCCAGAGCTGTGACCGAGTGCTGGAGCGGGAGCCTGACCATTTAAAGGCCTTGTACCGAAGAGGGGTTGCCCAGGCTGCCCTTGGGAACCTTGAAAAAGCAACTGCTGACCTCAGGAAGGTGCTGGAGGTAGACCCAAAAAATCGGGCAGCCCAGGAAGAGCTGGGAAAGGTGATCATTCAGGGGAAGAAACAAGATGCAGGGCTGGCTCAGGGTCTGCGCAAGATGTTTGGCTAATTAAAAGTTAAATTTTAAGAGACAGGAACCTGTGAATTGTGGTTTATACTGTGAGATTTTTGAGGAGACCCAGAGGGAGGGTTTCCGCCCGTGTCCTAGTCCCAGCTTTTGCCTTCCTAGGGAGGTAGCAGTGGTCTCAGTGGACCTCTTTCCCTCCTTCACCTATAAATAGCCATATGATCACGTGTGCCACATTTTGGGGGGGGTTATCCATATCCGAAGATGAATGCAAGATACATAAACGACTAAATTTAGGACTGACAGGGGACATGGCAGGCCTTTACACCCCAGGAACTACAACTCCCAGGCTCTTTCTTGTTGGCTCCTGTTCGGCGCATGCGCAAACTATACGGCCCTGTTGAGTGGGAGTGCTCCCCTCCTGCCGCGCTCCCATTGGCCCGGCCTGTCCAGCCTCCTCATGTACTCAGCACCCAGGTCTCTTACTGGTCGGTAGAGCTTCCGGGGCGCCCCCGTTTTTTTTTTAAGAGTCATCTGATTAGTTGATGATGGGGAGAGGCGGGCCTTGGGAACGGTCTCATGGTTGGGGGGCGGGCGGGAAAGATGGCGGAACTGATGCTCCTCAGCGAGATTGCGGACCCAACACGTTTTTTCACGGACAACTTGCTGAGCCCGGAGGATTGGGGTCTGCGGAGTGAGGCCTCGGGGAGGGAGGAGGGCTGTGGCATGCTGTGCTCCTGAGGCACGCAGGGAGGAAGCGGAGGTCCACAGAAGAATGCTGGGCAAATACGGAATCCATCACCCGAAGGAGGGCGGAGCCGGGGGGCTCGTTGTGCTTTCGGGGGATGCGGGAGTTGGGATAGACCTCTACTCCCTGCGGAAACCTCGAGTTGTTCCGGGGTGGGGGAAGGAGGAGCTGAAGTTCTTTGGCTGTATCGCGTTTCAAGTGGGCGGGCGGTAGGTCTGGCTGAGCCGAGCCAATGAGAGATGGGCCCAGGGCTGTGTGTGGATCTGTAGGCTGGGCCAACCGACGACCCCCCTGACGCTCTGCATCTCTCGCAGATAGCACCTTGTACACTGGCCTGGATGATGTGGCGGAGGAGCAGACGCAGCTCTTCCGCTGCCCACAGCAGGATGTCCCGGTATTGCTCCCGCAGCCTTGTCTCTAACCTTTGTTGGGTGGGAGTTGCCCTGGACTCAGCCCGAGACCGGAGCTCATGCAGCTGTTATCTTCTTCACATTCTTGCCATCTAATGTCCTCTTTTATTCAGTTTGGCAGCAGCTCCCTGGACGTGGGGATGGATGTCAGCCCCCCTGAGCCACCTTGGGACCCCTTGCCTATCTTCCCAGGTAAGATATCTTTTTTGACGGGTGCCTGGGTAGCTCAGTTGGTTGAACCTTCGGCTCAGATCATGATCGTCAGAGTCCTGGGGTAGAACCTGCATCAGGCTCCCTGCTCAGAGGGGAGTCTGCTTCACCCTCTGCCCCGCCCCCCATTTTCTCTCTCTCTCTCTCTCAATAAATGGAATCTAATACACACACACACACACACACACACACACACACACTTTGTGATTCCCGCATCATCCTTCCAAAAGCCTCTCTTTCCACTGTTTCCCAGGAACTACAGAAGTCCCTGTATCCTCATACTTTCTCTTCATAAGTGCCTGTGCACTCCTCTCTCCTTCAGTCCCTTATTATGTGTTCTTTCCCTTTTGTTCCAGGTGAGGGGAATCCCCACTTCCATGTCTTTGGACACTTTTTGGACTACTCAGGCTCTGCTTCCCACTGATTCTCTAATCCTTTTCTTCCAGATCTTCAGGTGAAGTCTGAGCCATCCTCTCCCTGCTCCTCTTCCTCCCTCAGCTCCGAATCATCCCATCTTTCCACAGAGCCCTCCAGCCAGGTGAGAGCCATCTCCCTCCTTCTACTGTTTGTGATAGGGACTGTGTTCCGTTCCCTTCACACATAGATGCTGAGAAAATGTTTTGTGTGCTATAGGTCATAGAATAGTGGTGGTGCCTTTGAATTTCTTTAATATCCGCCTTTTACATGTCTCTGCTGTGGTTGTTTAAAAAAAAGGAGTCTTTTTAATATACAGAGATATGTGGCAGCCATGGTGGGGCTGGGAAGAAGACAGTTGTTAGCTGCTGAGAATTCTAGAATTGCTCTTACCCAAGTTGTCCGTCTAAGGCAATATTTAAAATCATGAGACTTCTTCAACCCTCCCAGGAATAAAGTAGAAAGAGAAAATGAGGGGCCTGAGACAGCTTTGGGAGATGCTTAGTACCATTCAAACCAGAATGTCAAATAATTAGTAAGCTCTAAAGTTTTTGTTCTTGCTCTTGCTCTCAACACCTTCCCTTGTTTTCTTTTCTTTTTTGTGCCCCCCCCCCCCCCACTTTACCTCTCACTCTCACCTAGGCCTCTGGTGTAGGGGAGGTGCTGGTTGTGAAGACAGAGTCCTTGGCACCCCCACTCTGCCTCCTAGGAGATGATCCAACATCCCCATTTGAAACCATCCAGATCAATGTGGGTCCCACCTCTGATGACCCCTCAGGTAATAAGAGCCTACCACCACCCCCTACCCTAGCCCTACCAGGCTTTACCAAGGCAGAGTATATGTGTGTAGGGGGGATGGAGAGGGGGAAGGGGAGGGGATGCAGGCAACAGGACAGGGAGGAAAAAGTGGGGAGGGGAAACGGCAGATGACCAGGAAAGAGGCCAGAAAAGGCAGGGAGAATTTTAGGAAACCACAGCAAAGGCAGCCCTGAAGAGTTAGGGATGTTTTTTCTTTCTTTTTCTCATCCCTAGTATCCTGTTGTGTGATTTAACTTCCTGTTGGCTTACATTAAAAAAAAAACAAAACAAAAACTTATGCACAACTTAAGGCATATTTATTTATTATTTTTCTCCCAATGTTTTATTAGAAAATTTTTCGAACGTAAAGAAGAGCTGAAATACTATATACCCAACTCCTAGATTCTATAATCTTATAGATTATAAGATTATTTGTGCTATTTTTAAGTATTACCAAGTTTATTTCCTCTTATGTGTTTATACAGTAAGCATTTATTGAGCACCTACTCCATGCCACAGACTGGACAGGGTGCCGGGGATTCAAAGATGAAAAAGATGTGAGCGCCACGCTGACCAAGAATCCTGGAGTGTGGTGGGAGGGGAGAGAGATATGTGCCAGTCACTGAAGGTGTGGAAATTCCTAGATAGACATCACAGGGTGGCACAAAAGCTCAGAAGAGGGGCAGCTCACCTGATGGGGGCTGGATAAGGGATGTACTCCTGGTGGAAGAGTTTCCTGAGCCAAGTTTTGAAGGACACATAGAGATTAGCTAGAAGATGAATGGACGAATATGGAGGTGGGTGTGTGTGTGCCTAGGGAACTTGGATCTCTTCAGAGTGGATGTGAGGAGGGAGTGGGAAATGGCAAGAGGTTGCAGAGGCTGCAGGGCCTGGGGGCACCCTGCTAAGAGACTCTTGGTTTTTATCCTGTGGGCAGTTGGGAGCCTCTGAAGAATCAAGCAGGAGAGCAATGTGATTAGGAGATGAATCTGGTTACAGAGTAGGGAGGATGGATCTCGGAGAGGCAGGACCAGATGCAGTTAATTGAGGAGGGTCTTTGGATGCCGAAAGGAGGCAGAAAGAATGAAGTAGAATGGATGAATTGCAGTGACTTCCTGCATAGGATCTGAAGGTTAGAAATACAGACTAGGCTGTTTTCAGCACAGGGATGCGTGATGGTTTCTGGAGCCGGGGAAGGAGAAGGGAAAGTCCTGGGTAAAAAGGTAGGAAGAGAGGCAGCAGATCAGCAGCCCATGGCCCCTCCTCCTTCTGGATTGCATGCCTAGGGCCAGCTTTATTTTGTGGTACAAGGAGAAAGGACCATATCTTTTATCACCTCTCTTAATCCTCTTCTCCTTCAGTGTTTATCTGATATCCAGTATTTTGTCTCATCCTTACTCCCCCACAGATGTCCAGACCAAGGTAGAACCTGTCTCCCCATCTTCCTCCATCAACTCTGAGGCTTCCCTGCTCTCAGCAGAGTCCCCCAACCAGGTGAGCATCAACTTTTCTCTCCCCTTCCACACACTCCAGTGAGTTCCTTCTGACTCTCGGAAGTATGAAAGCATTCTCTTTTTCAGCTCCTCCTCCTTGACATTCCTCCTGACTCACATATCTTCTGGAATGCCCAACACAGGCTTTTATAGGAGAGGAGGTACTGGAAGTGAAGACAGAGTCACCATCCCCTCAAGGGTGTCTCCTGCGGGATGTCCTAGGCCCCCCACTTGGAGGTGTCCAGATCAGCATGGGCCCATCCTCCGATGGCTCCTTAGGTAATAGGGCCTCCCGACACCTCGGGATCCCTGGCAAGAGGCCTCTAGTCCTGACATTCCTTCCTTCCTTCATTCCTTCCCCTTCAGGAAAAGCCCTGCCCACCCGGAAGCCACCCCTGCAGCCCAAACCTGTTGTGATAACCACCGTCCCGATGCCACCCCGAGCTGTGCCGCCCAGCACCACCATCCTTTTGCAGCCTCTTGTCCAGCCGCCCCCAGGTACTAATGGCGAGGAGGAGCCGGCTGAATCGACTCTCTCAGGGAGCTCTCAGCCACTCAGGCTCCCAACCCTTGGGGGCTCAGGTGCTCATGTGGGCATAAGAACTCAACCTCACTTACAGCTCTCACTTCCTCCTGTTCACTTGCCCCAGTCTCCCCAGTTGTCCTCATCCAAGGTGCTATTCGGGTCCAGCCTGAGGGGCCAGCCCCCGCTGCTCCTAGGCCTGAGAGGAAGAGCATTGTTCCAGCTCCTATGCCTGGGAACTCCTGCCCACCGGAAGTGGATGTAAGTACTGGGGAGGAGAGGGGCAAGGCTGGTTAATGGGAAGGGAGGAGGGAAATCTGTCCTGGGTGAGAACAGTGGAATGAGGAGGGAACAGAAAGTGAGGAAGCAAACCTATAAAATGATCCTGAGGGCGCCTGGGTGGCTCAGTTGGTTAAGCGACTGCCTTCGGCTCAGGTCATGATCCCGGAGTCCTGGGATCGAGTCCCATATCGGACTCCCGGCTCTGCGGGAAGTCTGCTTCTCCCTCTGACCTTCTCCCCTCTCATTCTCAGTCTCTCTCTCTCTAATAAATAAATAAAAAATCTTTAAAAAAAAATGATCCTGAAGGTCGAGTGGATCCCGGTTCATAGATGAACTACATATATGAACTACATCAACTCTATGTAGTTTTAGGATCCTTAGTTTTGCTGTCACTGGAGATGGAGAAATGGGAATGATGTCCGTGAATCTAAGGCAGGGGAGTCATACTGTGTTATGGTTGGTTGTGGCAGTAGTTGGCAGAGGGAAGCTGTTTCCTAGGGGAAAACCAGGTAAAGTGTTTTTTAATTATAGCAAGGTTAAGCTGTGAGCCCTTAAAAAGGTCCCTTAAAAATAAGAAAGGGAGGATCCCCCTCGTCCAAGGAAAGGAACTGAATTTCCACCAGGAACCAAAATGGAGGAAGTTCTTCCTGCAGTCTGACTTCTCTCAGCTCTGAGGACCAGGAGCATGGAGCGGTTGAGAGAAGGGCTCCTTCTTGCAATGTGTTAGCAGAGAGGAACAACCCCTCTCTGGCTGTGTAGGTAGAGGACCGGAAGGCAGAAGAGTGGCCGGCGTGAGCAGTGGGGTGATCAGTCCCTGGAGCGGGGAAGCATAGTTCCCCTCTCCCGCCCATCTGTCATTCCTCCCACTGCGTACCCTAGGCAAAGCTCCTGAAGCGGCAGCAGCGAATGATCAAGAACCGGGAGTCGGCCTGCCAGTCCCGGAGGAAGAAGAAAGAGTATCTGCAGGGGCTGGAGGCTCGGCTGCAGGCAGTGCTGGCCGACAACCAGCAGCTCCGCCGGGAGAATGCTGCCCTCCGGCGGCGGCTGGAGGCCCTGCTGGCTGAGGTAAGCCTCTCTGTCCTCCCGAGGCTGATGGGAATATGGGCTCCTCTGGGATGACTTACCCCCTCTCTCTCTCGGCCCTTTCTCTGCACCTTAGAATAGCGAGCTCAAGTTAGGGTCTGGAAACAGGAAAGTGGTCTGCATCATGGTCTTCCTTCTCTTCATTGCCTTCAACTTTGGACCTGTCAGGTGAGACCTTCCTTGCCCCCCAGAAGCTTCAGAGTGGGGCCCACCCTCCCCACTGCCTGCCTGCCGGCCTTGGCACAGTGCCTTTCATCGCACTTATGCATAGACGGCGCTGGTGTCCTCAGCACCGACAGCACATCCGGCCAGTCCCTTCTCACTCCATCATTTCTCTCCAATCGTGTGTCCTCACCTGCAGCAGATGGTGCTAATAAGATTGGCAAAAATAGTCACTTTTAAGTGCTTACTGAGTTCCTCAGGCTTCCTGGCTTTATGAGGCAGGGATGGTTCTCATCCCTCCCTCCATTCTCACGTGAGGGGATTCACCCTTGTAGAATAGACCGGAACCCAGATGGGCTGTCTGCAGAGCCCAGGATCTTAAGCGGCCCCTCGATAAAGCCGGAACTCCTCACACCCTGTCCTTCCTTACCCCCAGCATCAGTGAGCCTCCTCCAGCTCCTGTCTCTCCTCGGATGAGCGGAGGGGAGCCTCAGCCCCGGAGACACTTGCTGGAGTTCTCAACACAAGAGCCAGTTCAGGGAGTTGAACCCCTCCAGGGTTCCTCCCTGGGCCCTGAGGAGCCCCAGCCCAGCGCTCCAGGCCGGCCAAGTTTCAGGTGAGGAGAAGGCCCTCTCTTTGGGCAGTGCTGAGTACTTCTCTCCAAAAGTTGCCTTTTCTTTTTGAGGGGAGCCAGAGTTCTCTTGCCGTCCTTGCCCATTCTGCTGGTGGAGGGGTGTGGTCTCTGATCATCGCCCCCTTCCTCTCTCACTCCAGGAACCTGACAGCCTTCCCCGGGGGTGCCAAAGAGCTGCTGCTGAGAGACCTGGACCAGCTCTTCCTCTCTTCTGATTGCCGGCATTTCAACCGGACCGAGTCCCTGAGGTTCGGGGGATTCCCAGCGGGGGCCCCCCACAGGTGGCCTGGCTGGCCTTGTGTGCCAAAGCACCAGCCCTCCCTTCCCCCTGCTGTGTGCAGGCAGGGAAGGTGGGAGCCATGCCCCTCTTCTGCTTCCCTAGGCTTGCTGATGAGCTGAGCGGCTGGGTCCAGCGCCACCAGAGAGGCCGGCGGAAGATTCCCCAGAGAGCCCAGGAGAGACAGGTAGGAAGGGCTAGGGCTGGCTCAAGGAAGGCCCACTGGAAGTCTAAATGTCCTAGGGATTTTGAGTTAGCACCTCATTGCGGAGGTTTGAGGGATCATTTGGGGTAAGTCGAGGGGTGGGTGTGAGGTGACATCAGCTTCCAGGGGCCGTCTCTCCTTCCCTTTTGCCTTCACCCTCTTCACATCCTTAGATACTTCTCCTTCCAGAAGTCTCAGCTGCGGAAGAAGTCGCCTCCAGTTAAGGCAGTCCCCACCCAACCTCCTGGGCCCCCAGAGAGGTGAGTCTATGGGGGTGCTTGTCTGTTATTAAGGGAGGTTTCACTCTAAAGATCTAAACTGCCAGAATCTGTCCTTTGCCCATCGTCATTGCCACCGGTGGCATTATGCCTTGCTCATCCCCTGGGGTCTTCCGTCTTTTTCTCTCCTCCTCTCCTGCCTTGCCCAGTGGGACCTGGGCATTGGGCTGGGCTCCTCCCCAATGCTCTTTCCCCACCTGGCTAGGGATTCTGTGGGCCAGCTGCAGCTGTATCGCCACCCAGACCGTTCACAGCCAGAGTTCCTAGACGCCATTGACCGACGAGAAGACACATTTTATGTTGTGTCCTTCCGAAGGGTGAGTTCCTCCCTGCCCCGACCCTGTCACCCTGGGTTCTCTAGCAGTCTGTCTTCAGGCAGAGGCTCTAGAGTGGGGCTGGGAAGCCTGTCCACGTCTCTTTCTCCAGCCTCCCGGCCTGGCCCCTTTGTTTCCCAGGACCACTTGCTGCTCCCCGCCATCAGCCACAATAAGACCTCTCGGCCCAAGATGTCCCTGGTGATGCCTGCCATGGCTCCCAATGGTAATTCTCTCCCTGCTGGGTCTGGCAAGGGGCCCTGAAACTGAGAAAGGGGGAGGTTCTCATAGATCCAACATGAGGAGTTAAGGGGGAAATGGTGGGAGTGGGCCATTCCAATGAGAGGCTAGACTCCTGGATGAGAAGAAGCAGGAAATGGGTGGAGAGAAAAACAGAGCTCGGGAGACATGGCAGGAAGACGAGGGTGCAGGCCATCCCCTGCTGAGGGCGCTCGAGTAGCTGTGGGCAGAGGGGGTAGGCTGGGAACTGCCAGATTCTCACCTCCTGTTTTCTCTTGATGTCTTCTCCCCTGTGACCTCCTCTGTGACTCATCAACGTCATTTTCTTTTCCTGCCCCTCTCCTCTCTCTGCACCAACTCCATCCCTACCCTCTCACTGACCTCCTGCTGCGGATCTGCTTCCTCACCATTGCCCCTTCCTCCCTGTTCCCCTCTGTCCCCTCCCTGTTTCTCCTCTGTTTGCCTGCCCTTCTCCTCTTCCTGAACTCCCTCCTTCTCACAGAGACCCTATCAGGCCGGGGGGCCCCGGGGGACTATGAGGAGATGATGCAGATCGAGTGTGAGGTCATGGACACCAGGGTGATTCACATCAAGACCTCCACGGTGCCCCCCTCGCTCCGAAAACAGCCATCCTCCACCCCGGGCAATTCCACAGGTGGCCCCTTGCCAGCTTCTGCAGCCGGCCAGGCCCACCAGGCCTCCCACCACCCCCTCTACCTCAATCACCCCTGACCTCTGCAACTCACACTGACTTAGAGCTGGTGGGAGGGGGGTGGGAGTTGGGGGCGACCAAGTGGAGTTTTTCAAGTTCCCTGATCCCTGGGCTTGGGGCAATTGGTAAAGGAAAGACAGGGTGTGGGGTTAAGCACTTATTTGGAGATGAGCGGTTCACCTCTCTTCTTACCCATTTTTGAATATAGGGCTCCTCTCATTTCTCTGAACCCCTAATTCCTGCTTCTCTGTTTGAGGGTATTGAGTGAGATGAAGTTTTGGGGTGGGTGGCCTCCTACACACTCTTTATTCTTTTGTTTCTCTATTTGGGGGGGGGGGTGGAGGTGGGAATTTAGTCCCCAGGAGGGACAAGGGACATTTTTACATTTTGGAGCTAGTCACTGGGAGTAAAGGAGGGGTGGTGGTGGGAGATCAGGTTTATGTATGTGTACTATCTTCTTTTTTATTATTAAATAAACAGCTTGGAGGGAGTTGAAGGAATGGTGGCTGCCTTCCTGGCTCATGACGGAGAACTTGGGGAAATTGGCTTCTGTAGGGCCAGTGTATCAGAGACCCGAGCACTGAAGACATGGCTGGCTCTGGGGTGGGGGTTGGGGTGGGATCCCAGACCTCGTGTCATTCCCTTGTCCCCGCCCCTACAACACTGGGGTATGTCTGTCTAATGGGGGGGATGAGGGTGGGATGTCTCATGGCGTGACAGCCCCGAGGATAGAGATCCCTGGAATGTGTCTGAGTCAACAGGAAGGACAGGGGGCCCCACACCCTTTGGGGTGAGCAGCCTCCCTGGGTCCCCTGCATTCTAGCAGGTTCTCCCTCCCTTCCCTTGATTTCCAGGACGAGCAGCTTGAACAAACAGTGGAGCTGGGGCCAGAGGGCTGTAAGCCAGAAAGGAGGGGCCACAGTGGAGAAGGGGGTGGTGTTTGGAGGGAAGCGGGGATGTTGAGGAGCATCTTCTCGGCCCTAAACTGGAGGACACTGAGACTTGAGAGTCCTGTTGAAAGAAAAGGATGAGAACGGATCCGGCAGGAAAGGCTGTGCTTCTGATCAGGAGGAAGGGGGACATGACAGAGGGTGAGGGGCCAAATCTCACTCCACCTGGGGGGGATCCCGTCAGCGGCTCCAGTCCAGCAATGCCGCAGGCCTGGCCCTGCAGGAGTGTCCTGGGTCAGCTAGAGGGTGTGGGCTGGGCCTGGGCTCAATGCCCAGATGGCTGGACAGGGGCCGCCCGGGCCACAAGCCCAGGCCTGAAGGAGGAGGGGAGAACCTCACGTGTCCAGCCAGGCTCCCCCACTCCCCATTGCTGTGTTTGGGGTGAAAACAGACTGAGTAACTATGGCAACCTGGAACTAGGGCTCCCAGGAACTAGGCCTCTCATCCCTCCGGAGCAAAGCCCTGGCTTCTGGGCCTTCCTGTCCCCACGTCCCTCGAGCCTCATCGAGGCAGCGAGTGCAAGGACGAGGATTCGGGAGGCAGATCACCTGAGCTGGATTCCCTGCTTTACCTTTCACTGATGGATGTCCTTGATGTGTAACTCAAACACTCTGGGCCTGAGATTCCTCACCAGTAGCACAGAATACTCCTGTTTACTTCTCAGGGTTGGTGTGAGGGAGAAAGAGGTCCATAGTGCCTGGTCCGTTAAAGGCATACCTGTCCTGTGTCCCTTCCACCTGTCTCTTTCCATTTCCACCGCCCTTTTCTCCTGTATTCCACTCTTACCCAGCTGGCTTCATCATTGTCCCACTGTGCCATCGGTCCCTCTGTCCCGATGGCAGTGCAGGCAAGCGCCTGAGTGCTATCTCCGGCAGGGGGCCCTGGGGTGGGGCCTGCTGTGCCCGCCCCCTCCCAGTGACAGCGGGCAGCTGGCACTCTCCTGTGGACTGGCAGTGGAGTGGGGGAAGGCGTGGGAGGGGCGTGGAGCCAGGGAGCGCGAGGTGGAAGGGTGAAGGCAGGTCCGTGTCTGGCCACCGCACTCCAGGCCCATGCGGATCCCAGGCCACCAGGCCCCCTCAGTGTGTGGCCAAGATCACTCCTGCACCTCCTGTTGGTCCTTCCTGTCCCAGACCCACTTTGTCTTTCTGTTGAGCTGCTTTCCTGCCTCAGGATCCAGCGTTTTGTTCCTCTTATCATCCCTGACCCATCGACCCATGCCTCCCCTTTTTGCTCTAGGTTCCTCTCCCACCTCTCCCTCCTCCCGTCCAGGAGTCATCCCCTTCTCTTTTGGACTCTAGTCTTTGTTGCTCTTGTCTGTCCTTCCTCGCTCCTTTTGTGTTTTGCCCTAACTCCCCACTGCTTTACTCTCTTTTCCGTTTCTTTTTTCTGGTTCTTCTCATCTCCTGCTGCTGACCCTGTGCTCAGCCCCTCCCGCTTCATGCCACCCCCTCCCCAGTTCCCTTTGCACTCCTTTGTCCACATTCCTGGTCTGAGACTTCCTCTCTTCTCCCCCGCTCCGGCCCTCTCCCCCTCCCTCCCTCTTCCCCACTCCAATCCCCTGTCCTCTTCCCAGCTGTGGGGGCCAGGACTGGAGAGCCTAATGTTTGCCTCATCGTTCTGCTATGGCTTCTGGATACAGCACATCTGGATTCCGGGGCCCAGATGTGTGGTTGCCACAGCGACCTCGGTCCCTCTGGTAAATATAGGCGCCCACCCGCCCCAGAGCAGAGAACAAAACAATTGTGTGACTTTCTTTTGTCACGAGATAGCAATGTCCTCCCTCCTCCCTTCTCCCCACACCCGTGTCTCCAGGCAAAGGAAGTTTGAAGGGTCCAAACCCTTCCTTCTGTGGCTCTGTTGCCCCCTTTCCAGTCCTAGCCTCTTGGTTCTCTCCCATCTCCCGTCTCAGGCTGACTCTTCTCTCCGAGCCCTCCTTCCCCACCATCTCCTCGGTAGTGCAATGTTGAGTCCCGGGGCTGAGACTTGATGATTTCTTCTTACTTAATCTTAATAACTGGATGCAGAAAAAAGTTGCAAAAAGCCAGATCTTCTACCCTTCCTTCTCAAACAAGTTCTCCCAGAAGCCCCTTCATTTGTTTCTGCCCTAAGTCTTCCATCTTTCCAAGTCTGTTCCTGGGGGAGGAGAGAGAACATAGGCTTTGGAATCGGAAAGCCTGGGTTGAGGTCCACCTTCACCACCACTAGCAAAGTCCCTTAGACAGGTCACCTGACGTCTGTGATCCTCCATTTCCTCAGCCACAAAGTGGGATTAATCAAATGCCTGAGCTGTGTTGGAAAGTGTTTCGTCAACGGAAGCCCAGTACAACTGTTTTCTCTCTTCCCCCGCTCCGGGACTGCTCCCTTGGATCGCAGCCCCTGGCCTCTCCTCATTCCCTGTCTTTTCCTTAAGGTCCTTGCCCTTAATTGCCCTCATTCTTCTCTCTGTTCCTTCCCTTCTCCTTGTCTTTCCCTTTCCTTCCCATCTATACCTTTTGTCCCAGATCCTCCTGAGGTCAGGACAGGAACAAGGAGGTTCATTCAAGGATGGAAGTCCAGAGCCGAAGACACCTGGACTGAGGATCCTGCGACCAGCCAGAGCACGTGGACAGCTGTCAGCAACCCCGGCCTCTCGCTCTGCCCACTAGGCTCCCTGCCTCCACACCCGGGGCTCCTTGCAGACTCCCTTTCCCCATCCTTCTCACCCAGTCCTCTCACAGTTTGATAGTGACAAGCATTTATAAGGCACCTGCGCTAGGTCTGGTGATTTCCTGACAAGATGCAAACATATGTGAGATGGGAGCTTCTCCAAGAGCCTAAATCCAGGGCTGAATCAAATTTTAGACAATGATGACCTCAGAACCTGGAATTATGTCTGTTAAGCTTCCAGGGGCTTCCTCAAGCCTTGTAATCTTGTAAATGTTTGCAATCCCACTCTCTTTGAGACTCTGGTATCCCATCTGTCCCTAGCCATGGACTAGCCAGGGTCCAAAACACCCCATGGCCATCCTTAGAGCTCTCACATTTCCAGGGTCTCCTGGCCACTCCGCAGGCCAAGTGTATTTGTGGTGGCCATACTTAGTAAATAACAAAACCAAGATTAAGGCATAGGGCAAACAACAGATACGACCAAGGGACAGAATTACTGAAACCCATCCTCTGCGCAGTCTGCTCTCCCCAAGTAATGCTATTTCAGACCCTCCCTCACCCTTTCATGTGCTTTCCCCTCCCCCCAGCCCCCCCCACCGCACCACCTCAGGATCAGAGGGAAGTTGTTACCTACTCCAGACCCTGGGGGTTTTGGGCCAAGGCAGAGGAAGGAAGCTGAGCCCAGTTCCGTCCAAGATGCTGACTTCATCCTCCCCATCAAAGCCAGGAAAAAAACAGCCACACACACACCCAGACACACAGACGCACACTCCCAGACATACGGACACACACAAGGACACCCACGCAAGAGTCCGTGCAAGCCTTTGCCCTCAGCCACAGGTTGTAACTGTGCACATGGCCGCCACACGCTGTGCCAGTGTGCCCTGACCCCAGAACAACACGGCCCTGCAACCAGGGGGATCTGGAGCACCGACACCTGTGCTCCAACCCCCACAGCAGACTCATACACATACGGGTTCCTTCCGGTCCCTTTCCCTGTCACCTATGTCAGGGCCAAGCCCTTCCGTTCTCCGATGGTGAGGTTTGTAGTGGGGTAGCAAGAACTCTCCTCATGAAACCTGGGGTGGGGGTATCTCAACCTGGGTATTTCCCTTCTGTGGCAAAAGTCTCTTCAGCCCTGGTCAGGGCAGTGGGCACAAGGGGAACGGGGGCCAGAGAAACAGCAACCTTACATGTCGCTGTGTCTGCTACCCTGTCTTCTGGTGTCAGTCTTCCTGTCTCTGCCTGAGGTCAAAGTGCTTTCTTCTTCCAGCCCCTAACTCTCCCTCCCCCTGCTGTTCCCCCGCAGCACCCAGACATTCACCCCTTTCAGCTTTCCTCTGACTTCACCCTGCCATTCATATCCCCACCCCCAGACCTGCCTCCCACCTCTAGCTCTCTCCATCCCCGAGCCTCTCTCCTAAACCTCCTTCCTAACTTTCCGGCTTCCCTTCCCTGTCTCCCCTGAACCCCAACTTCCTTCCCAAGTCTTGTATATCCTGGTGTTCAGCCAAGACTTTGCCTAGCCAGTACCCAAGCCTCATCTGCCATTCCTCTGGAATTTGCTGAGGTGGGAGAATGAAAAGGGGGCAGTGGTCCCAAGCTGAGAACAGGCAGTGGACAGATGGGGAGAGGCGGTGCAGGGACAGGGCAAGTAGAAATAGGAGAAGAGACGAGGCTCAGGTGGGAGCAATGGGACTAGGCAGGAGTGGGTGGGGACAAGGAGTTCCAGTGAAGGCCCCATGTTGGGGAGGGATTGGGGCTTGGGAAGGAGGTTTCCTTCCCCCCCACCCCCACGCCGCGCTCTGCATGGCCAGGAGAGAATGGCAGGAAGAGAAAGAGCGGGTGCTGGGCAACAGGCAGGTGGGGCAAGATCCGAGGGTTAAAGTGGTGGGAGAGGAAGTGCCAGGAAAGGAGGAGGGAGAGGGGCTGGCCATGGGCAAGGGTGTTGGTAGAGAGGAGAAGGCGGTGAAAGAGCAGGAGCAACAGGTGGGGAAAGGAGAAATGGCATAAGGATAGGGGATGTCAAGTTGGGCAAACATCGGGGTGGGGAGGAAGAACACAAATGGGACGGGAAAGGATGTGGGAGGTAGGACCGGGGATGCAGGGGCAAGACAAGGGTGTTGTGGGTCTCGGTGATCCCAGACAGGGAGGGGAGGAGGGGTGGCACGCAATGACGTCGGGAGGGCCTGGCAGGGACTGGAGGGGTGGGAGGACCTGCCCTATCTCCGCTCCCCTCCCTGACCTCATGCTGGTCCTCCCCTTCTCCTCCCCCTGCTCGCTCGCTGCTGCAGGCTCCCTCCTTCTTGCTGTCGCTGCCGAGATCGACGGTTGGGTCACAGCTCAGTGAGCCCCTGCTGCAGGGAACAAGCAAGGGAACCTCCAGGGAGCTGGGGGCTGCCGAGGCACAGTAGCCCTGCCCTATCTTGAGAAGTCCCCTCCCGAGGTCAGGGACAGAGCAGGTGCAGAGGCACTGCAGTCGCCGGCTGCCCAGGTAAGGAAGGGAGCTCTGGGAAGAACTGGGAGTGTTGGGGGTTCTATCCTATCCCTACACCCGGGCAGAGGTGTAGCAGGAGAGCTCTCAGGAGAGCCGCACAGGAGAGCCGCACAGAGCAGACTTTCTTTCTTTCTTTCTTTCTTTTTTTTTTTTTTTTAAGATTTTATCCATTCATTTAACAGAGAGAGAACACAAGCAGGCAGAGAGGCAGGCAGAGGCAGAGAGAGAGGAGCAGGCTCCCTGCCGAGCAAGGAGCCCGATGCGATGCGGGACTCGATCCCAGGACACCGGGATCATGACCTGAGCCGAAGGCAGCTGCTCAACCAACTGAGCCACCCAGGCGTCCCCAGAGCAGACTTTCTGTTAGAACAGAGGAAAGGGGACCTTGCACTGGGGACTAGACTCCCTGCGGAGGGTGTGTCTGGAGGGATGGGTCATTGTGTGGTGGGGGGACGGGTGGGCGCGCGCACGTGGAGTGGGGGGTGTGGGTGCCAGGGTTTGAACAGGATCAGGTGGTGGCAGCAGGGTGGAGGCGGTTATCGGGAGGTAGGACTCAGCGGTGGTCGGACGGGGGCGGGGGGGGGGGGAACCGGGGGCTAGAGGCTGAGCTAGGGGCCAGCTGAAGCTCAGGAGGAAAGTGCTGGTGGAACCCCAAGTGCTCTGGTTGGAGCAGCTGAGCTAGAGCTCCAGGAAGGTGCCAGAGGGAGCCTCTCAGCATGTGGGTTGCAGGGTCTGGGAGGGAGGTCTGGGGGTCTTAAGCCTTTAGGAAATGTTGAAATGGAGCAGAGTCAGGATTCCCAGGTCTGGGAAGGGCACATAGCCTGCCAAGAGGATCCTAAAACTTGTTCTTGGCTGAGAGCTCTGCACCCATGACTCACGGTTCAGCGGGGTTGGGCTGACTGAGAGATGCCTCCAGGGGCACAGAGGCTCCGTCTTCCTTCCGTCCCCCTTCCAGGCTCTCCCTGCTTCTGTCCGTCTCAGCCTCCCCCCACCCACTACACGTGACACGCCCTGGGTGGGGTGGGCGGGCCCCTTATCTCGCCTGGAAAGAATTTAATGGCTTGGAAACAACTGGAAATGGAACTGAGAGGAACTACTGGGAAGCAAGTCGGAAACCCCGCAGCTGCCGTCTGTCGGCTGTCTGCTTCCAGTCCCCGCCCGCTTCCCCGCATCCCTGGCTCACTCCTCCTCCCTCCCTTCTCTCTCTCTCCCTGCCTCCACTCCCTCAGGGACCTGGCACCTCGGTCCCTCAAACTCCCTTCCCCTTGAGTCCTGGTCACCCAGTGCAGGACCAGAACCTGCCTTCCTGTCCCTGATTGCCCCCTTAACTCTTCCACTGGGGACCCAGAAATCCTTTCTCTTACTTTTTCCATTCCTCTGGCCCATTAGCTCCCCAAATTAAGGGGCATGTGGATCCCCCAAGTCTCTCCTCCCTGGCACCTCCTTCCCTCCTGGTTCCAACCCGATATTTGGAACCCCCCTCATCTCCCTCCTTCCTCTCATGGTCCTGGAATCCTACTTTCACCCCTCATGTGGCAGGAGGGGCAGAAGGAGGCAGAGGGGTGGGGCCCAAATCCCCCATCTCCCCCCACCTCTGGAACACCCCTCATGGAAGCCAGCCCTTCTCCACACCTCTTGGGACCAACAGTCCCTGATGAGCGAAGTGTCAAAGTTGGCCACCACATGAATACCAGGCGAGCTGAGTCAGAGCTGGGATGATGCCCCCACCTCTGCCAGCCCTCCAAGTGTGGGGAGGATGCCAAGAGGGGGAGGCCACATCCCCCCTCCCCACTGCAGAAAGGAGTAGGGGGGTGATGAGGGGGAAACACAAGAGACACCCAAGTTCTTTCCTTTCCTAGTGCTGAAAGAAGAGGGGAATTCTTCTAAGAGTTGCAAGTGGGAGCTGGAGGGGTGGCCATGGCAGGGCAGGAGAGAGGATGTGGAAGGAGGCTCTGGGTCATGAACTGTAGGGGCTACTCCTCTCCTCTCAGACGTGCCTCACTACTTTCCCGCTTCTCTCCTTCCTGCTACAAAGGCTGTCTTCCCCTCTGCCCCAACCCGGGGAAGGATGCAGGATCCAGTGGCGGGAGTGGGTACCGGACAACTCGCAAACACGCTCTGGGGTGTGGGGCACCCCCACACATGGAAGGAAGGAAGGAATCTTCGCGGAAGGAATCTTCTGCTTCCCCCTGGAGAAGGGCCTCCTGCTTGGTTCTCCTCACTCCACCTGTGTTCTCTGACTCACACAGCTGCCCTCTGAGCCCATGAGAAATCCGATTTCTGAGGCATCACCCAATGAATGTGTGGAGGAAACGTGAAGAGATTGTGTGTGTGTGTGTGTGTGTGCGTGTGTGCGCACATGCACCTCGCACACACGTGTGCCTGTAAAGATGCAGGCTAATTTGGATGGGTGTGTGTATCTGTGTACAAGTGTGTTCATATTTGTATTTGTGGATGAGCGCACACTCGGGTGTACTCGTATATGTCCATGTATTTGTATGTGCACATACCCCTTGGTTTGCGGGACCTTAGACACAGCGTGGCAGGATTTGAGGGTAGCTCAGAGCCCACCTCGTACCCAAGGCTGCACTCCAAGCTGACGGGCTGAGGGGCCCAGGGAAGGGCCGCTTTCTGCCTTCCAGACCTCTCTGCCTGGGCTTCTCAGACTTCTTACTGCGGAAATGCTCTTTCCCTGTCATCCGGCTTTCCTTCCGTCTCTCCTGGCCTGGTGGCAGGGTGTAATGGCTGGTCGCCTCGAAACTCCTTTTTCCCAGACTCAGAGAAGTTTCAGAGTACCAACCCAGGAAATGTGTGTGTGTGTGTGTGTGTGCCTGTGTGTGTGCGTGTGTGTGTGTGTGTGTGTGTGTGTGTGTTAGGCACCATCCCTTCCCTCCTTGACAGTCAGTGTTTCCACACTTGCCCTGCCCTCCTCTCTCCAGCCCATCTGGTCCCGAAGAGCTGGGCACCCACCCACACCTCTCCTTAGCCCTTCACCTCAACTGAACCCTCCGCATTCCATTGCTCACCACAGCCCCCTGTCCTGGCTCACCCTGACACATCTCTAACCCTGGTCTCCCTGTGCTCTCCAATCCTTGCCCCAAGGGGTCCCATGAACAAACACAGCTGGGCACCAGCACCCAGATCAAGAAATAGGATATTCTTAATGCCTCAGAATTTCCCTGTCACACCCTTCACCGCCCCCCCCCCACTCCTCCAGGGGCACCAAGCTTTTGACTTGTGACACTGTGTTGTTTCTTCTCAGACTTCATATACATAGAATTTTTTTTTACATAGAATTTTTTAAAAGATTTTATTTCTTTCTTTTAGAGAGGGGGAGAGAGAGAGCAAGCATGAGTGGGGCAGGGGGAGAGGGAGAAGCAGACTCCCCCGCTGAGCAAGGAGCCAGACACGGGGCTCAATCCCAGGACCCCAGGGTTTATGACCGGGGCCAGAGGCAGACACTGAACTGACTGAGCCACCCTGGTGCCCCCATGTACATAGAATTTTACAGCACATTCTCCTTTGTGTCTGGCTTCTTCTGCTGAACCCCATATTGGTGAGATCCATCCACGTTAACACGTAGAGTTGTGGTTTGTCCCCATTGCTTTATTTTATTTCACTGTATGAATAAACCACACTTTCTTTAATCTATTCTACTGATGTGAGGTGTTTGGGTCGTTCCCAGTCTGGGGCTCTTATAAGCAGTGCTGCTATGGTGGCTATATTCCTGGGGTGGAATTGGTGAATTCAAATGTTAGCACATAGTTCTGGTAGATTCGGGGGATTCTGCTCAACAGTTTTCCAAAGTGCTTGTTCTATCTGGTCCTGCCAGAATCCACACCTGGCCTTCTCTCTAGCCTGGCTTCTGCCTGAGCTGCTTTTTCTGTCCAATTTCCTGTCCCAGACACTGTCCGTGGTCCTAGCCCTAACCTTGGTCCTGTTCTTGGTTCCAGCCCTGATGCTAGCCCTCATCTTAAACTTTTCTTTTTTTTTTTTTTAAAGATTTTATTTATTTATTTGACAGAGAGAGATCACAAGTAGGCAGAAAGGCAGGCGGAGGGTGGGGGGCGGAAGCAGGCTCCCCGCTGAGCAGAGAGCCCGACACGGGGGCTCAATCCCAGGACCCCGAGATCACGACCCGAGCCGAAGGCAGAGGCCCTGACCAGCTGAGCCACCCAGGCGCCCCAGCTCAGCTTAAACTTTTCATTCACTTGTACAGTCAATACTTATCAATACGTGCTAGATGCTAGGATATGACAGCCAAGAAAAAAAAATCAAGGGCCATGCCTCCCCTCATAGGCCTTACAGTCTAGTGGGTAAGATTGAGTGTGGGCAAGAAAGCACTAAAATAATCCCACCAATAAATATAGAAGTATACATTGTTATACATGCTACAAATGGGAGTTATGTGGCTCTTTTTTTTTTTTTAAATCGGTCTGTTACATGGCTCTTTGATATCACATATTAGCGGTACCTGGGCAGGAAAGCTTCCCTGAGGAAGCAATGTGGAGCTGAGATACAAGAGATGAGGAGGCCATGAGGAAAGGGAAGAGCGTTTCACACAGAAGGAGCATCCTATACAAAAGCCTAGGGTTGGGAAGGGTTTGAGGGACGTAAGGTCCATGGGACGGGGGAGAGAGGGAAGGAAGTGTTGAGAGAGATGAGGTGGGAGAGGTCAGCAGGGGCCAGATGATGTAGGGCTGTTTGTCAGTGTTCGAGGGGGATGTAGAAGGGAGACACTGGAGATTTTTTAGGGGGAGCTGGACATCCTAGTTGCCTTTGTGAGAATGTAAGGGGCAAGAGTGGAAGCAGAGGGACCAGCTAGGGCAAATGCAGTTGTGAAGCAAAAGTTAGGTGATGGCTTGAACTCTAACTCAAAGAGAGAGAGAGAGGTAGAGAAATTAAAGAGATTTTTATGAGACAGTAAGAGCAAATATCACAAAATATGGTGGCGTTGATGGGGGTTAGATTTCTAGGTTGTAATGCTGGATGAATGGTGGGACCATGGGCTGCAGTGGAGAATGCACCAGAGAAGGGATGGGGTACAGGAAGGGTGGCCGTGAGTTCAGTTTCAGGCATGTTGAATATGAGGTGCCCAAGAAGAGATGCCAAGAAGGCAGTTGGATACATTGCTTGGACTTAAGAGGAAATGACTAGGCTAGTGTATATATTGGGATATAGTTTGGAAATTAAAATCCTGGGTGTGGGTGAATGTACCTCGGTAAGTGACTAGAAAAGTAGGTCTCAACTTTGGCTACACATTGCAATCACCTGGGGTGCTTTTAAAAAGTACTGAGTACAATTCAGTGCTTCCGTTACTCTAGACACACTTCAGGTGTTCAAGAGCCACATAGCCCTCCTGGCTACTGTATTGACAGCCGGATATAAGAGGTTGTGAAATGGAAGATGTGGTCAACAGTGTCCAGTGATTTTTCAGACAGGTCAAGGAAGATGAAGACAAATGTCTCTCAGATTTTGTGACACTGAGATCCTTGGGCGAGCTTTGGGAGAGCTGTCCGATAGGTTGAGAGGAGTTGGGGAAGCCAGATGGGAGAGCACTGAGGCATGTATGGGATGGGATATGGGGAATAGAAACAGCAAGTACAGATAAATCTTTGACAACTGAAGCCATGAAGTAGAGGAAGGATATATGTGCTGGCTGGAAGAAGTATGAAATTTCGGAAGGTTTTGGTTGTTGTTTAGAGAGAGAGAGAGAAAGAGAGCACGAGCACATGTGTGTGCATGAGGGAGAAGGAAGGGGCAGAGGGAGAGAGAGAATCTCCAGCAAACCTGAGATCATGACCTGAACTGAAATCAGGCGTTGGATGCCAAAATGACTGAGCCACCAGGTGCCAAGTTGTTTTTTTAAGATAATACTTTCATATTATAAAATACACAAATCTAAAGTGTATAGTTCAACTAGTCTCTGAATATGTATACATCTGTTTGACCACCACCCAGATCAAAGTACAAAATATTTCCAGTAATCCTATTTGTCTTCTAATAGTAAAGATTAATTCTGCCTGTTTTTGCACCTCATGTAAATAGCATCATTCACAAAGTTCTCTTTTCGCATCTGGTTTCATTTGCTAGCATTGTGTGTGTGAAATTGTCTATGTTGTTACATGTAGTAAGAGGCTGTTTTCATTGCTGTGTTTCATTGTATGATTGTGCCACAATTTGTGTATCTGTTCTACTGTTAATAGAATTTGTTTCATTTGGCTAATATGAAAAAAATCTCTTGAACATTCTTGTACATACCTTTTGGAGAATATATGCAATCATTTCTGTTGGATATTTACCAAAAAGTGGAATTGCTGGGTTATAGACTATATGTCTTTTTAGATACTGCCTAACAGTTTTCCAAGGCAGTTGCACTAATTTATGTTCCTGCTTGCAATCGATGAGAGTTCTAGTTACTTCACATTCTTTCCAGTATCAAGCAACAACAACCTCTTAATTTTAGCCATTCTAATGGCTATATAATGGCATCTTGTTGTGGTTTTAATTTGCATTTCCCTGGTTACTAGTTTTGTTACACACCTATATATGTTTGCTTTCCTTATGTTTATTGGTGCTTTAGATATATTCTTTTCTAGAGTAACTATTTAAGATTTTTGTCAACTTAAAACACCGGGTTGCCTTTTTTTTTTTTTTTAAAGGTTTTATTTATTTATTTGACAGAGACAGCAAGAGAGGAAACACAAGCAGGGGCAGAGAGAGAAGGAGAAGCCGACTTCTCGCTGAGCAGGGAGTTAGGATGCAGGGCTCGATTCCAGGACCCTGGGATCATGACCTGAGCTGAAGGCAGATGCTTAACCCACTGAGTCACCCAGGCGCCCCTGGGTTGCCTGTCTTGTTTTTGTTTGTTGTTTCGGTTTTGCAAGGGTTTCTTATATTAGATTTTAATCCTCTCACTCTTAATCAATATCTATCTCTATCTCCCACCCCTGCTACCTCCTGGCATTTCTCATATATTTTATACCAGTGTATGGCTTGTATTCTTATTCTCTAAATGGTGTCTCTAGATGACCAGAAGTGATCAGTTTAATGAGTCCTAATGTATCCATCTCTTTTTTATGGTTAAGTTTTGTGTGAAATCTTTTATGATTAAATATTATATGGTTAGGTTTTGAGAAATCTTTGCTTACTCTAAGGTTGTAAAAATTTTCTCCTATTTTTCTTCTATATGATATTGTTCTGAAAGGTATTGCTTGGCCTTTAGTAATTAGGTCCATTAAATTCACTTCAAATTAATTTCTATATGTGGACATAAGGTAGGGATAATTTTTTCCCATTTAGATCTTTCCTCATTTATCAAAAAGAGCACCCAATTTTTTTTCTTTTTCTTTTTTTATAGTAAGTATATAGTAAGTAAGTATATAGTAAGTATATAGTAAGTAAGTATATAGTAAGTATAGTTTTATAGTAAGGTTTTTTTTTCATTTTATTAACATATAATGTATTATTTGCTTCAAGGGTACAGGTCTGTGAATCATCAGGCTTACACATTTCACAGCACTCACCATAGCACATACCCTCCCCAATGTCCATAACGCAGCCACACTATCCCTACCCCGCCACCCCCCAGAAACCCTCAGTTTGCCTCCTGAGATTAAGAGTCTCTTATGGTGG
>CM052802.1:92332767-92351069 GCA_028533885.1 Nasua narica | reverse complement strand
TTTTTTTTTTTTTTTTTTTTTTTTAAGAGTCTCTTATGGTTGTCTCCCTCTCTGGTCCCATCTTGCTTCATTTTTTTCCCTTCCTACCCTCCATGACCCCCCGCCCTGCCTTGAAAATTCCTCATATCAGAGAGATCATATGATAATTGTCTTTCTCTGATTGACTTATTTTGCTTAATAATACTCTCTAGTTCCATCCACGTCATTGCAAGCATCCGTTTTCTTTTTAATTGCAGTGCCACCTTTGTCACTTAATCAGGTGACCACATACATGTGGGTCTGTATCTGGACACTATTCTGTTCTATCTGTCTATCCTCATACCTTTATCAGTTTTGATATTTGGTAGTGTTAAGTACTGAGGAAGAAGGATTTTCTCAAATAACAGGAGATACATGAGCTCCTATAAAAGCTGACGGAAGGATTTAATGGAGAGCAAGGGATTGAATAATAGGGAGAGAGGATAATCTTCACCTAAGAAGACAGTAGGAGCTGGGTGCCAGGTGCTTGTAGAAGGATTGGCCTTGTACGCTCATCGGCTAATCCATTTAACGAGAAGGTGTTGGGCATCCGCCACGTGTATCTGACATGGGCATACGGCAGTGCCGGGACAGACAAGGTCCCTGTTCTCACGTTAGCAGTGAGAGAAAGAGAACAGACAAGGACCCACAGGAACAGGTGAGTCAGGGAACAGTGAGTGCCATGAAGAACATCGGCGGGATACTGCCACAGAGAGTAATGGAAACCCATTCCCACTGGGCACCAGGGAAGGTCTTGGGATGCAAGACATGTGAGGTAGCACTTGAACCAAGAAGGAACCAGTCGTGAAGAGCATTCCAGATAAAAAGAACATACAGCTGAAGAGCCCTTAGACTAATGTAAGCTTATAGTATCTGTAGAACAAACAAAAGACTGGTGTGGATGGAAAAATAAAGACAAAAGGGGGGGGCAGGGAGGTGGGTAATCAAGTGACATCAGAAAGCAAGGTAGAGACTATCCCTTAGGGCTGGGCTGAATGTGGAGTTTCCCATGCATGTGAGTTGGTAGATTAGTCGTGGGTAGTGGGACTGTGGGTGTGTATAATGGTGGAGGTGGGGAGCCATCTTGTCTCCTTCTCTGTGAAGCTGCTCACATGTGCCCTCTCTCTATGCAGCCTCCTGAGTGATGCCAGCCCAATGGTTCCTGATCTCCAGACTGGCCCTCTTGGTGCTGCTGGGCACAGTTAGAGCAGGCCCTTTCTCTCCACGGTCCAATGTGACACTCCCAGCCCCACGGCCTCCTCCCCAGCCAGGGGGCCACACAGTGGAGCCAATTGGGGGAAGCCCTTCTTCTCGGCTTTATGAACACACTGTGGAAGGAGGGGAGAAGCAGGTGGTTTTTACCCACCGCATCAACCTGCCGCCTTCAGCTGGCTGTGGTTGTCCCCCGGGCACGGAGCCCCCCGTTCCTGCTTCAGAGGTGCAGGCCTTGAAGGTCCGGTTAGAGATCCTGGAGGAGCTGGTGAAGGGGCTCAAGGAACAGTGCACTGGGGGATGTTGTCCCACTGCAGCCCAGGCTGGCACAGGTGAGTAGACGATCATGGGAGGGGGCACCGAAAAAGAGGAAGGTGGGAAAGTGGGTCAGGTTTAGGTGGGCATCACTAGTCCATAAAGGACCTTGGTATGAATTAGAAAAAGGCATCTCTTCTTTCCCTTTGGGGGTGTGAGTGCAGCCCAGGGCACAACTCAGAGAGAGAAGCCACTGGGTTCAGTGTCAGCATTTTCCTCCCCTGTCCCCAAGTATATGCTAGGGCCTTGGGAGGCCACACATATTGACTAGGAGTACCTGGAAACAAAGATGACCTTATGAAACGAGCCTGGCCCTGCTGGAGAGGCCGATGTAGGGGAGCACCGCATGGGCTTGGTCTGCCTCCCCAGAGAGACTGAGTCCTGCCTCTCCCTCTTACTCCAGGCCAGACAGATGTCCGCAGCCTCTGCAGTCTCCATGGCGTGTTTGACCTGAGCCGCTGTGCCTGCTCCTGCGAGCCAGGCTGGGGTGGGCCCACCTGCTCAGACCCCACAGGCACTGGGGTGCCCCCCTCCTCCCCACCCCCAGCCCCCGGGTCCTGCCCAGACGACTGCAACGATCAGGGTCGCTGTGTCCGCGGACGCTGCGTGTGCTTCCCTGGTTACAGCGGCCCCAGCTGTGGCTGGCCCTCCTGCCCCGGGGACTGCAAGGGCCGTGGGCGCTGCGTGCAGGGCGTGTGCGTGTGCCGGACGGGCTTCTCCGGGGAGGACTGCAGCCAGCGCTCCTGCCCCCGGGGCTGCAGCCAGAGGGGGCGCTGCGAGGACGGGCGCTGCGTGTGCGACCCCGGCTACACGGGCGACGACTGTGGGAAGAAGAGCTGCCCCAGAGGTTGCAGCCAGAGGGGGCGCTGCGAGAACGGACGCTGCGTGTGCGACCCCGGCTACACTGGCGACGACTGCAGGGTGAGGAGCTGCCCCCGGGGCTGCAGCCAGAGGGGGCGCTGTGAGGACGGGCGCTGCGTGTGCGACCCCGGCTACACCGGCGACGACTGCGGCTCGCGGAGCTGCCCGTGGGACTGTGGTGACGGTGGGCGCTGCGTGGACGGCCGCTGCGTGTGCTGGCCTGGGTACGCGGGCGAGGACTGCAGCACCCGGACGTGCCCGCGCGACTGCCGGGGACGCGGGCGCTGCGAGGACGGCGAGTGCATCTGCGACGCAGGCTACAGCGGGGACGACTGCGGAGTGCGCAGCTGCCCAGGCGACTGCAACCAAAGGGGCCGCTGCGAGGACGGCCGCTGCGTGTGCTGGCCGGGATACACGGGGCCTGACTGCGGCTCGCGCTCCTGCCCCCGCGACTGTCGGGGCCGCGGGCGCTGCGAGAACGGCGTCTGCGTGTGCAACACGGGCTACAGCGGCGAGGACTGCGGCGTGCGCAGCTGTCCTGGGGACTGTCGCGGTCGGGGCCGTTGCGAGAGTGGTCGCTGCGTGTGTTGGCCCGGGTACACAGGTCGGGACTGCGGCACGCGCGCCTGCCCTGGCGACTGTCGTGGGCGCGGGCGCTGCGTGGATGGCCGCTGCGTGTGCAACCCCGGCTTCGCGGGTGAGGACTGCGGGAGCCGTCGGTGCCCTGGGGACTGCCGTGGGCGCGGCCGCTGCGAGGATGGCGTGTGCGTGTGCAACGCGGGCTACGAGGGAGAGGACTGTGGCCTGCGCAGCTGTCCAGGAGGTTGCCATGGCCGCGGCCAGTGCCATGACGGGCGCTGCGTGTGTGACGATGGCTACTCGGGCGAGGACTGCAGCGTAAGGCGGTGCCCGCAGGATTGCAATCAGCAAGGCGTGTGCCAGGACGGTGTGTGCACCTGCTGGGAGGGCTACGCAGGCGAGGACTGCGGCCTCCGTACCTGCCCCTCCAATTGCCACCAGCGAGGCCGCTGTGAGGACGGCCGCTGCGTGTGCAACTCAGGCTACACCGGCCCCTCCTGTGCCACCCGCACCTGCCCTGCCGACTGCAGGGGCCGTGGGCGCTGTGTGCAGGGAGTGTGCGTGTGCCACGTGGGCTACAGCGGTGAGGACTGTGGGCAGGAAGAGCCTCCAGCCAGCGCCTGCCCTGGGGGCTGTGGGCCCCGGGAACTGTGCCGCGCAGGCCAGTGTGTTTGCGTCGAGGGCTTTCGAGGACCTGACTGTGCCATTCAGACGTGCCCTGGGGACTGCCGTGGCAGGGGAGAGTGTCGTGAGGGCAGCTGCATCTGTCAAGATGGTTATGCAGGGGAGGACTGCGGGGAAGGTGAGCTGGCACCCTTCCCCAGTACACTGGGTGGGACACTGGGAACCAGAGCCGGTGGGACACTGGGAACCAGGGCCAGTGGGAAGGCCTGAGCCTGAGGCCTAGGAGCCCAGGGACCCGGAGGAAGAGTGAAGGTCAATTATTGAGCAGTGGGGTGGGGGGGGATTTGTGTGGAGTGGGGAGTCCTGAGTCCTAGGAGTCAGAGAGCAGGTGTCTACTAGGGGCAGCAGAACCACCGGAGGGCGGGGTTCGGGGGTGGGGGATGCCCACAGGCAGGCCCTGCTTTCAGATCTCTGAGGAGCAGCTTGCGGCTCCTTTAGTTGCTTTTAGGAAGATTCTGTGTTTCTGGAGATGGAGGGGGGACCCCAGGGACTGTTCAGACCTCTGCCAGGTTTGCACCACCTCCAGAGAGGAGCAGGAACTGGGATCAATCCTTCGATGTGGCTCTGAGTACGGGGCCTCTAATGGTAGGGGTGGGGGGTGGGGGGCTGCCTTGGGCTAACCCCCTTCCCATATCTCATTCTCCTGGGCAGAGGTGCCAGCCATCGAGGGCATGAGGATGCACCTCTTAGAGGAGACGACGGTTCGGACAGAGTGGACCCGGGCTCCTGGCACCGTGGATGCCTATGAAATTCAGTTCGTTCCCACGGTGAGAGCTAAGCCGCAGGAGGAGGCTGAGTGGGCAGGACTCGGGGGAGGGAGTGCTCACCTCAAGCAGGAAGTTCTGGGTGCTCAGTGGCTGAGTGCAGCCTGGCTAGGTTCCGGAAGCTGCTGTGAGGGCCTTCTGGTCCCACCCCACACTGGGTCCAAGAGGCCTGTGCAGCTCACTGCTGCTAGAACCACCTCTGGTGAGCCATCCTTCCAGAGGCTGTCCAGTCCGTTGCTGGTCATCACTGGTAGTTCTTTCTGTGGTTGCTGAATCTAAATCTACCCCATTCTACAGCCATCCGTTGGCCCTAACTGGGCCTCCACCAGAGTCAGAATCTTACCTTTGCTTTCCCCACAGCTTCCACTACAGGCTTTCAGGTATTTGGAGACATCGGCCATCACCGCACTCTTCATTCTCCACAGGCCAACCCCCCTGGTTTCTTTACCCCTTTTCCCTAAGGCTTTGTTCTCTGAATTCTTCACCTCCTGGGTTCCCTCCCCTAGTGCCTCATCCTTTTTGCATTTGCCCCCAAAACATGAGGGCAGAGAAGAGTCCAGCAGTTCTCCTGGCTAACTCAGGAGAGCGTGGCAGTTTTCTCAGAGTTGATGTATATTAACTTGTGGTAACAAAAACTGTCAGCTCTTTTGATCATCTTTGTTTTTTAAGTAACTCTTATTATAAAAGTCACATAGGCTCAGTATAGACACTTTAGAAAATATAAACAAGGAAAAGAGAAAGAAGGAAAAAAGATGACATTCAACTATATACACTTTTTTAGCCTAAATACAGGCCTTTGCATGCGGCTCTGTTCAGTGTTATCTATTTTGGTTTGGGCCAAGCTATCTAGGTTGTTGCAACAATTTGAGTCTGTGAACTGGTTCTCCCGCCTCCTTGTCACCACTGCAAAGCATCCTTTCTGTCTCCTTCCACCTTGCTCTTAAAATATTTGGGGACACCCGAAGGACAAAGCCTTGTAACCTCTCACTAAAGGCCCCCTTTTATGCAGACCGGGCTTTTATGATATGTTTAGGCTTCCAGCTCCCGATCATTTGACATTTCTACTGGCTAACTCATGTTTTTCTGCATCTTCACACAAATGTCATGGCTGATCTCCAAAACTCTAGAAGAATGAATAACTCCCAGGGCCTAAACCCTAGGAGGGCTCTGGGACAGAAGGGACAGCTCAGAGGTGCTGGCTGCAATCCCCACCCTAATTGGCCTGGTCATTCTAAGTCTTCTCATTAGAGCCCCAAGACCAGACCCCTACGAGGCTCTGTCTCTCCTTACTGGCTAGGAGAAGCAGAGGCAGAAATCCTGACTTTATAGCACAACCAATAGAGCGTGGGCTTTTTCCTTCTGTTAAAAAAAAAAAAAAAGTTGTTTTTTGTTATAAAAATAATTTAATCACAAGACAAGAATTTGGCAACTAGAGAAAAAAACAAATAATTCTTGGCTGCTTCACACTAAAACAAGCACTGTTAACATTTTTAAGTATTTCTCCCACTCTCTTCTTCTGTGTGTATATTATTGACATAGTTCTGATCTTGAGAGGTTGGGGTTTTAAAAGGAACTTTCCTAAGAAACTTCAGGGAAAGGAGAATTAAAATAAACACTTGGGATAGAAAGAGCGTGCAAGGCGGCATTGTCCTCTGCTCTTCAGAAACACGAACCCATCCTTGGGTGTTTGCAAGATGTGTGTCTTCACAGCTGACGCCCTAGGCTTCCTCCCTCACCAAGGGCCGTGTGGGGTCGAGCTGGCCCACGCCGGGCTCAGCTCATCTCTGGGTTCGAGCCTCTGTCACATTCTGGGTTCTCTTTGAACCCAAATGTGGAAAATGCCCCTGTGAAATAGGTTCCCGGACACCCCTCTTGGACTGCACATTAGCCTGTTGCTACTGGCCCTCCGACTGCTTCCTAAGCTTTCTGTGGCTGGCCCCTGGAACTGTGCCTGCTACCCTGGCCAGCGCTCTCTGCCCATTTCTGCTGGCCCAGAGTGTATCGGTAGCTGGCTGTCCTCTGCCACTGCCATCTTCTTAGAAGCCTATCTCCACCTTACCCCCTTCCCTTTTCCAGAAGCACTTCTGTCTCAAAGCCCAGCCCTCTGCTGTTCCTGGCAAAGGGACACACCTCGTCACTGGAATGATCTTCAGAACACGGAAGAGGAACGTTCCCCCTTCTCCCTGCATACATGGCATTGCTACTTTGACTCAGTGGTCCTCAAAGCTTATCCCCTGGACCTGCAGCACAAGCATCATCTGGAAGCTTGCTACACATGCGGACCGTCGGACTCCAGCCCCAGAGCTACTGAATTAGGAGCTCTGTAGCTGGAGCCCAGTAACCTGCACTGTAACAAGCCTTCCAGGTGATTCAGCTACACCTGAAGCCTGAGGACCACTCGGTCAAGGAATGTTGCCATTTTGCAAAAGGCTGGTTCCTCTCTGAATGTGAGAGGAAGCAAAAGGTAATTGAGGGAGGTGAGCCCTTGAAGAGGAAGGTCAGGCACTCTGCAGCCTAGAACCTGGGCTATGCCACATTTTCACTGGGACACAAGACCTTGTGGCCCCAGAAAAGTTTGTGCTTGGGGTATGGTCTGAAAGGAGGAGGAGGGGAAGGTAAGCTCCGGGGCCCAACCAAGATGGTGCCCCCACCTGGGACCATGAGGTTGGTCTGGAGAACAGGGTTAGAAACTCGCCAAGGACAATCAGTGAAGGGGCCAAACTGTCAACAAGGGAAGCCAGCATCTGCCTAGAGAGCCTGTCTTGGACCAGAGAGAGGAGAGATGTGGGACTTGAGGGGACTATTCCCAAATGGATCTTAGGAGGGAGTAAGAGGTGTTTGAAAGGCTCACGCAGGTGGTCTGAGGGAGGAGGACTCAAGATGGGCTTGTCTCACTGGAAGGACCAGACATCATCAGGGAGCACCCAAGGGGTATATGTGTGTTGGGGGGGGGGGTAGTTGGGGAGGTGTGTATGTGTGTTGGGGGCATTGGGGAGAGAGAACGAAAGAGAGAGAAAGTTCTGGCAAGGATGAGGACTTCATAGGCCTTCAGTGGAGGCTCCTAGGTTGGACTATCCTAGGGCAGGGTGAGTAGGAGAGGAAGAGGGGGCCCGTGTGCCCAGGAAAACTCTTCAGCCAACAAAATTCTGACAAAGCTTTATTTCATCCTCAACCCAGAAATCCCTACGTGGCCTCTCATCTGGTTTTATACTTTGGTATTTACTGTGTTGATTTCCCCACAATTTTCTTGGTTTAGGAGAGTACCTTTTGAAATTTCCAATCCTACTTGGCTGCATGGAGGTGTCCCCATCACGGCCAACATAGCTAAGCAGAACAGAGTGTCCTTATTAGCTGTCCTAGCTAGACAGCCCAGTGAAATTCAGGGCAGTGCTCGCAGATGTCCATTGCTCCTATTTTCCCAGTGGTGGCAGGCCCTCCAAGGAGATCCTGCCTGGAGCAGAGGCTGGCATATTTCCTGTGGGGTCACCACGGATAAATCATTATACCTTCAATGAGCCCTTGGAGGGGAGTTGTTTGCTCACAGGCACATACGGCTCACAGATTTGGGGAGGGATCCAGTGCATCTTGAGATGTGGCCATACATTTAGCTACTAGAACATGAGCTGAGGACAGGAAACTTCTTTCATCAGGCCCAGCATGATGCCAGGTACAAAACCAGGAAACATATTTGTGAGGCTTAGAGCAGATAGGCTTTGTTTGTGAGGAGCCTACAGCCCTGCTCAGGGGACAAGAGAAGTGCCTAAAGGGAAATGTCCTGACAAGGGTCCACCCACGTTACCAGCCAGGGGCAGTCGTCTGTGGGGAGGCCTAGGCCAGGGTCGATGCTGTAAGGAGGAAGTGGGACTGGGATGGGGCATCCCTCAGTGACTTCATCTCCTGTGACAGGAGCGGGCTTAGGAGGCAAAGTGGGCAGGGTTGCCTGGGGAAAGTCAGAGGGAGGATCCTGGTGTGTGTTGGGTAGATTCTGGCAGACAGCTGATGAGCCAGCTAAAAAGGTAGTTCTTGTGAGAGGGGGCTGTGAGGTCACACTGCCTGTGGGGTCAGAATCCCTGCCACATTCTCAGTGGTGGTGACCTTGAGCAAGATACTTAATCCTTTTGTACCTCGGTTTCTTCATCTGTCCAATGGGAATAGCATGACCTCCCTCATAAGGTTCTTCTGAGGATTAAGTGAGTTCATATGTGTAAGTTGCCTGGACCAGCTTCTGGTACAGACTGAACATTTTAGATGTTTTTGCTGCTACCACCCATGCTCTCCAGCTGCATAGGACCAAGGTCTACACAGTTCCATGTGGACAGTGCCTGGAACTGGAGAAAGAAGAGAAAGGGAGACTGAGCGGCGGGGGTGAGAACACCAGCCCTGATCCACTTGGTGCTCTCTTTCTTGCAGACAGAGGGGGCGAGCCCCCCATTCACAGCACGGGTACCCAGCTCTGCCTCAGCCTATGACCAGAGAGGACTGGCGCCCGGTCAGGAGTACCAGGTCACGGTCCGTGCCCTGCGAGGGACTAGCTGGGGCCCTCCTGCCTCCAAGACCATCACCACCAGTGAGAGCTGGGGCTGTGGGCGGGGTCCTGGTTGGAGATCTGGATTTGAGGGGGGGTGGCTAGGAATCTTCCCCCCACCCCAGCCCCAGGAAGGCAGAAGGGAGGGGTGCGGTGGGGACAGAGCTCTTAGAGGGAAAGCTGGTGACCGAGGACCAGACTCCCCCCTGATCCCTCTTCTCTCTGACCTGGCTAGTGATTGATGGCCCACAAGACCTCCGGGTGGTGGCTGTGACACCAACCACACTGGAGCTCAGCTGGCTGCGACCCCAGGCAGAGGTGGACCGATTCGTGGTGTCCTATGTCAGCGCGGGCAACCAGAGGGTGCGGCTAGAAGTGCCCCCGGAGGCGGATGGGACAGTGCTGACTGACCTGATGCCAGGCGTGGAATATGTAGTGACCGTCACGGCAGAGCGGGGCCGGGCAGTAAGCTACCCGGCTTCTGTCAGGGCCAACACAGGTATGGCTGGCCAGGCGTTAGCCGAGGGCCCATTTCTCCTTACAGCAGCCCCTTCCCTGGCATCCCATGTTCAGAGGCTTTTTCCTTGGGAGCCTAGGGTTCAGTGGCTCCTCTGAACATGCCTTGGCAGGGTGTGCGGTAAAGCACCTGCTGGGGCCTTGCTGTATGACCGCTGCCCTGGGAAGACGGAGCCCTTGAGGGCTTGGAGTCCTGCAGGAAAGCTGCAGGCTGGACCACAGGAGGAGCTGCCACCGCCCCCCCCCCCCACGCCCAGATCTCTGCAGGAAATAGGAGAGGCTGTCCGACCCACCAGATGGGGCGACGCTTGAAACAGACATTGGGACAGCCTGGTGCCCACAGCCCGTGGTCAGCTCTCGTAGGGACCGGAATCAGGCAGAGCAGAGATCCGCATTCCTGGGCACTGTAGATTGGGGTATGGGGGAGTTAGGTCTCAGAGCAGTGATTTTCCACTAATCCTCAAGGTCTCTTAACAGATGGATATTTATTTTCTTTTCCTGTGACAGAGGGACGCCCACCTCGCAGTAGCTCATATTCTCTCCTCCCACTCCCCTTTCTCTCCTTCAGACACAGGGCCCCACCTGCTGGCTTCTCTCTTCTTTCTAGGGCACCAACGGAGGCGGGCTTGGAGGGCGAGGCGGGAGGGGCTCCTGGGACATTGACTCCTTTCTCTGGTTCTCTTTCCAGGTGGGGCCAGGGCACAGGCGAGAGGCCTCTGGCTCCCGTGGGAGGGACGGAGGGAAGGGCTGCCGTGGGGAGGAGCGCAGGGGCGCACGGGAGGGGTCTGCCACTGACCTGCTCTCCCCTTCCCCCCTTTTTTGCCCCCGGCAGCACCAGGCCACTACAGTTACCCGGAGGTGCGCCCCCCAGCCCCGCCCCCCAAGCCCCGTCCCCGGCCGGCTCCCGCCCCGCGGCCCCCGCGCCCCGCACGCCCGGCTCGGCCCTCGCGGCCCGCAGAGGAGGGCGAGGAGGAGCCTCAGCCTGGGCCTAGCCCGCCGCAGCCCCCTCGGCGGGCGTGGGGCAACCTGACGGGCGAGCTGGGCCGCTTCCGCGGCACGGTGCAAGACCTGGAGCGCCACCTGAGGGCTCATGGCTACCCACTGCGGGCCAACCAGACCTACGCGTCCGTGGCGCGCCACATCCACGAGTACTTGCAGCGGCGTCGGGCGGCCGCCGCCCCGGTCGGCTCCCCCGCCCCCTCGCCCCGCCGCCCCCACCCCACCGCCAGCCCCGACCCCGGCACCTGGAAGCGGGACTCCAACCAGGGCATCTACGGCCTCTCGCCGGAAGGCGTCGACCGGGTGGCCGCGCCCCGCCACCCCAAGCCCGAGGTGCTGGGCAGTTCCGCCGACGGCGCACTACTCGTGTCCCTTGACGGGCTCCGCGGCCACTTCGAGCGCGTGGTGCTGCGCTGGCGGCCCCAGCCGCCGGCAGAGGGCCCCGGCGGGGAACTGACCGTGCCGGGCACCACGCGCACCGTCAGCCTACCTGACCTCAGGCCCGGCACCACCTACCACGTGGAGGTCCACGGGGTGCGGGCAGGGCAGACCTCCAAGTCCTACGCCTTCATCACCACCACAGGTAGCATGGGCTGGGGCCGCGGGACCACCCATCCCCTGCCCAGCCTCGCCCGCCAATGGAGTCCGCAGCCAAGAGTTCTTCCCACCGCCTCACTGCACGGACCCCCCCCCCCCACCACACCCCTCCGTCCAGGCTCCAGGGGACCCAAGCACAGAGCATGCTGCCCTCCTGTGTCCGTAGAAGCCATCCCCACCCCAGGGGCCTCAGGAATACCCAGGGCCAAGGAGAGCTGGTCTTCAGCGTTCCCCAGACACTTTGCCAGGATTGCCATCCTGGGCAACAGAAAGGTCATTTGGGGGGAGGAGGCGGGCCTACAAAAACTCAAGGGAGCAGTGTGAGTGGGGCACCGGAGTGAAACCAGCACTTCCCCCTCTGACTCACTGTGGTGAGGGTGGCTGAAGCCTGTGGTCAGTGGTTACTATTTTCCACAGTTTGGCCTTGACCTCAAAGGGACACATCAAAACTGTGTGGGGATGGCCTTGAAGCCATCAGGCAGCTTGTGTCTGTGAGAGGTGAAACCACTACTTCTTGAGCTGCCTTTCCAGACCTCCTGGCTCATGTCATGCTTGTCTCTTCCACAGGAACGATGCTGGGTTCAGGGGAGGGTGCTCTCTGGCTGTCCTGGGGAGGGTTGTGGACCTATTCTTCCCCCCCCAGGGCCCAGATGCCACCTGAGCTGGAAGCGCCCCCCCATACACTCTCTCTCTTCCCTCTCTCTTCAGTACCCACTCATCCCTTGCATCTGCCTTCCCTAACACCACATCTCCTCCTTTCTTCCAGGCTTCTCACTGCAGCACTAATGGAAGCCACGACCACCACCCCGTGGGGAGGGGGATGTGCTTGGGGGGGGGGCATGGAAGTCTGTGGGGGCTGGAGGTCATACGTGCCTTTTGAGGGGAAGAATGGCCAGTTTTATTGCTTTTATTTATTGCCTGCAGGCCTGTCTGTTCAGAAATGTGGTGGACAGGGGTATTGGGAGGACTGGGTAGACCACTGGGAGGATGAGGTGGCCCAGGGAGTGAGACTCAGAAGCAGAAGAGGGAGGGTCTGTAGGCTCTTAGAGGCGAGAAGGCAGAACCTGGGATTTCCTTTCTCCCTCTCATTCTCATCTCTCCTGTTTTTCTCACCCTGCCCTTCCCAGGGTCCTCTCCGTCAGGCCTCTTGGGGGCCACTGATGAGCCTCCTCCCTCAGGCCCTTCCACGACTCAAGGGGTCCAGGCCCCCGAACTGCAGCAGCGCCCCCAGGAGCTGGGAGAGTTGAGGGTGCTGGGCAGAGACAAGACAGGAAAGCTCCGCGTTGCTTGGACTGCTCAGCCTGACACGTTCGCCCACTTCCAGCTGAGCCTTCGGGTGCCTGAGGGGCCAGGGGTGCATCAGGAACTACTGCCAGGGGATGTCCGCCAGGCTCTCGTGCCCTCACCCCCTCCTGGAGTCTCCTATGAGCTGTCACTTCGTGGGATCTCCCCGGAGGGCGAGCCCTCTGCTCCTCTCATCTACCAAAGCATTATGGGTATATCCTGAGTTCTGCTCAGCTCAGGGTCCTAAGGGTGGGGGAGGGGCTGGGCCATCAGGGCTTCAGAGGTGGGATGGGGACTGAAGGGCGGGACTGGTATTTCGGTTGGAGTGGTAAGAGCAAACAAGGAGAGAGAAGGTTGGCGTTGAAGGTTCAGGGGAAAGAGGAATGGAGGGAATCTTAGAAGAAGGTTGGGGGGCAGGGGAAAAGAGGATGGGAGGAGAAGAGTCAGAGGGTGGGACAGGGAATCAGAGAGAGGCTGTAGGCTCCTGGCTTTCCAGCTTTCTTTGCCATGTGTCCTCCCCATTCCTGGTCATTCGTAGATCTCTGTGGGTAGGCGTGGGAAGGCCTCTAGCCCTGAGGGGGCCCTTAGCCCCCTCCGCCCATTCCCTTCCCCACAGCCCCGCCACCCCTGCAGTGGGCAGGCAGTGATGGTGGCCCCCTACCCTGGGAGGTGGGCCTGCAGTGCACAGCGCTCCATGGTCGTTCCAGCCCATTTCTGCTGGGGATGGAGGTTCCTTAGCGTAGGGAGCTCCCAGCCAGCAGGGCCTCAGAGATGGGTGAGGTTGGTGGAACCAGTGGAGCACTCACTTTCCCAGTCCCTCTTTATGGGACTCGGGTCGCTGCTCTGCCCGCCCCCCCAGGTTAGGCTCAGTACTAGGAGAGAGGGTGGCGGGGGAGAGAAAAATCCAAGTGGCTGGAGAGTCTTCAGCTGCTCCAGAGCAGCAGTGAGGAGGTTCTGACTCTGGAACAACCCGGGGAGGGGGGACCTGAAACTCCCCCAGAGCTCTCGAGGTGGTGAGGGACTGGGACTTTGGCAAGGGGGGGGGTGGGAAGCTAGCACAAGAGAAGGACCAAAGCTCTCACTGCAGAATGGAGAGGGCTGCTTACAGAGGCCTGGGGAGGGGGAAGTGGAGGCTTTGAGGGATATAGCTGTCCAGGAAGGAGGGACCCAGTGGGCTGAGGACAGGGAAGGAGACCAGGGACAAGGCAGTGGTTGAATCCACCTGCTTTACTTTTGCCCCCACATTCTAGACAAGGATGGGGCAAAGCCTGGGAAGCCCTTGGCCCCACCATACCTGGGCGAGCTGACGGTGACTGACCCGACCTCCAACTCCCTGCTCCTGCACTGGACGGTCCCCGAGGGCGAGTTCGACTCCTTCGTGATCCAGTACAAGGACAGAGACGGGCCCCAGGTGGTACCTGTGGAAGGTTCCCAGCGCTCAGCCCGGATCACCAACCTGGACGTCGGCCGCAAGTACAAATTTGTGCTGTATGGGCTCCTGGGCAAGAAGAGGCATGGCCCCCTGGTGGCTGAAGCCAAGATCCGTGAGTGAGAGCAGTCACACCCACCCCTACCCCTGCCCGCTGCTTGGTCTTGAGGAAGGTCTTCCCAGTGCTTTGGGAAGTCCAGGAAGGCTTCCTGGAGGCTGTGGGGCCCGAGATGAAACCTGAAGGGAAAACAGTGGTGGGTCAGGCACAGAGGTTGAGGAGGGCAGTGCAGACGGAGCCATGGAGAGTGAGGTAGCAGCGAGTGTGGCCCTGGAGGTGAATCTGTTTGCTCTGGATGGAGAGCAGGGCACCTGGGGAGCCGAGGGGATGGGGCTTGCTTGTGTCTGACTGAGGAGCTTGGAGCTCCTGTGAGGACCCGGGGGGGGAGGGTCTCTGAAGGGTTTTAAGTGGGAATGACATGATTTGCTACTTATCTTACAAATAACACTAGGGCTGCTGCCGAAAATAGCTGAAGAAGTGAGTTAAGAGCCAGCAAGAAATGATGCTGGCCTGCCTGGGCTGGAGGCCGTGAGGCTGGATGTGGGGGGTGAAGGACAGTGAGGAGGCCCAGGCACTCCCGTGTTTCTAGAACAGACAGTCCCTTGCCCGGAGGCAAGGAACAGCGGAGATGAGGACCAGCACTGCTTGGGACACTTAGATAAACCTCTTTGGAGCATTCATTAACAAGATGTTCTAAGTGTGTCAACACACTTGGTGGCTATAGCAGCCCCGTGAGGCATGCTTGTTTCCAGATGAGGAGAGTCAAGGCACAGAGGCAGAAAATGGTGGGGCCGCAGGGGGTCATTGCTGCCCTCACAGGTCTGGAGAGCAGAGAGGAGGCCCGAAGAGGGGCAATGGGGGGCAGGAGCCAGGGCGATGGTGTTGGGGGAGCAGAGACAGTGGCCAACACTCAGGGCATGGGCAGAGGAAGAGCAGCCTGCAGGGCAGCCCGAGGGGGTGGCTCGCGGAGAGGGGCACAGCCAGGGAGAGCAGTGTCCCGGTTGCCAAAATGAAGGGCGCGGTCATACGTGTCAGATTCCGTACGAGTGATTCAGGGCTACAGAGCATCCGCAGCACTTAGCGGCGAGGTCACTGCTGACCCTGGTGAGAGCTGCCACTGGAGGGTGGAGCTCGACTGAGAGCCTAATGGAGGTGAGGACATGGCTACAACCAGTGTAGACAGCTCTTTCTGGAACCTGGGCTGGGACTAGAGAGCAAGGAGGGAGGGTGGAAGCTGGAGGGAGCTAGCGGCCAAGGAGCGGAGCTCCTGCAAATGCCGGGGTAGAGTGGCGAGGAGTGAAGGGTTGGGGGTGCAGGATGCACAGGTGTGGGCAGCTCTCCCGCATTCAAAAGCTCCAGAGACGGTGCTTCCCTCTCTTGGAGAAGAAACCAGCTAGTAGTTAGGACTGGAAGCAGTAGAGATGGTCCTGGAAGACTTCCCTGGCTATGGAGACACAGAGAGCGATGGCTGGGCTCCCTTCTCTCTAAAGCGCCTCACTAACGGCTGCAGATAGTCAGGGCCTCACTAGTCCACACGGCGCGTCTGTGCCGTTTAAAAGAAGGCCCCCTTTCTCAGGTGAGCATAACTCTGTGCCAGGGCTCACAGCTTGACAAGCAGAGGCTGCCTGGATTTCAGGCCCTCGGTGCTCCCTCAGCCATGCACCTTTGTGTAGTGAGCAGCCTGCACAACCTCACACAGCATCCCTATGTGAGAGACGGAGTGCCCCTCTTCCTTTGACCTGTGTTCCTCCTTTCTCTCTACATCTCTCCCAGTGCCTCAGAGTGATCCCAGCCCAGCGACCCCACCCCGCCTCGGAAAGCTGTGGGTTACAGAGCCCACCCCAGACTCACTGCGCCTCTCCTGGACTGTCCCCGAGGGCCAGTTTGACTCCTTCGTAGTCCAATACAGGGACAGGGATGGACAGCCCCAAGTGATGCCCGTGGAGGGGCCCGAGCGCTCAGTCATTGTCTCCTCACTGGACCCTAACCACAAGTACAGATTCACTCTGTTTGGGATTGCCAACAAGAAGCGGCACGGCCCCCTCACAGCCAATGGCACCACTGGTGAGTGGCAACCACCAAAGCCCCCATGGGACCCTCCCAGCCTTCCCCACACTTGCCCTCAGCCAGAAACCAGGTGGGGCCTCCCAGTGTGATGGCCGACTCCGAATCCTGGCCCCGCTCCCAGGCTGAGGGAAAGCCAGCCTCCCCCGTCCTGCTGGGTCCCTTCCATCCCATTCAGCTGCTCCCCAAGGCCCAGATGTGTCATACCCTGGCTGTGCCAGACTTCCCAGGAGTTCAGCACTCTGACTAATTAATGCTAATAGTGACCCCCCAGGTATGATGGCCCATCCAAACCCCAAACCCCAAACCCCAAACCCCAGCGTGGGGCTGCCAGTATGGCCCTCACTGTGTCCTCTCATTTACAGCTTCAGAGCAGAGAGCGGAGTCCCTCCACCCAGAGTCCCCAGCACAGCCCCTGCTGGGGGAGCTGTCAGTGATCCAGGCAAACCCAGACTCGCTGCGTCTGTCCTGGACCGTGCCCCAGGGCTCCTTCGACTCCTTCGTGGTCCAGTACAAGGATGCACAGGGCCAGCCCCAGGTGGTGCCCGTTAAGGGGTATGAGAATGAGGTCACCATCCCGGGCCTGGAATCCCACCGGAAGTATAAGATGAACCTCTATGGGCTTCATGGCAGGCAGCGTGTAGGGCCTGTGTCTGTGGTGGCCACCACAGGTGAGTCAGGGCCGCCCAGGCCTCCCTCTGAGCAGGACTCAGCCTGGGGACTCCTTCAGACCTCCCTCCACCTTCTCCTTCTGGGCTCCAATCCTGCCATGCCCCCCGCATCCCAGGACCTCCCATCCAGCTGCCAGCCCCTGGCCTTTTCCTCAGCCCTGCTTCTCCATCTCCAAGAACAGGTCCCGTTTTCCCCCATTCTGAACACCTGGAGCACCTCCACCCCGGCCTGGCTGGGGCGTCTGTCGTTTCCGGCTCCCCCCGCAGCTGCCCACACCCTCCCACCATTGCTGTTCTGCTCAGTGCCGGCAGATCCAAGGCACAAGAGTGCCTCGTTTCCCCCAGCTTCCTTCTGGCACAACGAGGCCTCGTCCGGGACCCCCAGATCCCTGACTCCCAGACAACTGGGAGCAGGGCAAAGGGCCCCTTTCATTCCGCCCACCGCCCCTCATTGCTCCACCCATCCAGCCTCCCCCTGGTCAGCACTGTTTCTGTGGTTGTGCGGCCTCGTGGTTGGGAGCACAGGCTCTGGATCCAGCTGCCTGGATTTGAAGCCTAGCTCTGCCATTGGCGACCTGTGGGACCTTGTGTAAATCACTGAACCTCTCTGAAGCTCAGCTTCCTCACCTGTCCAATGAGGATGATGGTACCTGCTTCACAGGGTCATTAGAATTAAATCAGTGTACAAGCGTACGTGCTTAGAACAGCGCCTGACACATCGAAACTGCTCTTCAGGAGCGAGCTGCTATTTCTCCCTGACTCTCTCCCTGCCCAGTATCCTTTTCTTCTCATCTCCCTACTTTGCCCATCCTTGCCTGCTCCCTCCTTGATCTTCTGTGCCGCAAGTAGTACTCCATGGACTAGGGAGTGGGTCGCAGACGCCAGTCTCCCTTCTCCACGGAGCCTCGATGAAGACTCATTGCCAGACAGTGGATAGGTGCCTCCGGGGCTGTGGTTCTAGACACAGCCAGGGAAGAGCACGGCCCTCCCCAGCCCCTCTGCCCCCACACCTTTCTCCCACCCTTGTCTGAAGTGGAAGGAGGGACAGGGCTGCCCGGGAGGCCTTAGCCAGGGCACATTCTGTCTGGTGTCCTGGTAAGTGGGGTGGGGGCTGCTGCAAAACCCTGCGGAGGTGCTGGAGCTGAAAGGGAGGAAGGCAGACGGGAAGAGGCCTTACTGCCCCCTCGATTTCCAAAGGTCAGCACTGTATCTGGATGTGGTAGAAAATTCCTCAGAATTTCCTCTCTTCCTATCTCAGCTCCTTTCTCAGAAGTGAGGGGAGACCCTCACCCCATCAGAACCCACCAAGACAATCCTTCCGGCAGTACTGACAGGGGGCAGGGACCTGTCCCAGCTCTCTGAGTTACTGAATGAGTTACTGAACGGCTAATAAGGCTACCCGAACCCTGAAGACTACAGCTTGAGGACTTTGTTTGCTGAATGTACTTTATTGTCGTAATTAACCAACAAAGCAAGTCACGCTGCAAGCCTGTATCCCCATGTCTCCTCTCAGCCCCTCAGGACCTTGTGGAGGAGACGCCCAGCCCCACGGAACCCAGCACGGAGGCCCCGGAGCCCCCCGAGGAGCCCCTGCTGGGGGAGCTGACGGTGACAGGATCCTCCCCAGACTCGCTGAGCCTCTCCTGGACCGTCCCCCAGGGCCACTTCGACTCCTTCACTGTCCAGTACAAGGACGGGGACGGGCGGCCCCAGGTGGTGCGTGTCG
>CM052802.1:92240664-92332267 GCA_028533885.1 Nasua narica | reverse complement strand
GCGAGGTCACCGTCGGGGGCCTGGAGCCGGGACGCAAGTACAAGATGCACCTGTATGGCCTGCACAGGGGGCAGCGCCAGGGCCCCATGTCCGCCGTGGGTGTCACCGGTGAGTGGGAGTTGGGCCCTGTACCCTAGGTCTCCTTTCGTTTTCTCTTGCTTTCCCCTTTTGGATCTCAGCACATTAGAGATGGACCTTTAGGTCCCTTTCCTTTTCTTATGGCACTAATGATCCTGCCTCATCCCTTAGTTGAGTGAGGATGACGGAGACGGTGTTCTCCGTCAGTTGGCGTGTACCCTGTGGTTCATAAATTGTACTGTCTTCTTGATCTTGCTTCCTTCTTCATATATGGCCTCCTCAGGCTCCCCGACATGGTATTTTAGTGACTCAGGTGTGGCTGCAGGACCCGATTCTCTGGTTTGATTCCTGCCCTGAATGTACTGATTGTGTGAATTCACGAACATTTCTCAACTTCTCTGTGCCACAGATCCACACAAAATGGGGATGCTAATGGTAACGCCACCTCCTTCGTATGTGGTGTGAGACTGCGTTTGCTGCCGTGTGAGCCGCTGACAGCCATGTCAGGCACACATTAATCACGTTCGAAGAACTTGCCACAAAACATTTGTTTCATAGCCTGAGGAAAGCACTCCCTCCCTTTCAAAGGGCCTTTGGCCCCTCAGCCTCCTCTGCTCTGTTCCAGGCTCCCTGCCCACAGAGCCCCCTGTGGCCCCGAGCCTGGGGGAGCTGGCTGTGGCCGCTGTGACCTCCGACACGGTGAGCCTCTCGTGGACGGTGGCCCAGGGCCTCTTCGACTCCTTCCTGGTCCAGTACAAGGATGTGCAGGGGCAGCCCCAGACGGTGCCTGTGGGCGGATACCTCCGTGAGACCACCATTCCGGGCCTTGACCCGGCCCGCAAGTACAAGTTCCTGCTCTTCGGCCTCCGAGATGGGAAACGCCATGGCCCAGTGTCTGCAGAGGCCAAGACGAGTGAGTGAAGGCTGGAGGCCGCCTTTGGCACTTGACCCTCCTGAGTGCGCTCCGCCCCCTTGTGGTGACAGTTAGAATTTCCTGTTGCCAGGCTGCCAGACCTCAGGGCCTATGGACCTGCTTATTTCCTAGGTCCAGAGTGCCTCGCTTACCCCTCATTCTCGTCCTTCTCCCTACTCTTCCTCCAGCCTGAGGGACGCTGCTTTCTGCCCTGGCTCATCATTTCATGCCTGCTCCTCTGCTGTCCCACTTCCTGCCATGTGGCCTAGCCACCCGCTCCCAGCTCCCAGAACCAGCTCCCAGAGCCCTAGCACTCTGGGAAAGCTCTGTCAGCCTCTGTCACCGTTTCTGTCACCCTCCATATGCCTCTCTCTCTTTTGCAGTCTCAGACACAAAACCTCCCCACCTCGGGGAGCTGACAGTGACAGACATGACCCCAGACTCTGTGACCCTCTCCTGGACGGTCCCCGAGGGTGAATTCGACTCCTTCGTGGTCCAGTACAAGGACAGGGACGGGCAGCCCCGTGTGGTGCCCGTGGCCGCAGACCAGCGGGAGGTCACCGTCCCCGGCTTGGAGCCCAGCCGGAAGTACAAGTTCCTGCTCTACGGGCTGGCAGGCAGGAAGCGCCTGGGGCCCGTCTCTGCCGATGGCACCACCGGTGAGCCCCCGACCTGCACCCCACCTTTTCTAGAGCTGCCTCCTCTTGTGTCCCCAGAGCCAGCCCCCCCTGGCCTAGCCATGCCTCCAGCCTTTATTCTCCTGCCTTCAGCCTTTGCTGCAGCAAAAGCAAACATTTAGTCTCAGTCTCAGTCACATGCCGGGCACTATTCTAAGCATGTTATAGGCATTATTCCCTTCAGTCACTGCCTGCTGATGTCATAAGAAGAACCAGGCTTTGGAGTTAAGCAGACCTGTGTCTGCTTAATCAAATTCCGATTGCCAGCGGTGTGGCCATAGACAAGCCACTTCCTTCCCTTGAACCGCAGTTTTTCTACCTGCGTAGGCACGATAAATACAGATCAGCACTCCATAAATGTCCCCATCCTCTCCCCTCCGTCCCAGCTGAGGCAGGAGGTGGAAAATATGGAAGGCTCTGGCTACAGAAAGACCATGGAAAAATCTGGTGTCATTGTGCCCATTACTCAGCCCCCTGAGGAAAGGGTGGAGGTGGGTCACTGACCCTTACCCCACTCCCAGGACCGTGAGTCACCCTGGCCAGAGGAGGATGGAGCACATGGTCATTTGGGGCCTGGGACCCTGAGACTGTCTAATTCTCTTCCCTACCCGCATTCTGGGGAGTGGACACAGGCTTCTCTGACCCCGTCAGTCAGCACCCATCCCCACTGACTGGTCTCTTCTGCCTTCGGCCCTCCGTTCTCCCAGTGCTGCCCCACCCCGCCGCCCTGGTCCAGGGCTGGGGAACTGGGTAGACGGATGGCTGGGGCTGATAGCAAGGGACGGGGAGGCCATGGCCAAGTTCTGGGAGCCCATCAGCTTGGCTGGTGGTCCAGCGCAGCTCTTAGTGTTTGGGGATGTCTCCCTGACAACCCAGATACACTCCGGGAGCCTTTCTGGGTTCCAGCCACATCCCTGCTCAGGGGGCCAGGGGCCAGGGAGAAACTGAGGTGAGGCCCTTCTCCACACCCGCAGGGGCCCTCTGTCACAAAGTGATCTTTTATTCATTTCCTGCACCCTGATCACAGCAGGGAGGGAGTGGGGGCAGGAAGGAGTGAGGGCAGTGCCCTCCAGAGGAGAGATCCAGCTGCTCACTGTCCTTCCTTTGGGCACATCGAAGCCACACTGCAGGGACCCTTTCCTAGAGCCTCATGCTTCCCAGAAGGTGCCAGGGCTGCAGAGGTAGCTCTAGACTGAGAGTTTCTCCTCTGGCTCTCTCCATAGCTCCCCTGGAGAAGGAGCGGCAGCGCCCACCCCGCCTCGGGGAGCTGACAGTGACAGATGAGACCCCAGACTCCCTGCGCCTCTCATGGACGGTGGCTCAGGGCCCCTTTGATTCCTTTGTGGTCCAGTATAGGGACCCAGCTGGGCAGACCCAGGCAGTGCCTGTGGCCAAAGACCAGCGAGAAGTCACCGTAGAGGGTCTGGAGCCTGGCAGGAAATACAAGTTTCTGCTGTATGGGCTCCACGGGGGACAGCGCCTGGGCCCCATCTCCGTCCTGGGTGTGACAGGTGAGCGGAAGGGACTAGCAGGAGTGGGCCTGGGGCATAAGGAGGCCTGAGCAGAGCTCAGGAGGAAGGGAAGTGCAGTGGGGCCAGCTCGGATGGTAAACAAGGAGTCTGCAGAGGCAGGCGTGGGGCAGGCATGGGGAAAGGCCCTGGCAGCGGCCCCCAACCTCCCAACACCCCCCACCCCCCCGCCACCCCGCTCTGACAGCTGTTCCCCGTCGTCCCTCTCCTGAGGCAGCTCTTACCAGATAGGGGCAATCCCCCTCCTGTGGATGAGTCAGGAGCCTTTTCTCTCAAATGGAAAATAACTGGAAGGACATAGGCGAGGAGTGCTGACTGACGGCGGGCTCCCTGGGAGGGTCTGACACCGGCGGGCTCCCTGGGAGGGTCTGACACCGGGCTCGGCTCAGCGAGGTGCAGCATGTGGGCCTTGCTCCGTCCTCAGCTCTTCTGCAGAGGCCCCATGCCCCGAGCTCAGGGCGTGACCAGCAGCACAGGAGCCAGGGCGGGGGAGCGGTGGGGGGGGTGGGGGAGGCTGTGCACGCACCTCAAGGGGGGCGCGTGAGGCTGCGGAGGTGGAGAAGGGGACGCAAGGGCGCGACTTGAACACAGCAAACCATCCCACAGGGGGGCGATGGGGCCACAGTGCTGGTGCTCACAGGGGCCCCGGGGGTGGTGGGACTCAGTGCCACAGCAGGGGAATGGCAGGTTCACGAGAAGGAAGATGGCCGAAGAGCCTCGGTCGCCTCCTGCTCAGCCTCTCCCCTGGGCTTGTCCCACGCAGCCCCGGAAGCGGACGTGCCAGCCCCCTGGCGGTCAGCCACAGAGGCCCCCGAGCCCCCTGCAGGGCCCCAGCTGCGGACACTGGCAGTGAGCGACATAACCCCAGACTCCCTGCGCCTCTCGTGGAGTGTGGCCCAGGGCCCCTTTGACTCCTTCGTGGTCCAGTATCAGGACAGAGATGGGCAGCCCCAGGCCTTGCTCGTGGGCGGCAACCAGAACCAGGTGCAAGTGTCAGGCCTGGAGCCCAGCACCTCCTACACGTTCTTCCTCTACGGCCTCCATGAGGGGAAGCGCCTGGGGCCTGTCTCAGCCGAGGGCACCACAGGTACGGCCAGCCAGGGCCTTCCCCCGAGGCCTCCCCGACCTCTGGTCTGGGACCAGCAGAGCTAACAGTGTCCAGGCGTGGTGACTGCAGCGAGGGAACCCGAGGAGGGCACCGCAGAGGGAGGAAGGGTGCGGTGGCAGCCCCGACTCTACACACACACACGCACACACACGCACACACACACGCACGCACACGCACGCGCACACACGCACGCACACACACACGCGCACACACACACGCACACACACACAGGCTCACTACCGGCCCCACTGGGAGCACCCGCCCCGCATGAGCTCGGGCCGGCTGGGGGGAGCCAGAGCCCTCCCAGGCCACCGAGGCTGTGTGCTTCTGTCCCCCACCCGCTCTGCGCAGGGCCTGCTCCAGCCGGCCTGACCCCTGGGGAGCCAGGGCCCCGTCTGTCCCAGCTGTCGGTGACCGATGTGACCACCAGTTCACTGCGGCTGAACTGGGAGGCCCCCTCAGAGGCCTTTGACTCCTTCCTGCTCCGCTTCGGGGTCCCATCACCAAGCACCCTGGAGCTGCACCCGCGTCCCCTGCAGCAGCGGGAGCTGACGGTGCCGGGGTCACAGCGCTCAGCCGTGCTCCGGGACCTGCGCCCAGGGACCCTGTACAGCCTGACGTTGTATGGGCTGCGGGGGCCCCATAAAGCCGACAGTGTCCAGGGCACAGCCCGCACCCTCAGCCCAGGTAAGGCCCTGCAGTGGGCACCTTCTTGTGCTGCCCCGAAGTGAAGGGCCTGTTACTTCGTAGGGCCAGACCTGGTGTCTCAGCCGGGGGCGGGGGGGCCTTGGGGAGTAGTGGAGGGCTCACCTCCCGGAGGAGTCACAGACTTCCTCTCCTGGGTCTAGAGGAAAGGGCTGGGGGGCAGGGCTGGAGCCACTGGGGCCCAGGAAGAGGCAGGGGTGGGGATCCTGGGGCGGGAGCCTCCCTGCCATGCGCCCTCACTGATGTCTCCTCGGCACACCCCTCCCCGCAGTTCTGGAAAGCCCCCGTGACCTGCAGTTCAGCGAAATCGGGGAAACCTCGGCCCAGGTCAGCTGGACGCCTCCAGCATCCAGAGTGGACAGTTTCAAAGTTTCCTACCAGCTGGCAGATGGAGGTGACACCCTCTTGCCCGTGTCCTCGTTTGCCCCCATCTCTCCTGCTCCCTACGCTCCGCTCACCCTGCTCGCTTCCCGGGGTGAACTCCCGAGGCCCGTGTGTTTTCAGGGGAGCCACAGAGCGTGCAGGTGGACGGCCGAGCGCGGACCCAGAAACTCAAGGGGCTGGTCCCAGGCTCTCACTATGAGGTGACCGTAGTCTCTGTCCGCGGCTTCGAGGAGAGTGAGCCTCTCACAGGCTTCCTCACCACAGGTAAAGTGGACTAGGCCCCAGGCCGGAGGTAGCGGGAGAGTGAGCGGGGAGGGGGAAGATGTAAGAGGCTCTGACTGTGGACCAGGGGCCAGCGGAGCTTGGGAAGGTGGGGGGTGGAGCAGGGAGCAGGGGACAGCTCTGAGCCCCGTCCCTTCTCCTAGTTCCTGACGGCCCCACGCAGCTCCGAGCCCTGAACTTGACGGAGGGATCCGCTCTGCTGCACTGGAAGCCCCCTCAGACCCCCGTGGACAAGTATAAAGTCCGGGTCACAGCCTCCGGGGGTGAGCGGGGTGGGCGGGGACTCGTTTGGGGAGGGGAGAGGGGCTCTGGCAGGGCAGGAATGGGGCAGATGCTGATGCGCAGCCCACTCCCAGCCCCCTCACTGCAGGCCTTGGCCCCTGGCAGTGCCGTAGAGTACCCTCTGAGTGGCCTTGAGCTCCACACCAACTACACAGCGACCGTGCGTGGTCTTCGGGGCCCCAACCTCACCTCCCCGGCCAGCATCACCTTCACCACAGGTGCGGTTTGGGAGCTGTGCACGACAGGGGAAGGGGAGGTTCAAGGGAGCTAGGATGGGCCTCGTCTCCATCTTCTCTTCCCGCCTTCCCCTCCCAGGGTTGGAGGCCCCCCAGGACTTGGAGGCCAAGGAAGTGACCCCGCGCACAGCCCTGCTCACTTGGACTGAGCCCCAAGTCCCGCCAACTGGTTACCTGCTCAGTTTCAACACCCCTGGTGAACAGACCCAGGTGCCCCCATCCCTCCCTCACTGGCCAACGCCCCTACCCCCTTCCGTTCCAGGAGGTGCCGCCCTATCCTCTGGCTCTCCCAGCAGGGCTCCCCATCCCCTGACCTGCCCCTTGTCTATCCACAGGAGATCCTGCTCCCAGGAGGGGTCACCTCGCACCAGCTGCTGGGCCTCTTTCCCTCCACCCCCTACAGCGTGTGGCTCCGGGCTATGTGGGGCGAGAGCCTCACGCCGCCTGTGTCCACCTCCTTCACCACTGGTATTTGGGGCCAGGACCTACGGCCAGGGGCTGAGCGGGCAGCAGGGGTCTGGGGTTTGGGAAAAGGACCGGCCCCTCGTTCTCCTCTCCCCAGGTGGACTTCCCATCCCCTTCCCTCGGGACTGTGGGGAAGAGATGCAGAACGGAGTCATCGCCTCAAGGGCCACCACCATCTTCCTCAATGGCAACCGCGAGCGGCCCCTAGATGTGTTCTGTGACATGGAGACCGACGGGGGCGGCTGGCTGGTGGGTGGCACACGGAAGCCCAGGGGTCTGCCCGGGGCAGGGCTGCCGTGACAGGAGCCATAGGCTGATGGTGCCTCCGCCTGCTTCCCAGGTGTTCCAGCGCCGCATGGACGGACAGACAGACTTCTGGAGGGACTGGGAGGACTACGCCCACGGCTTCGGCAACATCTCCGGGGAGTTCTGGCTGGGTCAGTGCCCCGCAGGGTTCCGGGGCCAGGGAAGGGACAGCGGCCCCATGGACACCGGGACCCTGATGAGAGCACTGTCCCTCCCTCCCCGCAGGCAACGAGGCCCTGCACAGCCTGACAGAAGCGGGTGACTACTCCCTGCGCGTGGACCTGCGGGCCGGGGACGAGGCCGTGTTCGCGCAGTATGACTCCTTCCGGGTGGACTCGGCGGCGGACTACTACCGCCTTCATCTGGACGGCTACCACGGCACGGCAGGTCAGGCCTGGGCCTGGGGGCGCGGCAGGCTGGCGCAGGGGCCGGGGCGGCCCTCACTGTTCCTCTCACACCCGGCCAGGGGACTCCATGAGCTACCACAGCGGCAGCGTCTTTTCTGCCCGGGATCGAGACCCCAACAACCTGCTCATCTCCTGCGCCGTCTCGTACCGCGGGGCCTGGTGGTACAAGAACTGCCACTATGCCAACCTCAACGGGCTGTACGGGAGCACAGTGGACCACCAGGTGAGGGGCCGCGAGTGGGGGGCCCACCCTGCTGGGGTGTGACCGGACAAGCTCCAGCCCTTGCCTGTGAAATGGGACAATAATGCCAATCTCACCCAGGTATCTTGAGGGAGACACGAGCACGATTTATTGGACATAAAGGGCCAGCTCAGATGAAGCCTGGGCCTTGGGGGTCGATGGTGAAGTAGGGGAGGGGAAAGGACAGCCTACTGGGAAAGTCTCCCCGGAGGGACAGGGGTGGGAGCAGATGGGACCTGTGCCTCTGACTCTGTGTCCACATCTCTCCCAGGGGGTGAGCTGGTACTACTGGAAGGGCTTCGAGTTCTCTGTGCCCTTCACGGAAATGAAGCTGAGACCAAGAAGCTACCGGCCCCCAGCAGCCCAGGAAGGCTGACCGCCGCTCACCTCTCCGGCGCCCCAGAATGACTGCCGAGCACTGAGGGGTCGCGCTGAGAGAAGAGCCAGGGGCCACCGTTACCACCCAGCCACCGGAGAGAGCCTTCTCCAGCTGCGATCTCACAGCACCATGTTTACAGGGGGGAGGGATGGGGTTTGTACGGGAGTAATAAAAGGAGGAACTGCGGCGCGTGTGTGGCCGGGGTGCGTCCTGCCCTGTCACGGGACGCCCGCCCCCCGGGGCTGCAGCTGCACCTGGAAAGGCCGCATGGTGAGGTTGACGCCGAAGCGGGGCAGGGGCTGCAGGGAGGGCAGGGCGCCCCCAGGCGGCAGCAGCGTGAAGGCCCGGAGCAGCCGCGCCAGCACCACAAAGAGCTCCAGGCGCGCCAGCGGCTCCCCCAGGCACACGCGTGCCCCGCAGCCGAAGGCCAGCACTCTGGGGCTGGCGCAGGGGGGCAGGAAACGATCTGTGGGCAGAAGGACAGACCCGGGGTCCCGTAGCCGCGGGGACAGGCCCCTGCCGCCCCCACGCTGCGGGCGCCCTCCCCACCACGCACCGGGCCGGAACTCGTGGGGCCGCTCCCAGACCGTCTCGTCTAAGTGGGCGCCTTGCAGGTTGGGGATGACAACAGTGCCCTCGGGGATGTCGTAGCCCAAGATGCTGAGGGGAGGGTAGAGTCAGAGGCCGGCCAGCACATCCCTTCCCCTCCCCCCTCCCCGCTTTGGTCCCACTCATCCCCAGCCCCGGGAGTCACCTGCTGGGCCGCGTGGTGCGGTGCGGCAAGGCCAGGGGCACGACCGGCCGCAGGCGCAGCACCTCGGCAATGGTGGCCGTGAGCAAGGGCAGCCGGGAAGGGTCTCTGTAAGGGACTCGGGAGCCTGAAGCTCCCGGGACCAGCTCGCGATCCAGCTCTTCCTGCAGTCGCTGCTGAATCTAGGAAATGGGAGCAAGCCTGGTGTCTGTGGCCGGAACCCTGAGCCCGCTGACCCAGAGCTGCCCCGCCCCCCAGCCTCGGGCCGCCCCCTGGAGCGACCCGCCCCCAGAGCCTCCGCGGGGCTGAGGAGAAGCCATCCCTCCGCTGGGGGAACATAGGCCCAGTGAGCCAAGATCCCGCCCCGGCCAGGCCGCCCCCAGGGTGCACCTCAGGGTGGTGAAGCAAGAACGCCACGGCCCAGGAGAGTGTGGCCGCCGTGGTCCCAGTGCCACCGATGAACAAGTCCACCACAGACATATGCACGTGTCCTTCAAGAAGCTGTCCGTGGCCCTCTTCGGCTGTGGGCTTCCCCACTCTTTGGAGCATATAGTCAGTCAGGTCCCTGCACTGGCCTGCCACCATGCTCTCCTGTGGAGGGGAGGAGGGCCCGGCCTCAGCTCCCAGGGGAGCCGCAGGTCGCGGACCCGGTGGGATGCTTGGAGACCCTGCCCAGCTCTGGGGCAGGGGGCTGGCTCCCTGGCTGTGGGCCACAGGGGCGCCGGAGACACGTAGCGTTCCCACCTTGTGCTGCCGCAGCTGCTTCTCCACCATGTGGTCCCTGTTCTCCAAGGCCTGCTTCAGCCTCCAGAGGCCTGGGTTAGGGAAGAACTGGGGCAGGGAGCAGGAGAGTGTAGCCGCTGGCAAGGAAGCCTGCTCCCCCAGCCCCTCTCTCTCCCGGTCTGGGCTGCAGCTCCTCACCCTGAGAAAGGGAACGATGTCCAAAATCTGGATGGACCAGTGCTCCCAGGTTTTCATCAAGTCTTGGACACAGTCATGGAAGGCGTGTACCAAGGCGTCCTCCTGCCCCCGCAGAAAGAGGGAATCCTTTCAGTTCAGGACCAGAGAGGGAGTCAGGGAGGGGCTGAGGAAGGGCACTAGCGTACGGAGGGCAAGAGAACCTTGTCTCCGAAGGTGAGGTGACAGATGATGGTGCAGGTGAGGAAAGAGAACTCCTCCTGGATGGCCACAGGGGCGCCGGCCCGGGCTCTCATGCGCTGCGGAGAAGGAACAGGAACTAAACAGGCCGGGCAGCTGCCGGGAGAGCCGAAGCTGACCTGGGGCGACTGTGGGCATCCAGCCTCACCTCACAGAACTCCTGGGTCAGCTGCTCCACCAGCGGCTCCGTGGAGTTGCGGAGGCCCAGCAGCAGGGCTGAGCGGGTGAGCTTCTTGTGAGCCTTCCAGAGCACGGAATAGTCCCCGAGGGAGAGGTCCTGGAAGTGCTGAGACACCAGCTGATCTGCAAGTAGGAAAGGGGTCGGGCTGCCCTGGGAAGCCATGGGCCTGACCTCCCCTGCCTCCGCCAGCCCGTGTCCTCCCTCGAGACCGGCCCCGAACCCTTACAGGACGCTGTCTGGGGTCTGCCGGCAAAGTCCACCCATTTCCTGATCATGGCTTCCTCGATGGTCCTCTTGGAGTTCAGCACCACCACATCTGAGGGACAGCCAAAGCGGGACGTCAGCAGGGAGGGGACGCTGCTTCTCCCCCGCCCCCAGCCCCATGGTGGAGGGGACAGAGCCCACGCACCTTGCAGCCCCAGGCGGAGCCTGTAGATGGGCCCCAGTTTCTGGGTCAAATCCAGCAGGTAGAGGGGAAGGTTGGGCTGCAGCAGGTGCAGGAAGCCGGGCACGAGAGGTGGGAGGTGGAGGCTGCGGAGCTTCCACTTGTCCCACAGCAGGCGGGCACCAGCCAGCAGGGTCAGCAGCAGCAGCCCGAGGAGGAACATGGCCGGAGCCCCAAGCGAAGGCCCTGGCGGGGCCACTTATAGTGTTGGAAACCCCTCCCCCCATCCATCTTGCTGCTCTGGCCACGCTGGGACCTCCTTTGACTCCTTCCCCCGGGGCCCTGCCCGCTGTCCTGCCCAGAGATCCTGGAAGAGCACCAGTCCCCCTGGCCTTGGGGAGTCCACATGTCAAAGAACTGGCCTTTCATCCATCAAGAAGAAAGGAAGGGGGATGTGACCCTGATCTTTCTCCCACAGCCAAAATTGGCTTCCTGGCTGGAAGTCAACCAGGCAGGAAAATGCAAATGCGGCTGCTCTCTGGCCTGAGCCCTCTCCCACTGCCACCCCACCTTGGACCACCTTCCTGCTTTACCTGGGAGAGACAATGGCCATCCTGCCTCCCCAGCCGTCCAGGATTGCCCGAGGGCAAAATGAGATGAAAGGGGCCTGCGTGTTTCTAACTTACAGATGGGGTGACCTATGGCCTCGTCTGCCCGGATCACCCCAGTTTATACCTGTAGTCCCAGCGTAACTATTAACCGTGCCCCATTTCCATCTCAAAAGTTGAAGAAGATGGAGAGCTCTATGGCCCCCCAGTTTGGAGCTCTACTATACTCGATATGCTCTTTGGTTGCAAGGGAAAAGGACCAACTCGAGCTGGCTTGAGCCAAAAAGAAGAATTACTGTACAAATACGGGGGCATCTCAGAGAACTGAAGAGAGTAGAACAGGGGGCTCCCCTTGGAAGCCAGGGACGGGGGGACGCCAAAGCTGCAGCGAGGGGCCAATCCCTCACTCTTGGCTCCCCCCTCCCCCCACCCTCTCCTCTCTCATCCCAGCTGCAAGTTGGGATGGGACGGCCTCTAGGGTCAGAGTCCCCGGGTTACAGATCCGGCCCCAACTCAAGAGAGGGTTTCCAGCACGACTGAAAGTGCCCCCCATCAATGCCAAAGTCCCCAGGAAGGGGCCTGAGAGCCGCAACTGGGATCAGGAGGTCCAACCCTGTCCTAGGAGCTGTTGCCATAAGGGGTGGGGGTCCCGCTGGACCAGGTGGGGCAATCAGGAACCACTTCAACGGGTGAGGAGGCAGCTGAGAGACTCAAGGGGGGGCCACTTGCGGAGAGACCCTGCCAAAGAGGTGACAGTGCTGAGTGGGAGGTCAGGGCTGCCTGGGGGTGGGAGTGAGGGATCAGAAGTAACCTAAGGCCCACATTATCCCCCAACTCCCCATCCCTGGCTTTGTAGACTGATCCCTGCACCCAGGAGTAGTTAGGCCTCCCCCATCGAGCTTTATGCAGAGCACACAGGCTATGTGGCTGGAGGCCCTGAGTCAAGATGCCGGCTATGCCACCCACCAGCTTGCAGAAGTAACTGCTGGGGGTCGCGGGTGCAGAGGCTCAGGCTCGGGCTGCATCCATGCCCAGGGCTGGGCGGGAGAAAGCAGGGGCGACATTTCAAGGGTTAGGCAGTCACCACTGCCCCCTGCCTCGTGGTTGACCTCCCAGACCCCGGCCGTGTCTTGCCACAACTGCAGCTGAGTCCCTGGCTCTCATAAGTGGCTTTCTGCCACCCCATGCTGACCAGCTTTGGGCACAGAGATGTGATGGGCAGCCATGGGGCCATGGGGACGACAGTGCCGGGCAGTCTTGGAGACACAGAAGCTCTTGGAGCTGCAGGGCATCGGAGGGGCTTCCACTGGAAAGCACAGTCTGACTGTGAATAGATCTCCAAAAACTGACCTGATTACCTCGCCAGACCCAGCTCTTCCACCCCACCTCCAAATCCCAATCTCAGACACGATGGAATTACATGCAGTGCCCTCAAATGGGCTCTGTCCTGCCCCTGGCCTCTGGCCTTTCATATTCTCTGTCAGCTGCCTCAAATGCCCTCACCTACCCCCACTCTTTCTGCATGATGCCTCAGCTTTCAGAACGCAAGTCAGAACCCACCTCCCCAGGGAAGCCTTCGCCTTCTCCCTGCCCCCAGATTGGGTCAGGTGCCCCAACTACGTGCCCCACAGGACCAGGCAGCTCCTGAACATCCCATGTTTCAGGGACGGGGACCTAGCGCAGGGCATGGCCTAGAGGGAGAGCCCCACGGATTGCGCTGCGCAATCGATGGCAGGCCGCCGCAGACTCCACTCCTACCACACCCGACCTTGGCCCGTTTCTCTGGCTGGATTTCTAGTCAGCCCTGAAGACCAAGGGGTACCACCAAACGGGGGAGAGCGAGGCAGGCAGGTGGGGAGGGTAGACCCAGTAGCACTGCGATCTCCTCAGCGTATTAACACCCAGACCGAAGTCATTGCACAACTGCGGGAAAGTTCCCTAACCCCTGGTAAGGAGATCAAGGGTCAACTGTCTACTTTCTTTTTTTTTTTTTTTAAAGATTTTATTTATTTATTTATTTATTTATTTATTTATTTATTTATTTATTTATTTGGAAAGAGAGAGAGTGAGAGCGAGCATGAGAGGGGAGAAGGTCAGAGTGAGAAGCGGACTCCCCATGGAGCTGGGAGCCCGATGTGGGACTCGATCCCGGGACTCCAGGATCATGACCTGAGCCGAAGGCAGTTGCTCAACCAACTGAGCCACCCAGGCGCCCTCAACTGTCTACTTTCAAGAAACCAGATGTCAGCTATAAGCAGGAGACCCCAGAACTCACAACTGCACAAGGGCAGAGCGGGAAACATGTGGCCGACAGCCGCTCGTCAGGCGGAAGGGCGGCTGTTTAGGCTGAGCTCGAGCCACGCCTGAGGCCACAGGGACTGGTGACAGCAGGGCTGTGGCGGGAAGCCTTAGGGTGCAGGCTGCGGGGTCCCAAGTCCATTCGGGGTGCTTCTTGGATGGACTGAGCTCCCAGGGAATCGTCTGGGAGTGACACCCCCAAGGGTCACCCAGGCTCTGGGAGCCTCAGATTCTGCAAAACCTGGCCTCAGAAGCTGGCAGGGGGTGTGGGGCACGGCTCTCAATCCCAGAGACACACACTGACGCTCTGCTGCCAAAGGCCTTTATTGAGTCCCTGGGCCCACCTGGGGCCGTGTCCAGGGGGCCGGGCACAGTGACCGTCCAGGCGTCGCCGGGGGGAGGGCGAGGGCGGCCCTTACACCTGGCAGCCCTGAGTGCCGTACTCCTGGAGGAAGTCGCTGAGCTGGGCGCAGGCTGCCCGATGGCGGGTGCTCTGGCACAGGCGTTCAGAGGGCATCTCCTCGACCCAGGAATTCGAGTCCAGCAGGTACTGGGGGCTGCAGAGGCAAAGGGCAGTCAGCAGGGGTGGGGAGGATGGGCGCCTGATTTCTGGTGGGGCAAGCTCTGCGTGCTGGGGATCCATCTGTTCCCTCATGTGGGAGAAGAGCGAGGGACAGAGGGGCCCAGAGAACTCACTCTCCCTTGAGGTCAAAGGTAACTCCGTCCAGACCCATGATCAAATATTCTTTCCCAGGTTCCAAGCGAAGACGGCAAGAGGCTCGAACCAGGAAGTTCCGGGTCTGACGGACAGTGGCCTTGGTGTCCTTGACTGAGAGGATAAGGTGCATAGGAATTGTCAGAGGTGAACAGAAGGTACAGGACCAGAGGGGGCCGGGGGCTGTGCACCGAGCCTCTCACTTAGCCCTCACTGCTCCTAACGGGGACATACAACTGCTTTTTGATTTACGGCCAAACCCAGAGATTCCGAGGGGCTGAGGGACTTTAAGCTCAGCCTCCCAACGTCTGCTCTCCCGGATACCCAGACCACAAACCCGGGCCTTGGCTCCTAGGTTCCCCAGCCCCACCCGCCCATCTGTTCCCGTCATACTGAAGTGCAGCACTCGGGTGATTTTGGTCTCGAAGAGGCGGAAGGCAGCTCTGCTATCTTCTCGGAGGACCTTCACCTGGAAGCCTATGAGGGAGTTTAAGGGAAGCGAGCATGGGTTTGTTGCACCAGCGATCATGAAGCACGGGTCCAAGCGCAGAGCGGGGGGCGCGGGCACACTGACCGTAATGCACGCGGGGGTAATAGCAGGCGAACTTCATCCTGTAGCCGGCCTCGTCCTGCAGCCCGCGCTCCAGGGCACGACGCTGTCGAGGGCACTTCCCTGCCCGGGGTGGGGGTGGGGGTGGCAGATGAGCCAGCATAGGCCCCGGCCCCACCGGGTTCCCGCCCCCGGTCCCGGCTCTCACCCTCAGCACACTGGCACACGTCAGCAGAACACAATGTGGACAAGAGTTTGCTCTTGGTGGGGGCCCCATAAAACACCGAACATTTGTGCTCTGGAGGAGAGAGTACAGTTAGAGCACAGCCCCCTAGCATTGCCTCCCCCGTCCCAAGGAGCCACAGGACATCCCTGCCACCCGGCACTGCCCCACTTCCTGATGTCCCATATGGGGACACCTCCTCCAAACCTGCTGAGTGGAGCGCTCACCCGGGTTGTAGTAATCATACACGGCCGCGCTGGCCGGCTGCACGAGCCCCACAGCCACTTCCTGAACGGCCCCAAAGCCCACGCACTCCCGGGAGGTGGGGACCTGGCAGGGTGGGGTGGAGACATCAAGGTGCCCCCTGGGCCCTGCAGGCCGCTGGCTGCATCTCCTTGACCTATCTCTGGTCTTATCTTCAGTGCCTTTCACAAGCTAGTACTTTCCGGCCTCCGGAACTCTAAGAACTGCTCCCCAAGGTCTCCGCTAACGTTGCTGCCAGACATTGACCTTGTCCCAGTCTCCAGGGCCCTGGGGGCAGAGTCTCACATGATGGACACATTCTGCATGAAACTCTCGGAGCTCAGAATTAGCTTCTGGCCATCCCTGGTTCTGACCCCGTGACGCCTGGCCATCCCTCTTCTTCCATCCCAGAGGCAGAGTCCCTGGCCCTGGCTCCTCGGGTCCGCCACGCTCCCTGGAGGAGGTCTCAACCGCTCCTTGGATTTCACCAAACCCTTCCAGGCCGATGATTCCCCAATTAAACACTCAGCCTCATTCTTGCAGTAGGATTATTGTGGGACACAGAAGTTCTTCAAATTCACTCTGCCTGCCCCTGAAGCCTGTGCCCCCCGCAGAGACCTTGCTTTGTCACTGATGCACCCGGGCCCCCCTTTCTGTGTCATAACATAACGGCAGGTGCTGTCACTCGCCCATCTTCCCTGACCCTGCAGCTCATGGCCTAGGCCCAGACCCCTCTCCTTACACCCACACTGGCCCGGGCCAGCCTGGTACCCCACCAGTCTCCCTCCTGAACCACACTGCTTAAGTCAACTCCTCGCCCAAAATCTTCCTGGCTTCCCATCTTCCACTGTGTTCAACGAAACTCCTCTGCCTGGCTTCTCAGGCTAAAGGGGTCTGGCCCCTCTGCAAGCACTGGGTTGGGGCGCCTTCCTCGACCCCTACACACCTGGCTAAAGGTGTTACAGTATTAACACACCTTTCTCACATTTTCTCCAAGAGATTACAGTTAATGCTCAAAAAAAGTTTGAAGGCCAGCAGAGGGTTGAGGATTCTTTGTTTTAGCCAAATAATGGCATGGAAAGACAAAAGCAACTCCTCTATGACCATCATCACTTTGTAAGAGAAAATACACTTCAGCGGTGCCTGGATGGCTCAGTGGGTTAAAGCCTCTGCCTTCGCCTCAGGTCATGATCTCAGGGTCCTGAGATCGAGCCCCGCATTGGGCTCTCTGCTCGGCGGGGAGCCTGCTTCCCGCTCTCTCTCTGCCTGTCTCTCTGCCTACTTGTGATCTCTCTCTCTGTCAAATAAATAAAATCTTTAAAAAAAGAAAGAAAGAAAAAATACACTTCAATATCAAAAACAAAAACCAAAAGAACTAGGAAGGTCAACAACAAACGACAAAGGCAGCCCTCGAGTGGAGTAAATTCAGCTTTATAAAGGGCTCACTCTCGAGTCCCCTGCGGACTGGCACCAGCCCCGGAGCGGCACCCGGAGCTCGGTCCCCATCGCCCACAGGCAGACCTGCCCCTAACTCTGCTCCGACACACTCTCATCCTATCTCCCTGCTCCCATCACACGTCCTCCCTCAGGTCACCCACGCTCAGTAAACCCAGGGTCGTCCTTCCCCATGTCACCCCTCCCTGCTCACCGAGTCAAAGTACAGCAGGACGTGGGGCCCCTCGGTCTCAAAATGACTCACATAGCGGTCAGAGAGAGAGGTCAGCTGTGGGGAAGGACAGATGGTCACAGAGAGGCAGCCCCGGGCCCCGCACGAGACAGGGCCCAGCGGCTGGGAGAGCTTCAGGGAAGGAGCTGGGCTCCTGGGGGCACAAGGAGTCCCATCCCTCCCTGCGAGCTGACCGCACCTTCTCCAGGTCGGCACGCAGGGCGCTGAATCCACTCAGGAGGGTGATGTCGGCAATGGCCATGCCCGACAGCCCTGCCTTGCCGTTCCGCCTGCAGAGAGACATGTCCAGGGGCCACACGCTCTGGGGGGCAGACGCCCAGCCTCGGCCCCTGCCCTGCCTCCGTCTCCAGGCCTGGCAGTGCCCCGTGTCCGGCGCATCCCCGCCCCCCGCGCTCACCAGATGCACACAGTGTACTGCACTCTGGACTCCTGGTCATCGGGCACCCCGGGGGCCTCCCGCCTGCGGCGATTCCGCCGCCTCTCAAACAGCTCCAGGGGGGTCACGGTCTGGGAACCGGCATCTGGGTCGTCCTTGGCCGGAAGCTCCTCGTACACGTAGTCCTCGTAGTCCTCGTTGGCCTCCCCTGCACAGGGACGGTGGTGTGGCTTGGCTGCTGGCACCGGCCCCCACGGAGTCCCATGGCCTCTGGCCCCAACACTCACTTGTGTATTCAACGTGGCCCGTGACGGTAACTTGAATCTGAAGATCCTCACAGCTCGTGTTCTTCAGCTCCAGGACGTTGTAAGTACGAAGGATCTAGTTCAACAAGGGGTGAAAACCCGGGATGTTTGGGGCCCAGACCTTTCTCCAGGGCCACACCTGGGCCATCCCCTAGGCTGAGGCATTCCAGGCCTTCCACCCCTGTCATCCCTCCGGACCAGTCCATAAAGGCGGATGGCCAGGGACTAGGGTAGCGGGACGGAGGGCAGGGGCCTGCGTCGGGGGCGAGCACTCTACACGGGGCCCAGAAGAGGCTGGAAGGGAAAGCTCAGGAAAGGCTTCTGGCCAAAGTTTGCAGGAGAAGAACGAGTTTGTCACTCCAAAAGAACTAGGGGACGAAGGATGGGAAGGACATTCAAGGGACATTCAAGGGAAGGAGACCCTTGTACACGAGCGGATATGTCTGGCGAGGGAGGCGGGCAGACGCTCGGTCGTGTGGGTGGCAGAGTCGGACTTTGCTCCAGGGCCAGTCTGACTAACTAGTGTTTTCGGCCGATCTCACGGCAGTGTGCACAGCGGATCGGGGGGTGAGAGACGGGTTAGGGAGAAGTTCCAACACCGTCTTAGCAGAGTCTAGGAAACAAGTGATGAGGGCCCTGGGCAGCGGGGGAGCAGAGGACGAGCTGCTGGGGCCATAAGTAAGGGCTGCGGTGGGGACACTAAGGTGGCCTCCAGAGCGGCAGCTGGGCTCCTGTGGGGAAGGGGCCCTGTCGGTCAGGTGAGGGGACCCAGGAGGAAGAAAGGGTTTGAGGTGCTGTGTGACACGTGGGGCCTGTGGCTCAGGGGAGAGCCCTGGGTTGAGGTGCTGAGTGTATACGCCACCAGCACTGCCAGGCAGAAAGGAGAGGACAGGTGCCCAGAGAGGGCAGAGACCAGAGTGAGGGGGAGCGCCCAGGCCAGCAGGGGGGCTGCCTACCCGCGGGCGTCTCCTCCCTTCCCTCCCCACCCACCATGAGCTCCACCCTCAGGCCTCCCACTCAAGACCATGGCCCCCCGTGCTGGGGTCCCAGGCATCTGGTGATGCTGGCTCTCACCTTCAAGGTCCCTTTGCTGTTGCCTCCCACCTTCACGTTAATCTTGCTGCCCAAGGAAAACTTGCAGCAACAGAGCCGGGAAAAGATGTCAGAAGGGCACACAAGGGCACACGTTTGCTCCAGTTCACCTCCTCCCTGAAAACAACCTCCCCTCCTCTCCCACCTTGCCCCTCACAGAGCTGACACTTCACCTCAGCCTCCTAAAAAGCCTGTTGGGTAGACTCCCCACATAGTAATTTTGAAATGAGAAAAATAAAGCTCAAAGGTTAGGTGACTTTCTCCAGGTCACATGCAAGTAGGTCTTCCCACCAGGATGCCAAGATGCCATGGGGATTCCACAAGGGTAGGGGGGCCGGGCTCAGCTTCTGGCCTGGGCACCAGAGGCCCGGGGAGGGGCAGGGGAGGGGGCAGGGCAAGCCAGGCGAGGGAGCGGCTCACCTGCAGCTCCTCCTCCAGCCCCTGAATTTGGTGGTTGTTCAGCTGCAGCTCATGGGACTTGAACCCACCTCGGCCCACGGAGCTAAGAGTCACATTGAGCGCCCTCTCTTCGGAGGTATGGGAAGCAATCCAGTACGCAGACAGAGCGTCCAAGGCTATCACTGTGTCCTGGGGAGGTGAGCCGGCACTCAGGCACTCGGTCTCGGGACTGCCGCCCCCAGAGCCCCTGGGCAGCCCCTACCTGGGTGCTGCGGAACCCCCCTTGGAAACTGCCCTGGTGGTTAAGCCAGGCTGCAGCGTGGTCGGCCGACTCTGACTTGCCCTCCCGAAGCAGCAGGTGAAGCAGGCCGTACGCTGTAGTTTCGATCCACATGGCCGGAGCCTGGGGTATGGGGTCTGTTGGGCCTTGAGGAGCCAGGGTGGGTGGGACGGCATTGCTCTGAGAACCAGGGACTGAGCCCCAGTAGAGGTAATCTGGAAGTAAAGGGAGACCCACAGGTGAATGGGGGGGCTAGTTGCCTGGCCCTCTGACACTCCCCGTGTTGGGCTCTCCCAATTCTACCCAGTTAACCCTTATGCTTCCATTCCTTCTTGAGGTCTTCATTCGATTTCTCCCTTTGGCCACACTTAGGGGCCGCAGATCCCCCAAGTCACAGGCTCGTTGCTAGGACCCCCTTGGCGCTCACCCCCAGCCTCCTGGGCCATGGCCATGAGGTTGCGGTGGGCAACATCCCGTAGGTCCTCAGAAGCCTTGGTTAGAGTCAGGGCATAGGCCGTGATGGCAGCGGCATGGGGACCCAGGGTCCCAACACTTGCTTTCTTCCCCAAGAAGGAGTTTGCTCTGGTGATGGAGATTTCCTAGGAGAAAGTGGGGAGGAAGGTCAAGAGAACCGGACACCTGCGTTCCTGGGAAGAAAGGGGGGAAGCTGGGGGCCAGGAAAGGGCAGACACCCGGGTACCCTTACCACTTTCTGCTTCAACTGCTCTGCAATGTTGTCCTGGAAGACCGCCAGCCCATGCTGAAGGGCGATGACCACAAAGGCCGTGAGCGCCACAGTCTCATCATCTCCCACCAGGCCCCCCTAGTTGAAGGGGGTAGGAGAGAAGATGTCAGCCGGGAGGACGGAGGGGCAGGGAGTGCCCTCCCACCTGGGCTCCTCTGTCCAGCCTCCCAGCCCCGAACCTGCATGTCCCTGTGTAGAACCGGGCAGGGGTCCTGGAACGACCCGTCTGCCTGCTGCTGGGACAGCAGCCACTTGGCCGTCTCCTGCAGCTTTTCAGGTGAGCCGCCCACCTGCTCCTGGGCCAGACTCAGTACCTTCAGCACAAAGGCCGTGAGCCTGGTGAAGAGGGAGGGAGGGATGGCTGGGGACAGCGACTGGTCCCCATAGGGGACACATCCCCACTCGCCCAGGCACCCGGTTATTCACCCTCCCCCAGCCCTGGCCCCTCTCAGAGACCCGGAAACACTCTCCCACCCTCACCAGGTGCTGCTGTCCCGATGTAACCAAGCCCCATAGGAACCATTTGTTTTCCGAAACTGCTGGATCCGCATGTAGCCTTGGGGACAAGAGGCAGCTGCTGAGGCGACACTCGCTCTCCCACCACATGCACCTGAGGCCACACTCCCCATTCCCATCAGGCGCCCCCTTCCTTCTCCCTTCTAGCTAGGTGGGCTGCCCCTCTGCCTTGAACTGCCCTCTCCCAGCCCCACGCCTGCTTGCCCCTGTGCCCAGAACCTTTCTGGACCAGATCCACAGCATGGTCCTTTGTCTCGGGGGGCAGTGTGCTCCATTGCTCTGTCTTGTCCAGGTACCGGGAAGCAGCCAGTGTCGGAGCCAAGAGGATCATGGTTTGTTCCCCGCAGCCCTGGGGAAGCTTCAGGAGGGAGGCCAGGCCTCCTGGTGACAAGACCCCTTTAGAGCCCAAAGTGTCCAGTGGATCTGAGGCTATAGGGGGAGACGGAGGGTTAAGGATCAGAGACCAGGTCTGGAGACTCACGGAGTCATGGGATCACACGGGGGTCCCTGGGTGCCACATGAATCTGAGGCCACCCCTGGAAAGAGATGGAGGACACTCCCACCTGTAACCCTGACAAAGCTGCTGAAATCTCCATCTGGGACGATATTGGGGTCAGAGTTGCCAGGAATCTCCAAGGTCCGGGCTCGGTGGTCTGGGGGCGATGAGGGAAGTTGCCATCCGGTTGGCTGCCCACATCCCCCACCACCTGCAACCCCATTAGGACGCTGGTGGCTGGAGGAGGGGGCCACTCACCCAGGGGATTGAGCTCATAGACAATCTCCTCCGTGTGGATGGCCCCTTCTCTCTGTCTCAGGGGAAACACAGCCGTGAGAGGTCACACAGTACTATAGCCCGCCCCTCCCAGCGCGTATTCCCCAGGACTTGGAGTTTGAGCGGCAGGGACAGAGTGGGATCAGAATTATAGAAGACGTAAACAGACCAAGGCATGGTTTCAGGTGTCTGGCCAGCAGAGAGGGTACGGGGCAGGGGGTAAATCTGGGAGCCTAGGGGCCTAGATTCGGGGCTGCTCCAGTCACCTGAATTTGTAGAACCTTAGACACCGCATCCCCCACAGGGAAGTCCGATGACCCTCGAGCCACCACCTTCAGGGACACAGCCGCCGCCGCCGTGGGCACCACAGAGAAGCCAACAGGCCGGGCAGAGCCTGCAGGCACCAGGACACTCTGGGCCAGCCCTCCCCCTCCAGCCAGGCACAGCCCCTCCACTGGGGACACGTGGACGCTCACCTGGGAGCAGGAAGACGGGGATGGCCAGAGCCCCAGGCCGGTGTGGCCCCCCACCGTCCTGCGGCCCCGGCTCCCCCCACCCCCCGTGTGCTCGGGCGTCCGCAGGGCCTCACAGTCAGATTTTTATTCAGATAGTTGTAGAGGACGGGCCGCAGCTCCAGCTGCTCAAAGCGGCGGACAGAGACGGGCAAGCGGAGGTGCAGGTGGAACTCACGGAACACCTGGATCCGGGCCGGCGTGGCCGCACACAGGCCTGGGGGCGGGGGGGCAGAGACCAGAGGCCTGGGGTGTCACGGCCACGGGGTCCCAGGAGCGAGGGGCAGGGGGTGACCCGCTTCCTCGCCTCCCCACCCCAGCGCATGCCACCGCGGACTTCCCCAGGAGTCTGCCCCCAGTCCTGTACAAGGGGTAAAGGGCTCAGTGGGAAGCCTTGGTCAGGGGGAGATAGATGGGGGGGGCCGAGGTCCGGGCGGGGCCATCTTACCTGTGCTTCCAGACAAGCTCACAGCGTGGATCTCCCACGTGGTGAGAGAGTCAGGGAGCATGTGGGACAATCTGCGGTGGGAAAGGCGAGAAGCCCCGTCACACGCTGGGCTGGCCCCAGACACAGCCCAGAGCCAACGCCAGGCCCGCCACACGCCCTCACTGGAGGAAGCGGTCCACTTTTTCCACGCTCCAGAGCCAGTTCTCCGGGAAGAAGCTGCGCACAGGAATGTCATCCTCATCGATGAGGTCCTCCTCCTGCAGGACCTCCAGAGCTAGGGGGCCACAGTGCGGGGGAATGAGGAGGGGAACCATTCTGCCCTTCCAGAGGCTCCAGCCGGTCCCCCAGCCCCACCCAGAGCCTCACCTCGGGCAAGGCCCACCTGGCCCCTGGAGCGGGACTTCTTACGCAGGTCCTCAGCAAACTGGCAGCAGGAGAGGAAGGGCGCCTTGCAGGCCGCCTGCCGCACCCGAGCCGCCCGCTGCTCGCAGGAGCGTATCATGGGCAGCCTCGTCATCCCGTCCTGACAGCAGCGCCTGGCTTCTGGGGAAGCATACTGGCCCACTGCGGGCCCAGGTGAGGGTACGCACGGGGAAACCCCACGGAGACACATCTCATTTCCCACCCGGACCTCTAGATACACAAGGACTCACTCTGAGAGACCCGGGACTCGGGTGAGGCAGGAGAGAGCCTCCATCCACCTTCGACCCCAGAACTTGGGTCTCTGGCCCCAAATACCACATACGGGCTCACTGAGGAGCAGAGCAGCCAAGAGGCAGACCCCGTCACCCTGACCGTTGGGCCAAGTGGAGAGCCGCACAGGCACCCACAACTCACACTTCTCGTGAATCGCCTTTTGGAAGTTCACGTTTCTCTTATTCCGGGTTTTCTTCTTGGGACAGCTCAGACCTGGTAGAAAGCAGGACTGCAGACCGGCGCAGGGGGTAGGGCCTCCCACCTCCCCTCCCTGTCCCTCTTCCCCAGCCAGGCCCTTCCCACCAATCCTCTTCCCACCTTACACCCTCGGGCCCCTCCTGCTTCCTGATCTTCCCACCACCCAACTCCCCTTCCTCCTCTGCTCTCACTCTTTCTGGCTGAGGTCAACAGTTCTCCATCAGAAAAGGCCAGACCAGCTGCCTCAAACACCTGAGCGGCATTGTCCCCACCTCCAGGACCACAGCCAAGGTCATAGCTGTTCATAACTTCCAAGACCTGGCAAGAAAAGGCCGGGATGTTGCAGACAAGTTGAGGGACCAGATGGGCCGCTCAGCTCCAGGTGAGAAGGCAGGGCCCGGGCAACCCTGAAACACATACAGAGAGTGGGGAAACGGAAACCACAGGGGCCGGGGCCTGAGGGAAGCTTGGCGGGGAGTCTGTGGGCAGCCTGAGTGGGACCTCGGGGTTGCTAGGACAGCCGGACAGCGAGCCCCAGAGCGGAGGGAGGGCTGGCGACAACGGAGGGTCTAGACGAACCTTGGCCATGTTGAGGGGTTTGTGGGAACTTCCGCCCACAGCATACAGAGCCGTGTCCACGGCCCCCAGTGCCACCATGGCCGGAGAGTCTGTGCGCAGCTGGAGCTTTAAAAACTCCCCAGGACGATACTCCTTGATGCTGTCCACGTTCAGCTCCAGCTGGCAGAGGCAGGGGGAGGGGGGCGGTCAGAGTGGGGAGAGCTTCCTCCAGTCCTCGGTAGACCCCAAACCAAAACCATGCCCTGCTCGCCATCACCCTGCCTTCTTCCTCTCTTGACCTGCTAACACACAGACGCACCACCTCTCCGAATGCCAGTTACCTTGCCCTCACAGGCCCCTGCCCGGACGTCCACGCGCAGGGAGTTGGCCACTGGGACGCCCCTGTGATAGTAGAAGGCCACAAAGTAGAAGGAGGGTACCAAGTGATGGTCCACAAACACGGAGACTGAGGTCAGGTCCGTCCTGGGTTCTCGAGTCATAGACACGATCCGGCCCCGGGATAGGATCTGAGACAAGAGTGGTTTCCTCTTCACTGCCCCCAAACCTGAAACCGTTTCCTCCACCCAAGGGCCCTCCCCTGCCTGAGATCCTCCCTGTACTCTGCCCTCCAGCCCCGACAGACCAGCTTCTGCGCACCATGTAGTAGTAATGAGAGAAGCTGTCCCCACTGACACCCAGAGCTCGCAGGTTCAGGATGAGAGTTTCCCCAACGCGAGGGGGTCGAGGATCCGGCCGCTCAATGGACAGAAACCTGGAGCCTCCTGAGGGTGGGGCTCTCACAGTGAGCCTGGCTACGGCTGGGTACGGGGAGCCCGCAGACACCTGGAAAGAGGGGTGGGGCAGGGATAGGGTCAATGCGAAGGACACCAGTCGCCAGTTTCTCCCCCCAGTCCAGGAGGTGGATTCTCAGGAAGCTGGCCGGCCTTTCTTTCCTTCCCCTACCCTGTCCCATGAGTGGGAGTCCTACCAAGAGCTGCACTTCTGAGATGGACTTTGACGTAACGATGGGAACAATGACTTGGCCACTCCCATCTGTGTTTTGTTCAAGGTCTTGGATTCTAGAAGCAGATCCAGAAGACAGAGTGGCCGAAACTTTGACAGGAATGCCAGAGGCCGGGAGGCCAGATATGTCTCGGACCAGGGCCTAGGTGAGCGGGGGAGGGACAGCTAAAGGAGACCGCTCAGTGAGGCCCCGTGCCCTCCTGACAACACCCCACCCCCCACTCATCCTCCCCCTCCAGAAGAGACCTGCAGCAGAAAGGGGGCCCCCGGCACAATGTGTTGCTTGGTGTTGCTAAGATCCAAGGTGAAGGGAGATGACACAAAACGCCAAGATGTGAGCTCTGCTTCCTCCATCTCTCCCCCTGCAGGAGATGGGGCAGAGAGAGGTGGAGGACAGAGAGCCATGGAGAGAGGAGTGGGAGAGCCAGGGGACCACAGCTCGAGTGTTTCCTGCCCACAAGACACTCCTCAGACTCCTCAGGGCACGGGCCGTCTCGTATGCATCTCTGTGTGCGGAGGCCAGCCCAGGACCTGGCACATGGATGGTGTGTAACTTGTGTCTGCCGGATGGACGGAGGGGTGGGTGAAGAAAAAAAAGAGGAAGAAATGGAGACGAGGAAAGGGGTACCTTCTCCTGAAATTACCCAGAAACACAGATGGGGAGAGACAGTCTCCTGGGTCTTTCCTGGCTTTGGGTTCAAGACGAGGGTACCGGTAGGGAATGGTATTGATGCTGGAGAACAGAGGGTCGGTTCGAGCTCAGAAGCTGGGGGCTGGGGTTATAATCCGGGAAGCCTCTCACCTGGAGACTCAATGACGGCTGCTGCAACATAGAGGCGCAGCCCAGGGAGATCGGCAATGTTAACACGAAGCTTCTCCAGGGCACCCTGAAACTCAGCCTTTGAGATGGAAATATGGCACTGGCCATCCACCAGCTGGGGCAAAAAAGAAAAGAGCCGGGGGTGAGATTTGTCTCCCTCCTTCCCACCCCCACACCCTCCTCGCCTCCCCCACACCCCCCCACCTTTCCTCACACCCCACCCTCTCTCCTACCTTAGTCTGATTCTCTAGCCCCCGAAGGAAAGTCTTATCACCATCCTCACTCAGGAGCCCGAAGCGCACATATGCCACCCCTTGCACTGGCTTCCCATAGATGTACCTGCCACCACAGAGAGTGGGAAGAGGGTGGGTCTAGGAAATAAGGCCAATGTCTCAGGGTAGGGGTGGAGGGCGGTGCTGGGGCGAGGGGAAGCAGGGCTTCACAAGTCCTTCAGACTGAATGGGGAACCCTGGGTGCCCCAAGTGGAGGATGGGAGAGTTACCTGGCTTGGACGTCTAATTGGAGCTCATCAAGAAAGCCAGGCACTGTCAGGATGTAGGGCTTTCCAGGAACAATCTTCACCTCGAAGTTGGGAAGGACTGACCCGGCCCGGGGTGAAGGGGTGGCAGGTCAGACTAGTGAAAGGACCCTTCAAAGACTTCCCTCCCCTTGGGGCTGTGGCACCCATACCTCCCTGCCCCTGCCCTGCCCCCACCGCCTCCCCTTCTATCCGAATATCCTTCAGGAAGGGAGATGCTCATCCCGCACAACTCTAGCTCTCACCATATTTCTTCACCTCAAACTGGGTACTGCTGTTAGAGTCTCGGCCATCTGAGAACCGGGCTGAGATCCTCCATGTCCCTGGCCTACGAATGGGGGAGGGACTCAGCCCGCTTGTGCAAGAGGCCCACGGAGAGCCAGGGGACCGACTGGGGGAAAACCAGAGCTGTGGGGGGGCTTGAGGTCTGACTGGAGGCTGGAGGCGGAGAGCCAAGGGAGATGGGCACGGGAGGTGCCGTCACCAGGTCAGGGGAGCTCACTCTGAGATGTCAGGAATCACGAAGTCATCCTGGAAGATGGAGGAGGTGCGCACTTCCCTCTTCCTCACACGGAGGCCGTGAGAGTTCTGCAGTGGGAGTGCAAGTGGTTACGGGTGGGAGGTCAGATCAGCGGCCCTGCTGATCAAGGTCAGAGAGGCCAGGGACTCACCTCTACTGTGACCGTAAGGGTGTCAGTAGCTGGGCGCATCTTTTGATCCAGAGCAAAGATCCGGTACCGAACTGGGAGAGGAGAGCAAGAGGTGAGCAGGAATCCATTTGCAAAGGGTGGGCCTCAGCCCCCACCGCTTCCAGGGAGCAAAGGGGAGGACAACAAATATTTGCCAAGCAGCCTTCCTGTGTATCACCGTTCAGGCTGTTTCACGGGGCACCAAGCATGCCTTGAGCAGGCTGGGAGCCAAAGGCAAAGGCCCTGGGGACCAACTCACCCCGCTGGCCAGGGTTATAAATGGGCTGGTCGGTCTGCAAAAAGAGGTGTCCCCGGCGAGAGGAGAAGAGCAGGTTGACGCCCTGAATGTCTGTCTTTCTAGACAGAGAGTCCTTGAGCCATGGTGACTGGGCCACCAGCTGGACCTCAGGGCCACTGAGGAGGCGGTGGAGGCCACAGGTCTCTGCGTCTCTCGGGGAGATCTGTCAGGAGAGGGAGAGGGAGCACGTCAGAAACAGAGCAGAAGAAAAAGCCAGAGATGGAGATAGAAGCAGGAAAGGCCACAGTGTGGGGAGTGGGGGCGAGAAGAGAAGGGGAGGGAGGCCAAAGAGATGAAAAAACACTTAGAAGAAGACAGAGCGGAGCAGGGTAAGAGACACTAAGAAGCAGTAGAAGGGAGTGGAGGCTAGTTACCTGGAGGCTAAGGAGGATGGAGTCTTTTTCCGAGCTGAGGGAAAAGCCCACCTTTGGGGAGCAGAAGGCATTCAAGTTGGATGGGTTTCTCAGGAACACTGATCCTGTCACTACCTGTCCCCGGGGAACATCCTTGAGCTGCACCCCCACTGAGAGGGGGACCCCCAGGTGAACCACGGAAGGCGAAAACAGGAGCAACCTAGGGAGAACAGGAAGGGGTCCACGTTCAGCACCACCCGGGCCCATCCGTTCCTCGCTTCTCCATCACGTTCCCCATGTCTGCTCTCCCATCACCAGCCCTGTCCCACTCAAGCACTAGCGTCCTTCCTCCAGGACCTGGGCTTCTGCAGGGATAAGGCAAAGAAGCTGGACACCCAGATCAGCCCCCAGAGGAGCCTCATGGCTGGAGGACCCAAGAGGGATCAGACCCGTCCGTCTGCCTGCTCCTCTCTGCTCAACCCAGGGCTTAGGGCAGATGTGACTCTGAACTTGCTCCACCCCTGGCCCAGCTCAGCCGGGAAACCATGTGACAGGCAAGAAATGCAACTGGCCCCAGGCCCGGTATTTAGTAGGGGCAGGGGGAGGGAGGACAACACCCCGGATACCTGGGTCTCTGAGGGAATGAGGAAATCATGGCCCAGAGTTCTGTTTTGTCCTTCTGTGTTAACCCCTCTCATCCCAGTGCCCTGGGCAGCCCCCCACTGGGTGTGTCTGGGTGTGTGTGTGTATGTATATATACATATACATACACACACATATACAAACAAACATTCTCCAGTACGTGTGGGCCTAGGGGTCCATGTGGCTCAGTACACAGTTGGAGACACATGGCTCCTTCGTAAAAATCTTAATAAAACAAGGTACAAGACACTTATCTCTAACTACAACCCCCACAAAAAAATGAACGGCACCAGACCTTTGCTTTGTATAGACGCTCACAGAAATTCGGTGGTTTAGATCAGGCACACCTTTACCATCCCACAGGGAGAACTGACCTCAGTGTCCTTTTCTCTCTCTGAACAATGAGGCAAAGCTCAGGTTCAAGTTTGGCCTTAACTCTACCCCCAAACGAGGCGCCCAGATACACATCACATTAAACAAAAGACAACCAGGAAATTGCACAGGCAGAAGTAATTTATTTGGCAGTTTTACCTTGACATGTAAGACAGTGGACTCTGCCCTCCCTCACTAGCTTCCCCAGAAAGCCCATCTTCCTATCCCAAGAGAGTGACAGCAATACTTTGCAGCAAGAAAGGCAACAACATGGCCTTGGGTGGCGTTCTGGCTCCACTTCCACAGAAGGGCAGAGAAGCATTGCCCAAACCCCACTGCTGGGTCAGAGCCCAGGTAAACAGCAGCAATCACGTCTGACCCTTTGTACAGATGCAAGGCCAACACTCATCCGGGCTCCCACACCTTCCCAAGGTGACCCTGTCTCAGCCACCACTGGGTAGTACTTCTGGGCCCCTCTCACCCCAGTCTGGGGAGGTATGCAATGACGAGCAGGATCCTCACGTCTCTGACAGGCGGAGAAGAGTTCCAGAAGTGGTGGAGACACTATGCAAAAGAAAGACGAGGCTGGAGCCAGATACCTAGGCCAAAAGTCTGGGGAAAACTCAGAGCTTGGCCTGGGATATGCCAGGGGAAATCCAACCTTGGGTCACTGCTCAGTCATCTGCCAGAGGCTGGGGGTTAGACTCACCAGTCCACCAGCTGGGCCCCGATGAGGTCATGCACATGGTAGGTGAGGCCGAGTCGCACCGCAGCAGGTGCCCGCCGGCCCAAGAGCTCTGATAGGAGTAGCTCCCGGTACTTGGCCTTCCGGACCATGCCAAGGACAGCCTGGCGCCCTGGAGGAGAAGTGGCACAGAAGAGAGGAAAGGTGAATAAGGCTTGGGCCCCGAGGAGCTACCCACAGGTGTTGAGTGGGGGAGGGCTTGCGCTGCAGATAGAATACCTTTAATAAAATATTTAATGAATCTCCCAGCTCCAGGCACAGCCAGCCACCAACTCCCAGCATCTCGGACGGTGAGGACTCCAGCATTCACCAGCTGCCTAAGGAGGGTGGGAAGCCAGGAGAGAGGGAGCTTGGGCTCTGAGAACCCTATCCCTGCCCACTGATGCTTGGGCAGTCTCCCCAAAACTGGACAACCATGCAGGGGACTAAGTAACAGAAGCCCACCCTGGAGTGGTTCTCTGCTGACATCCTGCTGTTCAGGGCCCCAGCTCTTGTTTCCATGCCTCTACTTGGATTATCCCCCACCCCCGCTTTCTTTTCCTGTTACGATTACTTGTTCAACTAAAGCAGCTTCTCCTCCAGGAAGCCCTCCTTGACCACATGCCCTGACACAGCCTCACCCCAACCCCAGGAGAGAAACAAGGGCCTTTGTTCTGTGCTCCTGCCTCTGCTGATGCATAACTCACCGTGGCTCCTCCCACATCTTACTAAAAAGTTTATAAAATGCTTTCACATTTGCCTTGGGTTACAAAATAGGGAGCCTGAGCCAGAGAAGGCCCCCTGAAATGGAATTTTTACTTTGCCCTTGTCGGGTCACTGCTTTTTAATGTAGGCTTTAGGAGCATCCAAGCTCCTACTGTTCTCAATTCTCTTAGTCCCAGCAGGGTTCACAATAGGCATTTATGGTGCCTGCCAGGCCTCTGAATTCATTGGATTAGTCACCCAGATCTCTTGAATTCTAGGCTAGGGCTCTTTCCAAGGCCTCAGATAAAAACAGGCCTCCTCTCTTGGGGGTGGAGCACAAATTAAGGTCATTTTCCTAAAGAGAAGAGTCCATCTTTTTGGCAGGTTCGCCCGAAGAAGGACAAGGCTGGATGGGACTGGAAAGAGGCAAGGACGTATCAGATGCCTGAGCTCTGTTGTTCCCCCAAGTCTCACGTGATCTCTGGATCCCTGAAGCCGAAGGTCTGTGTCATTTGGTCTTGCTGGAAGCTAAGGTCCCCACAGGCTGGAAGTACCGAAGCCAGAAACTTCTGCACTGCTCCAGCGTATGGTCGGCCATTGCAGGCCTTGAGGACCTGGAACCAGAGATGAGAGATGTGGTCTGGCCCCAACCTCAGCCTCCACTGAGCACCTCCAGGACATTTCTCTTCCCGTTTTCCCTCTCGCTCATGTCCTTCTACCTCTCATACTTTTCCTCCTTTCCTTCTCCTTTATATTACTACTACCAGAGAGCCCTGTGTCCTCTCTGTAACACACAGAGTGGGATTGTCTCTTTTTATTTCCATTCCCCAATTCCCCTGCTTGCCTCCCACACCCTACGATACACACACACACAGTTACACGCACTCTGGTCCTGTAGTCCTCAGTGAAGATAATTCCATGGGCATCCAAGTCAAAGCCTAGCTGGATGATTCTGATCTCCCCCTGCTCTTGAAGCTCCTTCTGTCTCCAAAGAGATGGGAGTAAAAAGAAGGGTATCAGGGTAAGATACTCTGGTATACTCTGGCCACTTTTGGGCAGGGAGATTTTATTGCCAACATTGGAAATTTTTCTCTAAGCAAAGGAAGAACCGTGGGGAGAGAATCAGGTGGTAGTTACCCACCTTCCCATACACCTACCTCATCAGCTGCCTATCAAGCAATCAATATATATTTTCCAATAATATGCCAGACACTAAGATAAGATAGTGATTAAGACAAAGGCCCTGCCTTGAAGGAATTAACCGTCAAGACTTCGGGTGAGGGAAGGTGGGAAGGTAGGGAAAATATTTGAAAAGATAATAGCAAATCCAAAAATCACAAAAGTATATTAATCTATCTCTCATAAACTCACAGAACAAACAAGAGTGAGGAAATAACTTCCATTAACTTTAGTTACTAAGAAATTAATAACTGAAAAATACATACTCTTTAAATATATATAGAATATTTAGCAAATATATATATATTTTTCTGCATATATATTCATAAATGTAGTTACATATTACATATACGCAGAACATTCTGCATATATATATTTACATATACATACAAACTTAGCAAACATATATATATAAAATACATATTCTCTTCAAATATATATAGAATATATATATATAATATATATGTAAATATATCTATTTAGCAAAACACGTAGCACAAAGCAAGTCTCAATAAATTTCAAATGACTGAAATCATATTGTGCATGTTCTCTGACTACAGTATCTCGTGTCAGAAATCAGTAACAAATAGGTAATATGAAAATGTAGATACACATTAAAATTAAGGACAAATTAAAATCAAGACATCCATTCCTAATCAACTCTCAGTCCAAGAAAAAAGATGACAAAAGGTACAACGCATTTTAAACTGAATGATAACTAAAAATATATGCCAAAACTATATATATCTGCATATGCTTAAAATAAACTACAACTTGACATACATACATTAGAAATGAGAGAGGATGAAATTAATCAAAAAAAGTAAAATAAACCCAACAGTGGAGGGGAAACCCTAATAAAACAGAAAACGTGTACAAGAAAGCTCTTGATAAGACTATTAAAATTGATAAGCCACTGGAGAGACTGACCAAGAAAACAGGGGTGGGGGGGTGGGAATGGGTGGACTAGAAAAAGCACAGATAATCAATATAAAGAATGAATAAAAGGTCATCGCTAGACATCAAGTAGACAATAAAATGAAACTACAAACTTTATGCCAATAAATTTGAAAATTTAGACAATAAATCGCCTAGAAACATATAATTTTCCCTAGAACAAAATAAGACATATTCACAAAATAGAAATCTATGAGAGTAAATGAACATGAAACTACATGAAACTAAGAATTTCAAAAGCATTCATCTAATGAAACTAGATATAAATACAGTACATACATATATACAATATGATTTTGTTTATACCAAGATCAAAAGTGGATAAAACTAAGCTATGTTGTTTACAGGTAAACACACAGGTGGTATAAAGCAAACCAAGGAAACAATTATCATACCAGTCAGGATCATAGTTACCACCAAGGGACCTAAGTCCTATTGACAGGAGAGTGATGTATGTGGCTATAGTTGGCCTTGGGTCATGGTTAAATGAATATCTGCTTTATTAACACTCTTTAAATTGTGTGTGTGTTTATACTTTCCTTTATGCAATTTTTAAAGCTTTTTTAAAATTTAGGCTAACATCAGTAAATTAAAAAAACAACAAATAGTCTATAAGGAGTGGTTCCATCTAACTCATTTCCTCATGAGAGTGGAGCTAGTCTCCTCCTTCCTTTTCTTCCCTCTTTTCGTCCTGACACGTTGCCATTAATCTTCCACCTGCTAAATCCAATGGACAGATTTTTGATATTATTTTACTTAATCCCTATACCACTGCCTTAAATCACAGGTTTTAACACTGCCAACTACTCTACTTCCTTGAAAGTCTATTTGATTTTTCAATAGGCCTCTTCCTTGGTTCCTCCTAACTCCAGCAATTCTTTCTCAGCCTCTTCCAGAGACTCCTCTTCCTCTGCTTTCCCCTCACATCAACGGATCCCAAAATTTAAGGAAGAACCACTTGAGACAGTAATTCAAAATGTAGATTTCCAGGTCCTACCCTCCAAAGATCTGCATCTATTAGCTTTAGGTGAGTCTCAGAAACCTTTATTTTTGAATAAGCAGCCCAGGTAATTCTGATACAGGTCGAACTCAGGACATACTTTGAGAAACACTGCCTTACACGTGGGTATCTCTCAGCTTTATAGATTTGGTCCTTTCATTCTAAGCTTGACCCTAACCCTGGACCTCACAGAACCTATGAAACAACCTTCCCTCCCCCAACAAAAAATGCACGCACACCTTGTATGTAAGTGGCATGTATACGTTTTTCTGAAAAGATAAAGCTGTAACTTTCATTATCTTTTAAAGTTTGTAAAAAGGTTACAAATTACTCCTCTACTCAGTCTTCCTACCCAATCTCACCCACATCCAGAATGAACCACTGCTTATACCTCAACCACTTCAAATCTGGTATCACTAGCCCAGAATTCTCTCCAGTCCCTCATATCCAACTGTCCACTACACACTTGCCTTTAGATGCTCCCAAGCACCTCCAACTTGTATAAAATCAAACCTATCATCCGCCCCAACAACTCAGTGCCCTCCTATTCACTCCACCAACCACTCAGTCTTGTCATCCAGAAAATGTGAGTCATCTTGGCCTCCTCCCTCCTCCCCACATCCCTCACCTTCACCTATCCTCGCCCTCCCGACTGCACTCCCCTCATTTAAGCCTTCACCATTTCTCTGCTGCAATGTCTTCCTAACTGATCTCCCCGTCTCATTTCACTCCCTCCAATTCCAATCCAAGAGAAACACAGCGTTCCCTCTCCTGGTTAACATTCTCTGCCAGCTCATCGCCTTCCGTGTTAAGGCAAAAACAACACTGCAGCACAAGGCCTGCCGCAATCTGACGCCCGCCTGCATTCCCAGCGCTGTAAAACTCCAACTATGCCCAATGACTCCGTTTTCCCAAAAGAGTCGCTCTTCCACTTCCACGACGTGGCATGCTCCCTACTGCCAGAGGGTCTTCTAACAGGGTCTGTGATATTTTCCTTGGCCCCGCAGGGCCCGGCCGAGAGAGCCCGAATGCCCGCTGAGCAGCCAAGGGCCGGCGGACCCAATGAGCGTCTGAGTGATGGGGACCCTCGGGAGCGCCCGCGAGGCCAGGAAGCTCTTTCTGTCCGTCGCTCCGACGCCGCTCACCAGCTGCCGGTCGGCCGCCGTCCGGTCGGGCACGAGGCTGTACACCTGGCTCCTCAGCGCGATGGGCGGCAGCGCGTCCTCGAACAGGCCTCTCGGGAACAGCTGCACCAGCTCGGCGACAGCCGCACGCGCCGACCCTGGGCGGAGAGACCCGGTCACTGAAGTGGGAAGGGGGGTGGGGACGCCGTGGGGACGCCGTTCTCCCACCGCCCCGCCGCTCCCCGCCACGCCCCGGTGCCGCCGCGCTTACCCGACTCGCCCCTCAGAGGATCCACCTCTGCCTGCCCTCGCTCCCGCCGCCTCTTCAGTCCAAAGGCGTCCGGGACCAGGAGCTGCCTCTTCCGGCTCATATCCCGGGATATCTGGCGGCCGGGCAACAAGTCGGTGTTGGGGAAGGGGCCGCTAAGACGGCATTCTTCCGGCGCAGAGAAGTGACGTCGGGTTCCCGGGACGCTGGTCCGCCCGGCGGAAGAAGGATGACGTAAGGCGGAAGAGGCGTCAACTTGCCCTTTCAGCCGGCCCAGAGGGATCTCGGCCGAACCCTTGCCCGGATCTGCTCACTCCACCGGCGCTGGGGGTTGGAGAACGCGTGGGCGGCAGGGTGAAGTGCACTGCACCCGGCGCCGCTGAGGGGTCTGGCCCCCACCGTCGCTGAGTGATTGAGTCTTGGAGGGCGGAAGACCGCCTTTACTTGCCACCTGGTCTGCCGAACGGACCTGCCTTGACGCCTTAGCTCTGCGGAGGTGGAGGTCGAGGTTGGCGGGCTTTGGGGTAATCAGATCCTTGCTCTGAGCCCGGACAGCCTTCCTCAGCTCACTGCGTTTGGAGCATCTGGAGGCGGAGGTATAGGTCAGGGGAAAAGGTGAGATGTGCACCTGGTCTTGGTTCTGTTTCAGGGCCGGAGCTTGGCCATCAGTAGGCTCTCCTAGTCCTGACTCAGAGTCCCCCTTTCCCAGGCCTCCTCTGTGAAAGGATAACTTCCCAACCCCCAGTTCTTAGGATCTCATGGATCGCAGAAAGAACAAGAGAAAATCGGAGAAGGTAGACGTAGTCGCGCCTCGGAACAAACTTCCCAGCCCCGGATCCTTGCTGCCCACAGACCCTGCCCTCTATTCTGGGCCCTTTCCTTTCTATGGTCGCCCTTCCGAACTGGGCTGCTTCTCCCTGGATGCACAACGCCAGTACCACGGAGATGCTCAAGCCTTACGCTACTACAGCCCACCCCCTACCAATGACCAAGGCCCCAACTTTGACCTCAGAGATGGATACCCTGACCGATACCAGCCCAGGGATGAGGAGGTCCAAGAGGGGCTGGACCACCTGCTGCGCTGGCTCCTGGATCACCGAGGCAAGCTGGAGGGGTGAGCAAAGTATAGCACCTAGGTAGATCTAGAGATCTGCACCTACCCTCTAAAATTAGGAGACCCAAAGCTGGAGTGGTTTCAGTCTTTAGAAAGGGCTCTTCTTTGGGGAAATCATCTAAGCTAATGCTTCTAATTCCTCCCTTTTAGGGGTCCAGGCTGGCTGGCAGGGGCCATAGTGACATGGAGGGGGCACCTCACAAAATTGCTGACGACACCATATGAGCAGCAGGAGGGCTGGCAGTTGGCAGCCTCTCGCTTCCAGGGCACACTGTACCTGAGTGAGGTAGAGACACCAGCAGCTCGGGCCCAGAGGCTTGCCCGGCCACCTCTCCTCCGAGAGCTTATGTACATGGGGTACAAATTTGAGCAGTATATGTGTGCAGGTGAGAGTTACCCCTGCTCTGTAGCCCCCGTCCCCTTCCCCGGAGATTGAAAGCCCCCATCCTTGTTGCTGCTTCTCTCCTTGTGCAGACAAACCTGGAAGCTTCCCAGACCCCTCCGGGGAGGTTAACACCAATGTGGCCTTCTGCTCTGTGCTACGCAGCCGCCTGGGAAACCACCGTCTGCTCTTCTCAGGGGAGGTAGACTGCACGGACCCCCGGGCCCCATGCACACAGCCCCCTGCCTGCTATGTGGAGCTCAAGACCTCCAAGGAGATGCACAGGCCTGGCCACTGGAGGAACTTCTACAGGTTCAGAATGGGGTTGGGTAGGGGGAGAGCCTAGAACAAACAGCTGGAAAAGGGACCTGGGGGAAGAAGCTGGAGGGTGGAGGAAGGGTCCTACTGACCCCTTGCCTTTCCTGACAGACATAAGCTCCTAAAATGGTGGGCTCAGTCATTCCTTTTGGGGGTCCCAAACGTCGTTGCTGGCTTCCGTAACCCAGAGGGTTTCGTCTGTTCCCTCAAGACCTTTCCTACCATGGAGATGTTCGAGTATGTCAGGGTAAGGCAGCGGTGTCACAGCTCCCACCTGCATCCCCCACACCAGGGCCACAAGTCCAGTGTTCCAGGCTGCAGTCCGCCTTCCCCTCCCTGCCCCCTCACTGCCTGTCTTCTGCCTCCTCCTTGGCCCTCTCTAGAATGACCGTGATGGCTGGAATCCCTCCGTGTGCATGAACTTCTGTGCCGCCTTCCTTAGCTTTGCCCAGAACACAGTTGTCCAAGATGACCCCAGGTGAGGCTTTCGGCTCTGTCCCTGCCCCCTGGTTCCCCAGAGCTCTCCCCCAGCCCTCAACTTGTGACTCCATGTGCCCCCTAGGCTTGTCCATCTCTTCTCCTGGGAGCCTGGCAGCCCAGTCACAGTGTCTAAACATCAAGACGCACCCTATGCCTTCCTGCCCACGTGGTACGTGGAAGCCATGACCCAGGACCTCCCATCAGCCCCCAAGACACCTTCCCCCAAAGACTGAGACTTCGAAGGGGCTGGTCCTGTCTCCGTGTGCAAAGATAAAAGCATATTTCTAGGTGGTTCTTGCTGTGTCTTTTGCCTGAGTCATCCTTGCCCAGCACCTCAAGTACACGCAGGTGGCTGGCTGTTTTATTACTCCCATTTTAACATAGAGAGCATTCACTGAGTGTACAGGCTGGCTGCAAAGACGATGTCTCTCCGTAGCAGGGTAGCTGCTGTCTCCATCTTGGCACCTAACACAGGCTCACCTACAAGGCGGGCTGCCCCCCTCAGCGAGCGACACATCTCGGCCAGGCGCTGGATGCAGCGGACCACCAGGCCCTCAGGGGTCCCCGACAGCCCCGCCAGCTCGGAGAAGGGCTGTGGGGGAAGCAGGGTGAGGACTGATGTGGTAGACCTGGGCAGCCTTCCCCCAACCAGCCATCCACAAAACCCCAGTGACTCACCATGCCCCGGGCCCACTCGTACACAACCTCGACAAGCCCAAAATTCAGCTCCCCCACAAATTCCTCCACTGTCTGGTTCAAGCCACAGGCCACCTGGACCTCACCAATCCGCTTGGCCACAGCCCGGACACGTTCCACTCCCTGCAGATGGGGAAGGAGAGGCTCAGACCCTGCCTTCCTTCTCCAGGAATGGGGAGGCCCAGGTCAAGGAAGGCGGCATCCCAGCTCTTAGGGGCACTTAACAGGGCTGGGGGGGGAGGTCACTTGGAGAACACCTGGGGATGGGAGTTGGGACGGCCACAGCCAAGGGGGGGGAAGTGGGGTTGGTGTCCCATACCTGTTTGAGAGTGCTCGGGAGCTGCTCCCCAGGGTCCCCAGGGCTCTGGCAGACCAGGCCGGAGAGCAGGGCCGCGATCTCCTCCGGCCGCAGGGCACTCAGTGCGTTGTCAAACATGAGCTCGGTGAGGAGCAGCTCATGGCTGCTCATGGCACAAGCCACCCGCCCCGCCAGCTTCACGGTGCCCACCTCGTCTACATAACCCAGCGTTCGGAGCACCTGGAGAAAGATGGTAGGTGTTGGGAGCCTGCTATCTTCTCCCTCACCAGCCCCGCAGCCCCCACCGCCGCCCCTCCCACCTCTACTCGCTGGTGATACTCGGGGAGCAGCAGCAGTGACTGATCCGACAGCAGGAAGCGTAGTCGCTCCATCTCCTTCTGTATCTGCATGCGCTCCCGCAGCTTCAGGTACTGCAGAGAGCCACCAGCCGAAGCACGTTAGCTTCCCCCATGCCCCGGGGCAGGAGGGCACCAAGGACAAGGGCAGAGACGAAGCTGACCTGTCTACAGGGGACCAGAAGGGAAACACGTGCTCCCCCCCCCCCCACCTCTCAGCTTGGGAGCTGGCATCCAGGATCCTACCTGGGCAGAGAAACGGGGGCTATGCACACACTGAGCCCCCCCGATCAGCTCCTCCAGCTTCCGGGCTCGGAGCCCCCCCTCCACCACTGACACATCCTTGAGCTGCAGGTCATTGACAGGGTCAAGGGTAGGGGGTCCCGCTGGGGAGGCCTGAGCCAGACGCAGCAGTTCCTGCACAGCAGTGGTCACAGCTGCAATGGGAGGATCCTTCCTGAGGAAGGAGCAAAGTCTTGAAACCTAGAGCAGAGACTTTTCTTCCACAGAGCCCCCCGACACTCCAGCCACACCTCCCCTCACCCCGTTACGTGGTCCCTCCCCAGGAAAAGGATCCCCCAGCATCTCTGACTTGAATTTTGGTTGCTGCCTCTTGCTGAAGTCCTCCAAGATCTTCTCCCCATTCACCCGGAGCACCTTGGTGGTGATGGCGGCCACATCTCCTGGCTGGAGCTTGGCCACTGTGTGGTCACAAGGCCCTGTGAAAAGAGGAGAGCAGGGCCAAACGTCACCGTGGACCCAGGCATGCAGCCCACAATGCCGTCAGGAACCCGGACATCTGCCCCATGTTCACCTTCAGGCAGGAACAGCTTGAATCCCACAAGATCATCGGGGTAGGGCACATCTTGGGTGGCTGGTGCCCTCTCCTGTGGGTCCTCAGACACAGGCTTGTCACACAAGACCAGGGTTGTAAATACCCTGCTGGTGGAGTTCGAGGAGACCTAGGGTAGGTGGGGAGGCCAGACCAGGGCAACGTGAGGAGCGGACGTCAAAGATAGAGAGCAGGTCCCCACCCTCAGGGATCCCAGGCAGGGATCATGAAGGAACTGTGGAGCCCACCAATATGGACTGGTGACCAAGTCAGAACAGTCTTCAGGAGCGGACGGGGAGGTAGGCACAAAGTGCTGACGACAGGAAAGGAGAGCAAGAGGGCACATGAGTACACCGTTGAGACTACAACTGCTCCCAACCAATGGGGAGGATAGAGATGCAGCTCCTTCCTCCCTCCCCTCCTCCCCGGCTCCCCCGCTCGCCCCCACTCCCTCCCTCCCTCCGGGTCCAAGTTTCCATCGCCCTCACCTGCAGGATCACACCCAATGTGTTGTGATATTCCTGATTCTTCACAATCACTACCCTTCCTGCTGAGAGAGACTTGAGCCCATTCACAGACTCCATGATGCGTCGCTGAAGAGTGGGGATGCGCACAAAGGGGAGAGCGAAGGAAGCGTCACAGGGACACAGAGACTAGGCCGGGATTAGGTTCAGGAGCACCCAGAGTGTTGTTGCATTCTCTTACCCTATTCCTCCATCACCCCCCACCCCAACACTCACTCACCTGAATCAGGCTCCGGGTCTCTGTCAGTTCCTCCCCCCAACTGTAATACTCAGGCAGGTCAACCAGTTGGCCAGTCGTGTCAGGTTCCTCCAAGGCCCCCAGCCTCTTGGTCAGTTCCGCTAGAGCCTGTTCATGGGCCTGGGCGGAAGTGGGGGAAGGTGTGAAAGCGCAGTCCCCAGTGTCCCACCCTCCCCACCTGCACCCCCGGCCTCTAGATGTCTACCCCTTCCCAGCCCGGCTTTCCTTGTCCCAACAGCCTGCCCAGTATACTGGTATCCCAACCTCCTCACCTTGCTGTCCTTGCGGGACGGAAACTCGGAGAAGCTCCTCTTCATCATGTCCTCCACTCTGAGGGCATCCACCCGCAGCAGGTTCAGGATCATGGTGTATGTGAGTCGGAACTGGGACTGCAGCTGTGATGGCTTCCCCTGGGCCGGGTCAGAGAAGCCAGTGAGACAGGGGCAAGGAGGGGACCAGCTGCCCCCAGCCAGCCCCCTGGGGACCAGCTCTACTCCCAGCAGATCTCGTCCCTGCTCTGCAACCATGGGACCCTAGACCACCTGCTTACTTGCCGCCTCTGCAAAATAAGGGAAAAAAACTTAAAGAGATTCTCAAAGGTTCTACCTGGCTCTGTCTTCACACTGACAAAAGACTAGAGATGGCATTCAGTCCAATCCTCAGATTTGCTCAGTCTGACCTTGGTTTCTCCCAGGCAAAAGAAAAATGTACAGTTGACCCTTGAACACCATGGGTTTGAACTTCATAGGTTCACTTACACATGGATTTCTTTCAATAAATTATTGTATCGTCCTGTAAGTATTTTCTGTCTTATAAGTTCCTTCATACCATTTTCTTATCTCCAGTTTTATTGCAATATAACACATAATATATGTAACATATATATAGATGGTGATCGTCTGTTACCAGTAAGGCTTCTGGCCAACAGTGTACGCTATCGGTAGTTAAGGTTTTCAGGAGCAGAAGTTATACGTGGCTATCTGACTGTGCAGGAGGTCAGTGCCCCTAACCCTACACTGTTCAAGGGTCAACTGTGGAAAGAAAGGAGAGGGCAAGAGGGCTGGCAGAGAGGACTGGGCCGGTGCCCGGAGTTGGGGTGCTCCCAGCTCAGCCCATTGCACCCCGGCTCACCATCATCATGCGGTGCAGGTCTGCCATCTCAGGCACACGGCCCTTGCAGAGCAGGATGACAGTGCCGGTGGGGTCCAGGCCCCTCCGGCCCGCCCGGCCTGCCATCTGCACGTACTCTCCAGGGAGCAGGTCCCGGAAGGCGGAGCCATCGTGCTTCCGCATGGAGTCAAACACCACCGTTCGGGCAGGCATGTTTACACCCATGGCAAAGGTCTCTGTGGCAAACAAGACCTGGAATCGGGGAAGAGAGCTCCAGCAAATAGGTTCAACACACACACCCCACCCTGGCCAAGTTCACCCTACTTTGTAGCCGAGGCTAAGTCCCAGGCAGTTAACTCACAAGATCTCATTTAACTTTCAGGGCCAGTCATAGTGCAAGCACTGTATTTTCCTCATTTTATCTACTTAACTATCTACTTATTTTTTTTAAGATTTTATTTATTTATTTGATAGAGATAACATAAGCAGGGGGTGCAGCAGACAGAGGAGGAGGGAGAAGCAGGCTCCTCACTGTGCAGGGGGCCCGATGCAGGGCTCAATCCCAGGACCCTGGGATCATGAGCTGAGCTGAAGGCAGACGCTTAACCGACTGAACCACAGGCGCCCCTCTCCTTCTCTTCTTATAATCCCCATAGCTCACTCCCATCCCCCCACCATCAATCATCCCAGTGTAGAGTATCTTTTTGTGTAAATATATTCTTGCAGATTGTACCTTGTTTCGAGTGCATGAATTTACGATCCATGTTAAAGGCAGTTATACCCTAAGGCAAGAAGATATATGATAGGGCACCTGGGTGGCTCAGTTGGTTAAGTGTCCGACTAGATTTTGGCTCAGGTCATGATCTCAGGGTTGTGAGATCAAGCCCTGTCGGCCCCGTGTTGGGCTCTGCGCTGGGCATGGAGCCTGCTTAAGATTCTCTCTCCCCCTGCTCCTCTCCCACAACTCTCTAAAAAATTAAAAAAAAAAAAATTATCTATGCACCCCTACGTTTATTGCGGCACTATTTACAATGGCCAAGATATGGATGCAACCCAAATGTCTATCAATACATGAATAGATAAAGAAGATGTGGTGTATGTGTTGGAATATTGTGTAACCATAAAAAGGACGAGGTCTTGCCATCTGTGACAATCTGGGTGGACCTAGAGCGTAGTATGTATGCTAAGCGAAATAAGTCAGGCTGAGAATAAATACCGTATGATTTCACTCTTGTGGAATGTAAAAAAAACAAAACAAAGGAATAAAGAAACAAACAAGAAGCAGAATCAGACCTATAAATACAGAGAACAGACAGTTGCCAAAGGGATGGGGCTGGGGAAATGGGACAAAATGGTTGACGGGGAGTGGGAGATCCAAGCTTCTAGTCATGGAATGAGTAAGTCACAGGCATAAAAGGCACAGCGTAAGGAATATAGCCAATGCTATTAGAATAATAGCAACAGGTAGCAACAAGCACAGCATACCACATAAACTTATGTTTACTACATAATCAGAAAAGGAATTACCATGTTGTACACCTGAAACTAATGAAACATTGTGTGTCAATGGTACTCAAGTAAAAAGTAATAACAAAATAACAGCAATCATGCATCTCACGTTTTCTACCCGTGTTTTCAACACCCATCCCAGCGCTGTGGTTATACCAAATCCACTGTTGCCGGGGTTGCAGAGCACCGTAAGGCATGCCCTGGACAGGTCCCTGCCTGCTCTTCTGGTGAGGGCACCTTGGTGCCACCAGCCCCCAAGATTATAGGCAACAAAGGAAGAGTGCACATTTTCACTCACAGACCAGGGTGGGAACTTCTTTGCATTATATACCCAGAAATGGAATTTAGGATCAAAGAGTATATTACACGTATTTTTGCCTCAAGAGTGCTAGGATGCTCTCCAGACAGGGTACACCTATACGAGGGTTCCTAGAATCCTGTCGTCTCCAACGTCTGGCAACACCTGGCATTCGGCAGTTAACTAAATGTTAGCAGTCTCGTAGCTGTAGTCATTTCTTGTTGAATATTTTAACTTGCATTTTTCTGATGAGTAGTAACTTTTCGGGCACCTGCTAACTTTTCAGGTTTCTCTTCTGAATACTGCCATACCGATCTCGTGCATCCCCATTTTAAGATGGAAAAGCTTAAAGCTCAGGAAGGTTAAGGAATTTACCTGAGATCACACAGTGAGTAAGTAGTGGAACGGGGATTCACATGCAGGCAATCTGGACCCAGAGCCCCAGTTCTTGACGACCAAGCTGTCTTGTCTAAAGCCCTGCCCCTCCACCCTCCGGGCAGCCTGAAGGGAGCAATGAGTGCTGAGGAGTCCCGCTTCTACCAGTGTGTGTACCTTGACCAGACCTCGACTGAAGAGCATCTCCACAATCTCTTTAAGAATAGGCAGGATGCCACTGTGGTGCACACCCAGGCCGCGGTGCAGAAGCTCGGACATGTGCAGGACCTGCAGGGAGCCAAGGCCCATGGTCAGGAAGAAGGTGGTGGAGAATCCTCTCCCCACCGGTCTCTATGACCCCCATGCACACCTGGGGCAGCTGGCGGTCAGAGCCACGGAGGCGGGCAAGGCAGCGCTGCAGGAAGAGGTGAATCTCACTCTTCTCTGAACTTGTGGTGAGGTCAAGGGAGGTGAGGCCCGAGGCCTGCTCGTCACAGCGACCCCGGGAGAAGGTGAACACCACCACGGGCAGCTGCGCGCGGGTGCGGAGGGAGGCCAGGAGGGACAGGTACACGCCGCGGTCCTAGGAAAGGGGGCAGAAAGGGGCAAAGGCTGAGTCCCTGAACCAGTCAGGGCCACAGCGAGGGGAGGTGAAGCCGTGTCAAGTCGGACAGTGTTCAAAGCTCAAGGCCAAACCTCTGGAGAATGCAGGAAGAACGGACAGAGTTGAAACAAGTGGTAACAGGTACCAAGGCTGCCAGTTCTCACCTGAGCGGGCCCCCCCTGGTGCGTGGGCTGCTTGGCCCCAAAGGTCTGGGCGTGTTTGCTCATCCGCTCCTTCTTGGCCTCCACAGCTGCATAGTACCTGGGGCACGGGGCAGGTCGGTGATCACAGTCACACCCGGCGGACCCGGCGCTGATGCTGCCCCACCTCCAGCTTACCCCTTGGTGTGGAAGGCGCCTCGGGAGTCCAGCAACAGAAAGAGCTCCCCCTGGGTCTTGGGGCTGTTCCCGGTGAAGAGATAATGCTCCAGGGGAACAGGGCGTGCAACAGTGCTGATCACATAGATCTGGCGACGTTTCAGTCGCCTGAGTGGAGGAGGTGGGGAGACAGACAGCAGGTCAGGGGCGAGAGTGCAGGAAGGAACGCACATCCCCACCACATTCCCGCTCTGGCGTCACCCAGTCTTTTCTGGGAGCCAGACTGGAAGGCTGTCCCATCATCCCATCTCCCAATGCACAAAATGATACAGACCCAAGAGGGGTCCTGGAGCCACTCGAGTCGGACGCATGGCCCAACCCACCACCCCTTCCTCCTCTCCACCCTCAAGACCTGACCAGTCGTCTCGCTGCGGTCGTCTTCACCCCCTCCCCCGACCAAGGAGGCCTGCAGCGCCATCCACCCAAGCCTCCCAGGGCGCGCATCTTACCCGATCCAGTCGGCGAACTCCAGGGCGTTGGGGACGGTAGCACTCAGAAGGATGATGGAGACGTGGTCAGGGAGCATGATGAGCACCTCCTCCCACACAACCCCACGCTGGGCACCGAGAGAGAACACCGGTCACCGGCAGCTCAGAGGGGGCTGCCCTTCTGCCCCTAGCGACGCACACAGGGTTCCATTTGGGGGCAAAGAAGGCAGTAAGGTCCACGAGGGTGCATGATCTAGGCCCACAGGAGAAGACTACCGGAGTCTGGGGCTCCCGCGCCTCCTACCTCGGCATCGTTGATGTAGTGGACCTCATCAAAGATAACCCACTCCAGGTCCCGGATGACATCTGAGCCGCTGTACAGCATGGAGCTGGGGAGAAGAGGCCACAGGCTGACTCCCCAGGGGCTCCTGACTCCACCCTATTCTCAGTCAACATGCTGTCCAGAGCAGCCTCACCTTCCTGACCAAAAATCCACCCGTGTTGAGTGCCCATCTCTCACCGAAGGATCTCTGTTGTCATAATGAGGCAGGAGGCCTCTGGGTGCAGCTGTACATCCCCAGTGAGTAATCCCACATCCCCGAACGTGTTTCGAAAGTCTCGGAACTTCTGGTTGCTCAGGGCCTTGATAGGCGATGTGTAAATGGTACTGAGAAGAGAGTACGAAGTCAGCAGGTCAGTCCCTCCACAGCCTCCTGGGCGGCGCCGCCTGTTCCACCCTGAGCCCTCCCAGAGGCATGCCAGAGCTCATGTGCCCCCCATCTTCCCCCAAACTGCCCTCACATCTCCTTCATGACACGCCACAGACACTCTGTGACCCCTGACCCCTTCCAAAGCTGACGCAGGTCTTCTAACGGCTCTCCTCCCCACACCTTCCTGCTTCGCTCCGGGCCCTGTCTCAGTTTCTCCCCAAACCTCTCATCTGAATGATGAGGGAGAGGTGGGGAAGAGATGACGAGCAGAAAGGGTGTGGAAGAAGTCAGGACCAGCTGGTAAAGGGGAGGCTGGGGAGGGGACCTGTACCGCGTCATGTGTTTCTGGGCAAGGGCAATGGCGTATTCAGCCACAACTGTCTTCCCGGCAGATGTGTGAGCCGCAACGAAGACAGAGTCGTGCCGCTCCAAGTGCAGGATGGCCTGCTTCTGGAACACATCTGGCTCAAATGCCCACTGTGGGAGAGAGAAACAGATGGCACACAGAGAAGGGAAAGGGGCCCTCGTGCCTCCTGCTCCTGGGGAGTGCAAGGCGGCAGTGGCATGCCAGAGCGAGGCAAGGCTGGGATTGGGGTCAAAGAAGGACTCAGAAGGCATCTGGCCTGGGCTGGGAGAGGAGATGGGGAAACAGTGGGAAAGAGGTAGGGAGCACGTGAGGACTGGGCCACCCTACCTGGAAGGCCGGCTGGGGAATGAGGCGGTAGAAATCACCAACAGGTGAGGTGACATCCACAGGAATCGCCCACTGCTCCTGAGGCAGGGGTTTGGGGGGCTCTGGAGGGGATACAGCTGTGGATGCTTCCTGCAAAAGCCGTGGGTGGGGGTGACAAAGATACAGTCGGAGAGCTCCCCACTACCACCCCTCCCAAAACCTGCTCCAGTCTTCCTCTTAGACCCAACCAAGCCAGCCACCCCACCCACCCCCAGTCCCCCAGTAAGGCCCCTTCTTTCCTGCCTCAACTGCCCAGAACCACCAACCTTCAACACTAGGTCCTCCAAGCTGCTTGCTCGGGCCAGGGAAGTACTGCAGGGGGAGGTGGCCATAGCGTCCCCTCTGGGAATTCCTGGCTGTCCCACTGTCTCAGTCTCATCCTCATCTCCCCCGCCCAAATCCAGAGGCTCCAGCAAACGGCTGAGGCTGAGCAAGCCCGGAGCTGGAGCTGGGTGATCTGAGGAACAAGGAAAAGGAAAACGTGGTCACATCCATCTCTGTTCTACAGGAGAAGGGCACCACTTCTACGCCCCATCCCAGAACTAAAACTCACCCTTTGGTGTAAAGTCCACACCTTTCTTGAAGCCAGGTGGAATAGTAAGAAGATCTGAAGGATGAGGACAGACAGAACCAGCACTACTAAACAGTGTCACACAAGTCACACGTTACTCAAGCCTACAGGATGCCATTCACAGCATAGACATTGCAAATGGCGTACTTGGGACAACTTTCTGACAGGTGACAATAAAGACTGTTATGACAAGGATACCTTTTTCTAATTGTCTCAAAGGCACAGAAGAGCTAGCAGCAGCCCATCGATAGGCTTGGGCCCCTCTTCATCAGGGCTCAGACTCACAGCCCCACTCCCAAGGGTCCATCCCCACACCACCTCACCTTGCTCAAAGTCTATCTCCTCCTCAGCCTCCTCCCGAGTGCTCAGATCTGTTATGGTGGGCTCATCCATTCCACCTGGGGGACAGGGTGGATAAATAGGGATTCGTGAGGTGAAGGGGTTATGGGATGGGTGGGGAACCCTTCCCTGAAGACTGAGGGCACCCTCTCCTACCATTCCATTTCCACAAAAGTCACCTGGCCAGAAAGGGTACTGTGTTGGATTCCCCCACAGGGACTGGGAGATGGGCCCTGGGGGCCGGCGAAGAGACAAGGAGGTAGTGGCCGATAGGTTTGTATTCTCCAGCAGGACCTGAGGCAAAAAACCATAGCCCCAGTGAGGCTGAGCCTGCCTCTGAGCCTTTCCTAACTCTTTTCCTAACTCTGCTTGTGGCCTGGCCAACTTACCTCTTTGTAGCCCAGAATCTGGCCTGTGGTTGGGTGTCTTTGGGCCTGAAGGTCGGAAGGCACTGGGGCCCCCTGTATGGCCAGGAGAGACCAGGGATCCATTTTCCTCTGCCATTTTCTGCAGAAAAGGAAAATAATTTTCAGGTGTTCTTTCTCTCCTGTGCCAGTTTCCTTCAGGGGCCTATCTCCCTAGTCCAGACCCCTCACCGGGCAGAGTGCTCCACACCATGCAGAGGCAACCAGGCTGGAGATGACAAAAACAACTGCTCTGCTTCCTGCTGCAGATCTGGGGCACAGGGAGGAAGGCCGTGGGGAAGCTGGTAAAGGACAAGATGAAAGGTATTAGGTAAGGAAAGAGTATAAGACACAGACAAAAAAGGAACTGATGGAATTTGTGTTCAAATCAGAAACAGTAGACATTCCAGAGCGAATAGAACAGCCAGGCAGAAGCAATATTTTCCAAAGATCATCCTGTTTTCCAGGGCAAACTACCTGCTACTGATTCATCAGCAGCAACAATTACTGATACATTACAACGCAATATAAAATACGATAACTTCACGATCTCTGGGATTGGGCTTAGGAATTTGCATTTTTAAAAATCCCCACCACTAATTACAAGATACACTTAAATTCGAGAACCACTAGTTTTAGGGAAAGGGGGCCCAGAACTAAGGATGAGTCAGGGCTTCAAAGGCTAGCCATCAACCAGTGCCTTGGTGCTTGGAGACAGAAGGTGACTCCAAAGAGAAAAAGCACATTTGAAAGAATAATTCTCAGAGCTCAGGTATCCCCAGGACGCTCTGCTCTGTCTTCACATGAGCTCTGACCCATAGCCGGTCCACCGGGCTGGGGTCTGTCCTGCACAAGGCAGGCCCAGATGACAGGAGTCCAGAAAAGGAAGAATGAGGTTACGCTAAGGTCCAACAGTAAGGAGGGTGGAGGAGGTTTGGAGCTCAATGTTAGGGTCAACATTCAATACTCACGGTGCTCTCTGGAGCCCCAGGCACATTCAGCAGCTCCCAGCGCCCTGTGCATCCCAGCTCCACCGGCCGAAGGGGCAGATCCAGGGGATCTGGAGGAGGTAACACTACAAAGAAAAGGTCAGAGGTCAGAGGTCAAGGGTCATCCCCTGACTACTCCTTCGTTCCACCCCCTCCCCCTCACCGAGTCGCTCGGTCTCCATCATCTTGGAGCCACGGCAGCGGCCGGGCAGACCGGAAGTACAGCGAGAAGCCTTGGAGCGAGCCCCGCCCCGAAACGGGCGGAAGTGAGGGCGACTTCCGTCACACACCCCCGCCAGGGATGGAGATAAGCGCAACGGAGAGGCTGACCTGAGCCGGGAGGGGCGGGCACGGCCGGGCGGAAGTGTCTGGCTTGGGCCGCCTTGGTTACCGCGTTCTCCACCCCTCGCTACGTCATCGCTCTGAGCCCGCTCTCCGCTGCCCGCGCGGGCGCCGCCCGAGACCGTGGGACCCCCCCTGGTTACCGCCCCCTCAGGTAAGGTCTTCTCCTTCTCACCCTTCGCCCCTTTTTTCCGAGCTCCTTCTCTTCTTCCCCTTTTGGTTGTTCTGAGAGCGCTGCGCGGGTTCCACTGCCTCCTGTGCCGTTTGGATCCCGCGGTTGCTATACCCCCAGCGGGGGTAGGGGGTGTCTGATGCCATCGTCTTGGCGACGGAAGGGGTGCTCCCCTTTCCCGGGCCACTTAGTTCCTCAGCACTGGTGGCCGTGATTGCTGGAGAGAAGAGGGAATGCTGATTGATCCCGACGAGCGGGGGCTTGGACGGCAGCCTGGTTTAAGCAAGGGGTAGGGAGAGGCGAAAGACAGGAGTAGGTAGGCCTGGAGGGGTGCGGTTGGGTACAGTGTGGACGGCGTGTGAACCCTGGGCGGTGACAGTGGAGAAAGATGTCTTGGGCCCTGCCCCTGAACCAGGAGCCACCATGTTGGTGATACCCCCCGGACTGAGCGAGGAGGAGGAGGCTCTGCAGAAGAAATTCAACAAACTCAAGAAAAAGGTGAGGGAGTGTGTGGGGGCGTGGCCCAACTTTTCACAGATTCTACACTCTTGAGACCACCTGGGGTGAGTGTGAGGGGATGGGGGGGGTTCTTCTAGCTCATACCTGGAGACATATCTCCTCTCAGCGTAGCCTCATAGTTGTGCTTTTCCCAAGTCTTGGTGTGTACCTTCTTTTCTGTGCCTTCTGCCATGTAGTTGTCTTCCCTTTAGGTGGCTTTTAGTACCACCAAACAGGTGGTAATCTCCAAGTTTGTTTTTTCGCTTCTATCCAGTCTGTTACTGATAGCCCTCAGGTACCCAGTGTTGCAGCTGTCATCTTTCTATCTACTCTAATTTAGTTCCTTTTCTTGATCTTCCAAATAGGAGTGACCACAGTCAGTTCTCCCAGGTGTTTGGAATCAAAATCTCATCTCTGACTTCTCCATTTTTTTGCGTAACCAAACATTTGCCAAGTCTTCTTGATTCTTCCTTTGAAGTAATTTCTTCAGTTTATTTTTTCCTGTGTATGTCATAGATCAAATTTTTGCTGATGCTCATGTAGACTGCTGTAATGGTTTCTCAAGAAGTTTCTCAGTGTTTTTTTGAACAGATTTCATTCTTATTAAAATGAACTACTGAAAACATAAAACTCTTTTTCTCAAAAACCCGTAAGTGGTTTCCCGTTGTCTGTAGACCAAAGCCTTACCTTGGCGTCCTTTCTAGTCAAATAGAACTATTCACTAGTCCCAAAACATGCATTCCCAAAGCCTTCATCTTTGCCATCCTGTTTTCTTTGCATCCCTTTTCTTTCAATCTGTTTTGTGTAGATTTTAGCCAGAGACCAGTTTAATAGCCATTTGGCATCAGATAATCTTACTTAGTTACAGCTACAAGCAGTCTGCACCTCTTATAATCTTTCTTGATAATTATCTCTAATCATCTTGTTTCTCAGGCTGTAAGCTTCTGGAGGGGAGGAACTATGTCTCCTACTTTTACATCCCTCTGTTACAAAGTAATGGCGTGTTCTCGTTAAACATACAGGGGATGGATGGATGAAGCCCCTGAGAAAGGCACGTAGGCGTATACTTACTTGCAGCTTATATCCTTGGCTGAATTCCTTGTCTTCAACTTCAAAACCCTGAGACTCTGGAAAGCCTTTGGATACCGCGATTTGGTAGATTAAGTATCACTGGTTTTGTAGATGATCCAGTGGACCACGTGTGAAAGGCAGGGCTGCCTCAGCGTACCACTCCAGGGACACCATTTACACTGTTTTCTGAGAACGGTGTCCCCTGGAGTGAGGTGCCCCGGGACCTTGGGAGCAGACGAGCCAGGGACTGGCCCTCACCAATCCCTCCCTTCTCACTCTTGTTCCCAGAAAAAGGCATTGCTGGCTCTGAAGAAGCAAAGTAGTAGCAGCACAGCCAGCCAAGGCGGTGTGAAACGCTGTGAGTGACAGGGGAAATGGGGATAGACTGGAAGTGGGCACCATGGGGCCGACGTCTCCCGCAGCTTGGCCAAAATAATGCCTCCTTCCCTCATCACTCCAGCACTGTCAGAGCAGCCTGTGGTGGACACAGCCACAGCAACAGAGCAGGCAAAGCAGCTGGTGAAGTCAGGAGCCATCAGTGCCATCAAAGCCGAGACCAAGAACTCGGGCTTCAAACGTTCTCGAACCCTAGAGGGGAAGTTAAAGGTGAGCACAAGCAGAATGATTGTTCAGGGGACCCTTGACTTCAGAGGGCATCCTTCCAAGTTGGAATGGAGGTAAAATGGGGGAAAATAATGTCTATTTAGTCATGGGCAAATTGTCATACTGGTCTGAACTTCAGATTTCTTATCTGTAGTGAAGACACTGGCTAACTTTTCCATTCTCCATTTTACATGTTCTGTGGCTTTAATCTACCACATATTCAAGCTTCTGGGTTTTGTCATTCTGAGGAGTTGAACAGGTTGAAGATGTCAGCAGGTTCGAGAAACATTCAGATAAGCTAAATACTCTAAGTGTATGTTGGGTCGTTCATGAAAAATACATAATCAAATAAGAAATGCACAAAGCTATTAGAAGAAAGAGGCCAGAGGAAACCAAGAAGAGGGTGAGGGAAGAGGAACCCTTCTGCCACATGGTTAGGCTACCTCATGCTTTCACACTGAAGTAGATCTCTACAACCTTCCCAGGACCCTGAGAAGGGGCCAGTCCCCACTTTCCAGCCGTTCCAAAGGAGCATATCTGCCGATGACGATCTCCAGGAGGTATGGTTCTCAGTTCTCTGTCCTGGGGGGCCTGGGGAATGTGGAAGATGAGAGACCCACATATTTGGGGCCACACGCCAGCAACTAGGACTCATCTTAATGTCCTTGGTTTCTTTTACAGTCGTCCAGACGCCCCCAGAGGAAATCTCTGTATGAGAGGTTAGAGAGCAAGATGACTGGGACCCAATCGGAGGAGTGGGGAGGGTTGATTGCCTGGATTCTTGGGAAGTTTTGGGCTGGAGTGGAAGGAACTGGGGCTGCACAGGGGGGGTTACATCTCCACAGGGTCTGGGAAGTTGAGATAAAGACCCCCTTTGATCCTCATTGTCTGCTTCTCTCCAGTTTTGTGTCTTCCAGTGATCGGCTTCGGGAACTGGGGCCAGATGGGGAAGAGGCAGAGGGCCCAGGGGCTGGTGATGGTCCTCCTCGAAGCTTTGACTGGGGCTATGAAGAACGTGGTGGTGCCCGCTCCTCAGCCTCCCCTCCCCGAAGCCGCAGCCGGGACCACAGTCGTGAGCGGAACCGGGACAGAGACCGAGATCGGGAACGGGATCGAGACCGAGATCGGGAACGGGATCGAGACCGTGATCGAGACAGGGACCGCGACCGGGATAGGGACCGCGATCGGGACAGGGACCGCGATCGGGACAGGGACCGAGATCGAGAACGAGAGGGCCCTTTCCGCAGTGAGTAATCTGGGCTGGTGGGAAAAGGGAAAGGGTTTAGGCGGGTCCTACTAAAGTGGCCTTTAAAGCAGAGGCCGAGATGGGTTGCATCTTGTGACTGACTCCTGATCCCACAGGGTCGGATTCATTTCCTGAACGCAGGGCCCCTCGGAAGGGGAATACTCTCTATGTATATGGAGAGGACATGACACCCACCCTCCTCCGTGGGGCCTTCTCTCCCTTTGGAAACATCATTGACCTCTCCATGGACCCACCCAGAAAGTAAGGATGACAGTGGGGCAAGGTGATAAGTCCTGGGAGCACCTGGGTTTGAGGGAGAACACCAGCCTATCTCCAGCGACCTGTGAGGACTGGGTTTGGTTGGGCCCAAGAGAACCCATAGGCCCTCTACTGACCCTGTTTTCTCTCATCCCAGCTGTGCCTTCGTCACCTATGAAAAGATGGAGTCAGCAGATCAGGCCGTCGCTGAGGTTGGGACTTCCTCATGTTTTCTCTTTAAAATACTGAGAGCCAGGAGAGGATCATTTCCTATTGACAGAGAAAGTCTCTTCCTAGTCACATGAGAAACATTGCATTCTCAGATCCTCACTCAGTCTGTTTTTAAGGTGTCAGCTGTTGGAATTCTTCATTTGCTTTGTCTACAATGTTTCCTCCCATCCTTTGCCTCCTCCCCTCTTCTGCCCCAGCTCAATGGGACCCAGGTGGAATCCGTACAGCTCAAAGTCAGCATTGCCCGCAAACAGCCCATGCTGGACGCTGCCACTGGCAAGTCTGTCTGGGGCTCCCTCGGTAAGAACGGATTCTTCCTCCTGCATCCTGTTCCCCACAGCTCACCCCTTCTGCTTGTTCCCCTGCATGTCCCAGGATCCCGTGGAGGTGATAGAGGCCTGGATCTGTGTGGAGGCTGTGGGAATGAGAATGAAAATTGTCAGGCCTCCTGTCAGTTAGAGGTAGGGGTAGACGGAAAGAAAAGGATTGAGACAACTCCCAAAGCAGTAACTGTGGAACGGGAAGAAATTAGGAGTAAGGGAGGTTGGCACAGAAGATGAGCATCTCACATGGCTTAGTTCATTTTGAGAAGGAGTGTAGTTTGTTTTATAGAATAAGCATTTGAAATTAGAGCTCTGGAACTTAACTTGGGTGTGACGTGAGGAATGAAAATACAGATCAGAGTTCTCTGTCACAGAGTGGCTGCAAAATGGTAGTGTCAGTATACAGTAGAATTACCAGGCCCGGACATGGGGAATATTCAGGGAGCGCTCGTTAAAGACAAAGGACACAAGCTTTGGAGGAAGGGGAGTGATCAGCAGTGTCAGGGTGCAAAGATCCGAGAGAATGGAGGCTGGTTTGGGGTGAGTGACTAACCCCAGAGGGGCAGGGATGGAATCCTTGGAGAAGAGGTGACAAGAGGGACACGTCAGCATAGAGAGGAAGAAAGGGGAGAGAACAGCTTGAGGCTGGAGGAAGAATGCTTTGGGTCAAAGCCGCACCCCGAATGGTTCTCCCATTGGGCTAGTAGCATTTCTTAGTTTAGTGCAAATAGCCCACTGTACCTGTTGGTTTTCTTGGCAAAGGAGTAGGCAGAAAGGGGTTTGCAGAGCAAGAGTGGCCCTCCAGACGAAAGGAGGGAACAAGAAACAACTAACGTGTCCACAAAGGCCTACGGAGATTTACTAGTGGCTTAACATCATTCAGTTGTCTCAACAATAACATCTGGGATGGTTCTAAGAACTGAATATCCATTAAGATGTCTGCGTGGGCCACAGTAACAGGATACTCTCCTTGCCACCCGGATGGGTTAGTAGCCCCTTCCTGGCCACCAGAGGGCAGCGTTGAAATTGGGCTTCCAAGGGCCGGAGGCCAGGAGGGAGCTGGTCTGACTCTTGAGTCTGTGATCTCAGTAGTGCTCAGATGCCGTGCTTCAGATCTTAACCAACCCTTTCCTCCTTCCCCAGCTGTCCAGAACAGCCCTAAGGGTTGCCACCGGGACAAGAGGACCCAGATTGTCTACAGCGATGATGTCTACAAGGAAAACCTTGTGGATGGCTTCTAGGGAATGGAGCTGGATTCCATGTGCCTCATCTGCGTCAGCACTGGTCTCAGTAAAACACTGAGGTGGAAGCTCACGCATCTCCCTCAGCCTCTGGTTCTTCAGCACTTGGGATGGGGGTTGAGCCTTTAAAAACGGCTGTTAGATTTTATCTCAGTTGTAACACATGGCCAGTGCACGTTCCCCTATCCCTTCCCCCAAAAGGATCTTGAACACAGGTATTGTCGCAGCTGTTTTAATTTGATCTCATACCCCTTTCCAGCAGGAAACCCCTCACAGAAAATCCAAATCCTCATCTTTGAGTTTGTCCTTGAGCCAGGGCAGCACTTGGAAGAGGTTGATGTGAAAGTCTCGGGCGTGCGCAGGCACCTGCTGCCACCGCTTCTGGTCTTTACAAACGTCCACGACACCCCAGCTGATCACGCCAACCTGGAGAGGGCAAAGAGATGCCACGGATCGTTTGGTAGAATTCCTTCCTGATCCCAGGAAGCTCAGCAATTCCCAGTTGCATCTGAGTTGACCTAGAAGAATTAGACTGGGGACCCAGCTCAGTCCTGGTCTCCAGCACACAGGCCGGACACAGGGCCTTAGCCGTACAAGGTACAGTTGTAAGGAGGCAGGCTCTGCCCTCCTCTTTCTAGTCACACCCCTGGAACTTTCCCTCCTCTTTCTAGCCACACCCCTGGAGCTTTCCTGCTTTAGGGCCCATGCTGACCAGTTGGCATCTCCCCACACACAGGAGAGGGGAAACTCACTTGAATGAAGCGACTCCTCTTGTGAATAATCAGGGGACCACCAGAATCACCTACAGGGGAGGAAAAACTGTAAGGAAAGCGATTTTAGGGCTTTAGGAACACGCAGCATGATCAAAGAGCTTTCTCTTACCTTTGCAAGTATTGGGGTCAGCGTAGGGATGCACCCCTCCAGTGCAAAGGAACCTGGGGGTGACCACCTCAGAGATGTCTTTGACTTTGTCATAGCCTGTGGCGTATCGAGCGTCTCTCTCACAGCTGTCTTTCTATAGTTGAGGAGAAAGGGGTGATGAATAGAGCATGCTCAGGAAGAATGGGAGCCTAGAAGACCTGCTTAGAATCCCATATTCCTCACCTTGTCCCCGTTCTTGATGTAGACCTCCTTCCGAACCAGCATCTTCTTCCTATCTTTGGATAACTCTGACACAAACATAGCTTTGATATCCTTTGCAGGGAGCAGCTCTTGCACTGGATGGATGGACAGACTGGGTCATTTTAGCTCTCTCCCTACCCCCTACCATCTCCCCATTGCCTTTGTCACTCAGCAAATGTCTCTCAGCCCTTTTCCTGTGAGCTAGGGACCCGGCTGGCCATCATTTGCTCCCACAGCTCCCCGTCATGCCCCACTCGTCGCATGGTACCACTCCCTTGTGCTGCTCTCCCCGAATATCTTACTCTGTTGCTTGCAAGTGGTTGACAGTGGAAGCCTCAAAGCTTGATTTGTTCTCTGGGTGCAGGGGAGACAAATGGGCCTGTTAAGGACAGATGGGGAAACTCAGGGACAGCACATTGGACCTGCCCCCGGCCTGCAGCACCTCCTTGCCCGAACTTTTCTACTCAGGGTTCCAGAGGGCTCACCTGACAGTCTGGTCATATGTCAGCTTCTCCTGGAGCCTGATAAGGGCTACATCATAGTCGTAAAATTCATGAATGCCTTTTTCTTTTTTCCCATTGATGTTGTAGTTGGGATGAAATAGGATTTCCTCTATGTCCATTTCCTGCCTCCTCCCTCCTAAGGTAGGAGAATGGGTATGTCAGGGCGTCGATGTCCGGCCTAGCTCAATCCTGCCCCACCCCCAAGTGGCCCAGCGTGCCAGGGAGGGAGCTGCTGTGAAGACGGGGGAGCATGGGCTCCTGCACAGCTGACGCTCAGGGTTGATTCGCTGCATCCTTACCCACGCTGACCTTGATTGAGTGTTTCTGATCATCCACTGTGAAACAGTGTGCTGCCGTCAGCACGAAGTACTCAGACACCACGGCCCCCATACAGCTCTCATGGCCCTTCAAAGGGCGCTGGGAACAGAATGGCAGAGGGGAAAGCTCAGCTTCCACAAAACCCACAATCTACCCTTCCCCTACCCCCATTCACCCTGACTCCACCTCCCGTGAGTCCCTGCCACCAGGGCGCTGTGCTTACAGTGACCGAGATCTTGGCCTGCCATGGTTGCTTGTGGTAATCAGTGCCTGCCTTGTGCTCCCAAACCATCCCACAGAGCCCCAGTGTCCGGGTCTCATCTAATAAGAAAAGGAACATGTGCCAAAAATTGGGACACTTCATTTCCAGATGGCAACAGCCTTTTGGGGAGGGGCATCTACACGTTTATGAGGAGCAGAGGCCCACAAGGAAAGGAAAGACGGGGTCATTTGTTTCCTTACATTGTGGGAAGGGAACCATGGTGGTAGAGTGAAAAGGACTTGGAACTAAGAGATGGGAGACCCGGCTGCTTTTAGGTCCAACTCTAGCTAGGTTGCTGTCCCTAGGCTGTTCTTGGCCTCTTTCCCCGTGTATAAAACGAGGGACTTGAGGAAGCTCTCGGATGTCAGTCTGAGCTCTGTGATTCTAAGATCAGGGAGTGGCTAGTGCCAGGAGACAAGAATGTGGCAGGTAGAGAAGGAGCAGCAAGGGCCTTCCAGACTGCCAGGGCTTCAGGAGGAGAGGCAGTATGAGTGACCTTGGGGGACCTGGGAGTTTCCCAACCTCTTTACACCCTTCTGGTATCCTCCTACCGAGCATTTGGATGAAAACATCTTCCAGGTTTTCCATGTCCTTGACTCTGAATACGTGTTGTTCTTTATCCTTCTTGGAAGCCAAAGCATTGATGTTCTCTTGGTTCACCAGAGGTCCAACCCCAAACACATAAACATCTGAGGGAAAAAAAAGGGAGGGTGAGTGTCCAGGTCCTGGGGACAGGAGCTGAGAAAGCAAGGTACTGGATCCTGGGCAATAGAACTTACCCAGGTAATCCTCCCGTGGGTTTTTGCGATCCCTCCCAATGTACAGGAAGTCCCGGATCTCATGAATGACAGAGACTGGGTCCCCACCCATGTTGTGCAAGCCTGTAGAAGAGACGGACCATGAAGGTGGGAGGCAAGTAAAGAAGAGGGTCAAGGAAGGAAAACTGGAAGTAGTCACACATGGCTAGGTAAGCAGGTTGAGGGGATGGAAGTGACAGATCACAAAGCGGCTTAAGAAGGGTTCCTCCTTGTAAAGGGTCACAGTAAAGATCAACGTGGTTGGGGCCCCGAGCAGCACTCAGGGTCCCAACCACGAGTCTGGTGTTACATGGAGACCCAACGGCCACACGCTAGTACGAAAGGGTCAGGAGTCCGGGGCAGGAGAAGGGTCCCTTCTGACCATCAGTCATGAGGATGATAACATGGCGGGTACGGTTCCAGCTTTCAAGGAGGGCGTTCCCTGGCCAGCTCATCATGTTGTATACTTCTTGGAGGGCTCTCTTGGTGTTAGTCCCTGCCTTAAACATGTGATCTGTGGAAAGGGAAGAGATTACCTTGCCTGGTGTTCTAAGTCATCTATGAACTCTAGAGGCCTATCAATAACTGAAATCCCACATTTTTCAGCTTTTTGAGTTGTCACCCCATTGACTTCCCTTTGGCCACAAAGTGACCTTCTCAGCCCCCAACACGTCCCCCAGCAACCCATATTCCCTAATGATGATTCCCTTCTAGACTGCAAAGTGGTCTGCCCTGCCTTCCCACGTGACCGCACCACCTCATTCCCCACAACCCTGAACCTTTTGACCTCTCTGACTCCAGAGTAAACCACCCCCAACCAAGCCCTTCCCTGACCTCTGACCTTCATAGCTGATTTTCTCGAGTGTCCTTGTGATCCAGTCTGCATCACTGCTGTTTTCATCTCTCACTTTGACCCAAACTTTGGGGACTGTGGCATATGTCACTAGACCATATTTTGGCTTCACCCCATAACTTGCCACCTGTGGGTTAGAGGAGCAAAGGGTCATGGCATTGAAAGAATACTATGGTTGGGAGAGGTCAGCAGCTTTTCTGGGACAGGGAAAATTACAATCAGAAACTCGAGGGCTGACTGGTCACCCTGAGGTTCACCTGGATGATTGGGTTAAAGGTCAAGAAACTGCTTCAAGTAAAAGGGAAGGAGGACAGAATAGGACCAGAGGTTTTCTGGGACCCTGTGGGTCAGAGGCCTGGGAACATCAGGGAACTAGTCCTGGCAGGGCAGTGAGTTCACATTCAGGGGGGAGGGGGCTTCACCTTCTCAATGAAATCTCGGAGACAGTTCTTGGCCCTTGTGAAGTTGCCGATCCCAATGCTGTCTGATCCATCAAGTACCAGATAGATGTTCATGGAGCCCGACGGGTCCAGGACAATCCTCCTCTTCTTTTGTTCCCCTGGGTGCCACCAGAGAAACTCAGGCTCCAGCATGCATGGTTCTCCCGCCTCTTCATCCTCCCCCAGTTCCCTGCCTCCCTCCTTTCTCTGCCTCCAAACCTGGGTTGTGCCCATCCTCAGCATCAACTCCTTCTATGGTCTCTGTCAGGGAAGACAGGAAGGCTTCCGCCACCTCCTCAGGAGTGTCATACATAAAGGAGTCTGGGAGAGGTCAGAAATCAGGTCAAATGTTGGGAGGGGTGACGGGGGGGGAGGGTCAAAGGCACATTGACCAGAGCGAGGGGATGGTGGGTTTCTGGAGCAGGAAGGGCTCAGTAGTGAGGAAGTTCTAGGGGCAGGTTTTAGAAGTGAGGAAGGAGCTGGGTTGCGTTAGGGGGAGGTGACAGTGCTCTGGTGTAGGGACATGAGGATGAAAGGGCAGGACCTGAACCTGAGGGAATGGGTCAAGAGTCACCTTGGCAAGAAGGCTCTGTTCCACTCCAGGAGCCCCCCTCCTGGCACGTTCGCCGCTGGGAGCCCCGCAGGGTGAGTCCCCGGCTGCAGTAGTAGGTAACACTGTCTTCGAGGCGGTACTGGCTGCCCACCTTCCTTGTGCCAATGGGAATGCCTGGGTTGGGGCAGTACCCCGCTGCAGACGCATGAGACATGGAGGTGAGGGCCAAAACCTGAGGCCCGGATGGCACAGTAGAGCACAAGAGTCGTGGGGCCAGTTCCTCAGGGTGGAACATGGCCAGAGAGGGGACACCACCGCCGGGGGAAGGGATGCTTCTCACCTCCATCGTCACAGATGGCCGTTTGTCCATCCCACCGGCCAGTTGCTTGGCAGGTGCGATTGGCGGAGCCCCGGAGAGTGTAGCCATCATAGCAGTGGAAGGAGATCTCATCACTCAAATTGTAGTAGGGGGACCGGGGCCAGTATTCCCCATTCTCAAACTCCTGCGGTCTTGGGCAGCGAATTGCTTTGGGGGAGGGTGACAAGTAGAAGTTACTGAAAAGGAAGAGTTTCTCTGGAGAGTATCCCTTCTGGACTCAGGGACCCTGTCACAGAGAAACAGTGCCTGTTTGGTCCCACAGAAACAGTGGCTGCCCTCAACCCATGATGAGTCCTGCTTCTCCTTGCTGCCCATTTCTGAGTGTTCTTTTCACTACTGGGGCTGCCTGGCACAGGGCAAATGTGCAGTGAAGATTCACTCCCCTCCTCCTCCCTCCTTCCCTGCTTCAGCCCTAGACAGCTCCTGTACTTGCTCAGTTCCCCCTGAGCTCCCCCTGCTTGGCCTCAGCGCAACTCTAATAGCATCCTAGTCTGGCCCCTGGCCACCACCTACACCACCCCTCCGTTGCCCCGTGCCCACCCTCACTGCCCTCCAACCTCTGCATTCTGCCTTCTTGACAATCTTTTGGTCTTGGGTCTGCAGGGCACTCCAGGACCCTGTGGATCTGCAGGTGCGCGCCTGCACAGGGTATGGGTAGAAGCCAGAGGGACACACGTACTCCAGTGCCTGGCCCTCCTTGAGAAGCCTGAAGGAGCCACCTTTGATCTCTACTCCCTCCAGAGAGCAGGAGCTTTGGGACCCGACCTCAGGCAATGGCGTAGTGCGGCCACCTAAAGAGAAAGGCTGATGAAGCCCAGCCTCACAAGGCCAAGGAGGGGTGTTGTGGGGAGCAGGAAGGGGGATGGTGCCCCTCTCTTACCTCCAGACAAGAGGCCCAGCACCAAGGAAATCAGGCAGAGTTGGGGGCCGAGACTGCTCCCCATGGCGTTGGAAGGCAGGAGAGAAACTGGGGTTGGGGGCAAGATGGCCTATCCCAGCTTGTGCTGCCTGTCTGCTTGGCTCACTGTCCTCGCGGAAACTTCAGACCTGGGCCTGATCGCACTCTCTTCCCCTGCCCCCCACAACCTCCAGCCTTTTATGCAATCTGTGTCCTGGCACTTGTGGCCAGCCCGCCCATCTGACCCACACCACTTTCCGGAATGTCCAAGAGGGAAGGCCCCACTGAGCTGCCAGTCAAGGAAATAGAAACTGCATAAGCCCTGCCCTTTGCGGCCCATGATCCGGGACTGAGCCCTTCAACACCACCTCTCAGCCCCAGGTCCTCCCCAGCGAGCCTAGGCTGCCCCGTAGCGACGAGAAGTAAAGGCGGCCTCCCTCCCTGTTGACTCTGTTACAGAGCAGAGTCCAGGCACTGTTTGTCCAGCAGGGTCTGTGACCTGCCTCCTGGCGGTTCCTGGAATCGTCCTGGCCTTCCGCGCCCCCCTGGCCGGCCCCCAGGCAGAGGCACAGATGGATGAGGAAATCCTCGATTTTTATTAATTTCATAACTGGGAAATTCCACGTGAGAGTGAAAGGAGCATGAGTCCAGTAAGGCAGAGGGTGTGCCCCGGGGATTCCCCAGCTTGGATGTGCTGCACGGGGCGGGGGGGTCGGAGCTGGGAGCACGGGGTGGTCACGGGGTCTGAGGGTGGAAGGTCAAGGATAGGAGACGAGACAGATGACAGGTGCTGGCAGGACAACAGAGGGGTCAGTGCCCACACTCAGAGGGGCAAAAAGTTCAGGATCCCCTCCAGGTGCTGCCTCAGCCAGGGCTGCTGGCGGAAGAGACTGATGTGAAAATCTCGTGGTATCTTGCCTTTGGGAGCCCTTTGGCGGGTGTTTTTATTGCTCTTGCCACAAGGGTTGTAGAGACCCCAACTCACTAGGCCGACCTGGAAGAGAGAGAGAATGGGGTGGGAGGCTGTCACAGCCCCGGCTCCAAGCCTCCACCTCCCCAGTTCTTTCAAAGGCCTCCCTCATCCTCCTGCAAGGTCAAGATCCTCTAAGGCCAGCCCTGTAAGCTTCTCCCTTCTCTCCTCACCTGAAAAAACCTGTGTCTCCGCTCCAGGAAAACTGCTCCCCCAGATTCTCCTGCCAGAAAAGGAGGAACAAGAAACCGTCATCCTGACTCTCCCCCTGTTCCCGTGTCATCAGGGCCATGCGCGCTGGCCACGGGGACAGCGGTGGTCTTTCCCTCAGGAATTCGGGCTCAGGAGGGAGGGCAGGAGGGACTCACCCCTGCAGGGATTGTCATCATTCTCGGTCCCACTGCATAAGAACTGGTCTGTCACCACCTCTCTGACATCCTTCAAGTCAGGGAATGTGGTTTTGTCTTGGGAGACGGCCTCGATACAGCTTGTCCACTGCAACGGGGGCAGAACAGGAGAGAAGGGTGAAATGAGCAGTCCCAGGGGCTCCTAGGCAGTTGCTAGGCTGGGAGGAGGGGTGGCACGGGGTCAGATGGAGAAAGCAGCCAGAGCCGGAGGAGGAAGAAGAGACAAAGAGAGACTTCCAGGGAGTAGGCACAGGGGTCCCACCCCCCACAGCATCCCAGACCTGAGATCCTCACCTCTGTCCCTGTCTTGAGGTTAATGTTCATTTTGTTCCCATTCAAGGCCACAAAATGAGCAGGAATGCTCAGTTTGTTCAGAAGTTCACTTTCTGCATTCAAGGAGAAAGGGATGTGTGGATGAGGCTGTGACCCCGTCCGGGTCATCTCTCCTAAGCCCTGGTCCCAGCTACTCACACACCATGAGCCCCAGCACTCACCATGGTCTCGGCAGGTGCTGCCTGGGGGTCTCCGTAGAGCCAGATTGGCCTCCACCGTGCAGGGGAGGCAAATGGGCCTGGGGAGAAGAAGAAGGGTCACACAGGCCCATCCTCAGTGTCCCCTCCTGTGGGGCTCCCCAGAGCCCTCTCCCCCAGAGGACACCCTCTCATCCCAGACTCTAGCACCTGGCATGGGTGGACATCTTCACTTTCTCAGCCAGCTTCAACAGGGCAATGTCATCACCGTAGAACTCTCGGATCCCCTGATCCTTCTTGGCAAAGACGTCAAACCCCGAGGAGATCACCACCTTATCGATACTGAAGTCTTTGCCCCACTGGGAGTTAGGATCCCCTGGGAACAATATGGCAGATTACACTGGGCCAGGGTTCCCGAAGGGGCCAGAGGCTAGGGACCAATGGTGAGAGCTCTGGCCACAGGGTTGGGAACCTGGTGTGGGCCCGGCCTTACCCACATTGACCCTCCACAGAGAGCTATTTTCAGCATTGCGGAAGCAGTGAGCGGCCGTCAGGACCCACTGGTCTGAGATGAGGGCCCCCCGGCAGGTCTCCTGGCTCCTAGGCTGCAGGGAAACAGGTGATTTTCAGGGACTGCTGTGTCTGTGCCCCCTAGCCTCCTCCATCTCTGGGATCCAAGCCCCCTCCCTCCTTTCTGGTACCTTAATAGTGACATGCCACGGTGTCCTTTCCTGGACAGAGGCATTGGCTGACATGTTGCCCACCCCACAGATGGTGTCTGTGAGCTGGGAGACATCTGTGGGTGTGGGATTGGAGAGGGAAGGAGGTATGTGAGGAGCGCTGTGAGCAGGTTCCCAGCCTGGCCCCCTGGCTGGCTCCATACCACCCATGCCACTCCGAAGAGGGCAAAGCTCACTCACCCAGCATGTGCTCAAAGACCTGGTACAGAGCCTCTGTGTCCTGCAGGATGAAGGCGTGTCTCTCACCATCCTTCTTGGACCCCAGCTCATTCAGTTCTCTCCAGTCCACATCCAGCTTGCCCACCCCAATGGCATAGATGTCTGATGGGGAGAAGGAAATCACCAGAACCTTGTGGCTGAGGGACTACCCTGTGAGACAGGAAACTATCTTTTGGAACTTACTGGGTCCTACAAAGCCCTCATTGAGTGGGACTCCCCTCCCCTACCTCCTCTCTGACCTCATTTCCTGCCATTCCTCACCCTTCTCTCTGTTCCTTGTAGCCTCCTTGAAGTCCCTCAGATTTGCAGGCCTGCTCCCACCCCAGGCCTTTTGCATATGCTGTTCGTCTGCCTGATCCACCGCTTCCCAGACTGCCCACATGGCTCACTTTCTTACCTTTTTAGTCGTAACTCAAATGCCACCATCTCAACGAGGCCTTCCCTGGGCTCCTTGTCTAAAACCGCAATGCCTCGGCCAATTCCATTCCCTCTCTGCTCCATTTTACACCCTCCATTTGGCACAGGGCACTATCCACCACCCCGACAGGGTCGTTATTTACCTTGTTTAATGCCCAGAGTGGGTAGAACTGTGTCCCTCAAAAGGGTATGTTCAAGTCCTAACCCCCAGTACCTGTGAAGGTGACCTTATGTGGAAATAGGGTCTTGTCTCATACCTTGATCTTGGACTTCTAGCCTCCTGAATGGGAGAGCATAAGTTCCTGTTGTTTTAAGCCACCCAAGTTTGTAGAGTTGCACTATCCCCAGGGAACTAATACATTGCTCCTCCAGAATGACAATCCCAGTGAGAGCGAGACCTTTTTGTCTGTTTTGCTCACAGCTGTATCCTTAGAATGGCGCCCAGGAGAGACCTAAGTACATTTCTATGACTGAATAAAGAGCTTGTGAGTGTACATGGAGGCAAAACTTCAGATCTGGTTCCTCCGAGAGAGGGGTAGACCTTAGGGTACACCCAAGGTGTAGGCTCTGAGAGAGGGGCCTGGAACCCTCTCTTCCCACTTGGAGACCCGGGGCCCACACAACCATCCATACCCTGCCTCCAAGCAAGCACGGGTGCCAGTCAGAACCGCCCTGGGGCGGCCACAGAGTCCAGTCTTCCCCCATGCTTTGCACCCCTCATGGCCCTTTTTTTGGCTCCCAGGGGACCCCGGCTGGTGTGTAAAGAGCGAGATGCTCAGACAGACTCAGAGACAAGGCTTTCCTCAGGTAGCAATGGCGCCCAGGGCTGGCCAGAAGCAGTCACTGTGGGAGCTGGACAGTTAGGTCCCAAATGTTTTCTGTGACTATGTCCCTTCAGTTCCTGCTTCTTTTTAGTAAGGTGTTTTTGAGTATTTAACCCTAGCCCAGTGATGCTAAGGAGGAAGGGAAGAGCCCTTGGCCTTCGCCTTCCCTAGGCCAGAGTTTTAAAGAGGAATCCGCTTGTCCCCGTCAAGGGGCAGATGGGGTTGGCGGCATGAAGAGAGGACCCCAAGGGGAAAGTGGAACTTAGAGGCTGAAAAGCAACTGTCCTCGCTTGTCCAGAACACTTCCGTCTAAAATTCTCTTCTGGGGGCTCCTGGGTGGCTCAGTGGGTTAAAGCCTCTGCCTTCGGCTGAGGTCATGATCTCGGGGTCCTGGGATTGAGTCCCGCATGGGGCTCTCTGCTCAGTGGGGAGCTTGCTTCCCCCTCTCTCTGTCTGCCTCTCTGCTTACTTGTGATCTCTCTCTGTCAAATACATAAATAAAATCTTTAAAATTCTCTTCTGGTCAAAGGTCAGTGCAACTTGTGTTTAGTCTGAACCTGAGGAATTGTTCCTTTAAAGGCTGCAATTGCCAAAGTCTCGGTTGGTTATCTGTACCGTTAAAGAAGGAAACACCAGGGACAGTCCCTACAAGTAATCCAGGTCCTTCCTCCCTGGAGAAGTTCACGGGCACAACGAGGGCACCAGCCACTCACATACACCGTTCCATTCCATATGTTGTTCCTCTGCATCAGGAAACAACTGGGCATTTGAGATGGGTCCTAGCACCAGCCCCTCTAGCAAAGGCAGAAGCCGCCCCCCGGCCACAGCCAACCCAAGAAACCAAGGCTGCAACCACGGGGTTTGATTCCAGACTCTTCAGCGTGACTCTCAGAGGCCTTCACACAGAACGACACAGCCTGGGGCCTTGCTGGGAATGAGGGCAAGCTGACCCCCTCCCTCACGCCCCCTGCAGGGCAGCATGGCTAGGGGCTGCGCCGGGCCTCACCCAGATAGTCGCTCCTCTGCTGGTTGATGTTCAGGATCTCTTTGATATCGTCCACAGCCAGCTTGGGAGAGCCACCCATGTTAGACTTTCCTAGAACAGAGGGGAAAGAATTGTCTATCCAGATTCCCCACAGCCCTGGAGAACTGGGCAGGCATTCAGCCTTGGGAACCTTAACATTTAACCCTTTCCACATGAGTTTCAAGTTTCCACATGTTACTTACTGGGCAACCCTCTTGGGTCCCCTCCCTCTTTGGGAGCTTTGTACCCTATCATTCAAAAAACTTTACTATTGCTCAACAGATCTTGCTTTGCTGCCAAAAAAAAAGGGGGGGGGAGATATGTTATTTACTCTAATTCTCTACATGCTAGGCACCATGCCAGGAGCTTCATAAACTTTATCTCATTTAACTCTTATGAAACTCAGGTAGTATGGGTATCCACATTTTGTAGGCAAGAAAACCAAATCCCGAAGGCGCTATGTGATTTGGACACAATTGAGAGAGAAATAGCCCTGCTCCACCCCGCGGTCCCTCCTTCCGTCCATCCGTGCACCTGGACAGGCCTGCTCCAAAGCCACCTTGCCCTGTCTAGCTGACTCTAGGCCACCTCCCAGCTAGTAACAATCACCGATATGTAATCACAAAGCACTTTGACACAAACTACTTCAACTGCTCTCCATAAAAATTGTGGAAGGCAAGGCGGGCAGCTATGATTATCGTAGCCATTGCCATCGTCCCCTCGACATCATCAACACTCTCTCTACTTTACAAATGAGAAACTGAGGCCCAGAGTGGTGGAGGGAGAACCAGCATGCGGGCCTTCTGGCCCCACATGGGTACTCCTTCCACTGTGCGAGGCTCACTCGACGCCAGGCGACGGTACCCACCATCTGTCAGAAGGATGATGGCGTGTCGGATTTCCTGCCAGGCTGCCGTCTTCATTCCAAGGCGTTGCATCTGGTTATTCATCATGATATGGACATTATTTAAGGCTGCATAGGTGTTTGTCCCGGTTCCATTTTCATGGTCTGGAGGATGTGAAGAGGAAGGACTCTCTTAGAAACGTCCCACCTACCACCCGGCAGAAGGAACCACACTATTCTTCCAACCATTGGAAATGCATTTATCAACTGGCTTGATACATTCAGACCTTCACTATCCAGATAGAGATTTGGCATTGCTGCCCTTTCCCTTAGAAATGCTCATTGCAGGGGCGCCTGGGTGGCTTAGTCAGTTAAGCGTCTGACTCTTGATTTGGGCTCAGGTCGTGATCTCAGGGTCCTGAGATGGAGCCCCACATAGGGTTCCACACTCAGTGGGGAGTCTGCTTGGGATCCCTCTCCTTTTGCCCCTCTTCCCCCTCCCCAAATTAATAAATAAATCTTTTTTTTTTTTTAAAGAAATGCTCATTGCATAACCCCACTGAAGTTCACTCTAAAGCCTCAAAATTCAAAGATGGGGGTTCCCAAAGAACTTGGGTTGTTGCAGCCACCTGCTAACTCTCACCCAGGCAGCGTGACAATGGCGTGGGGAGACTACCGTGTTGAGCCAAGAAAGCCAGCATCTGGCATCAAGAAGGAGCCAAAGGCCTGCATGAGGCATTTGGACGTGTAGCATGTTGGAGTAAGCCACGAGTTGGTGGGAGGAACCTGACTTGGTTCCCCACCAGGAACCTGACTTGGAAGCCGCCTTCCCCCTGAGGAACGTGAGCCCCAGAGCCTTGGGACTAGAATGCCACCAAAAGCCTCTCTTTCTTTCTCCCTCTCTCTCTCTCTCTCTCTCTCGTCCAGAATCTCTTTGCAGGCACAGAGCGCTCATCCAGCCCCCGCCCCCTGCCCTCCTCATCGCCTTCATCTGATGACACCCATACCTTTATAGTTGACATTGTTCAGACTGTTGATCACTTCCGTCACATCCCGGGAGTTGTCGTACAGAACAGACGTGATGACTTTGGGACTGGACGCAAAGGTGATGATGGCGACGCTAACATTGATCTCAAAGCTGAAGATCTGTGAAGGGCAAGGGAGAGGCAGCGTGAGAGGCCTTGAAACCGAAGGCGAGGGAGTAAGAGAGGGGGCCAAGGGCCCCAGAGGAGGCAGAGAGCCTGGGCCACTTGCTGGGCCACAGGAAGGCAGGAAGCTGACATCTGTTGACCGTGTCCTCTCTTTGATAGGCCGCTCGCTCCTCACCGCACCCTCACATCAATTCTGTGAGGGGCGAGGTGGCCCCTAGTCCATAGATGAGGACATTGAGGCTTGCTGCCTTGCCCCAGACTACGTCACCAGTACAAGGTAGAGGTCGAATTCGAACCTGTCCACACGAATCTGAGGCACTTCTCTAACGGGCGTGTTTTGCAGCCTCAAGGATTAGTGGTTATTGTAAGTCTTAAGAGAGAACAAGGAAAAAAAAAGAGAGAGAACAAGGAGCACAAAAACAGCCTTCTTTAAAATGTAGCGTGGGGGGTGGGCACCTGGGTGGCTCAGTCTGCTAAGCATCTGCCTTTGGCTCAGGTCATGATCCCAGGGCCCTGGGATCGAGCCCCACATTGGGCTCCCTGCTCATCAGGGAACCTGCTTCTCCATCTGCCCCTCCCCCTGCTTGTGCTCTTGCTCTCTGTCAAATAAATAAAATCTTTAAAATAAATGAACAGGGACGCCTGGGTGGCTCAGTTGGTTGAGCAGCTGCCTTTGGCTCAGGTCATGATCCCAGCGTCTTGGGATCGAGTCCCGTATCGGGCTCCTTGCTCCGCAGGGAGCCTGCTCCTCTCTCTGCCTCTGCCTGCCTCTCTGCCTGCCTGTGTTCTCTCTCTGTTAAATAAATAAATAAAATCTTTAAAAAAATTAAAAATAAAATAAATAAATAAAATTTAAAAATGTAGCTGGGAAGAAAAACATGTATCTACATAAACTATTGTGAAAGCATAATTACTAAGCAACGTGCTGGCAAGGAATCTAAACTAGTGGCTTCTGTTCATGCCTCTCATCAGCAAAAGCATTCTGAGCACATACCTCATTATAGGTATATATATTTATAAAGACCAACTCATATTTATTTATAAAGGGCATCACTATCCAAATATATTATATACCTTTTAGACACACAAAAATGGAATTTTTGAGGGAAAGTATTAAATATTAAGTTGTTGATTTAATTTAAACTAAAATTATTCAACAAGGATACTGTGGTACTTATCTACCACACTCCGGTGGATTATTTTCTGTATCCCTCTGTGGAGACTGCCATTCTAGATGATGGGTGCCTGGGAAACAGGACCTCAGCCTTGCTCATTCTTGGTGTCTCCCAGAACCCAGCACCCAGCACCCAGCATGGGGCCTAACACATAGAAGGTGCCCCAGTAGTGGTTATCGAATGAAAAATAGGATCCTATATACTGAATCCGTGATTCCTGCATGACATGCACATAATCTGGGAGGACTTTTTGGAGGAGGTAGGCTGTGAGTGGGATTCGGAGGAAGGGAAGGAAGCAGAGAGAGACAGGGGTGTAGGAAGGCATCCTCTGTGCACAGACTCCTATTTCCGGACCCTGTCCACCATGAGAACAGCGCTCTCCTTGAAGATCTGAAAGTCGTCTTCCGACACGCTCTGAGAGGCATCCAGGAGCAGGTAGAGGTTCAGGTGACCAGAGCGCTGGATTTGGATTTTACGGCCCATGCTTTCTGGGAGAAATGTGGAAAGGGCAGATTCACATCTTGATCTCCTACGCGCTCTCTTAGCATGGGGTAGGGCTTCCCTGCCTCCCCTTCAGTCAGCTCAGCCCCACCAAGTCTTCCCGAAGCTCTCAGCACCCCCCGGGAAGGCCGCTCCTCCCCATGCCAGGCCCGCATCCTGCTGCCCCCATCTCAAGCACTTACTCGTTTTCTTCTGGGTGGGATTGGTGGCTCCAAGTAGGTGGGAGAACGAGGTGCCCAGGGCGGGGGCCACATCCTCGGGAAAGTCGTAGGAGTAGGGCTCTGCGGAATAGTCGCTGGGGTCAGCCTGGGTCAGGGGCGGGGTGCCCAGGCTCTCTGGAGGGTTAAGGTGGCTGGCTACTCACGGCGGCATATGGGCTCCGTCCCGCTCCAGGCCCCATTGGCCTGGCACTCCCGCTCCGCAGACCCAGTCAGCACCAGATTCGAGGAGCAGCGGTACCTGACTTTGTCCCCAAGGCCAAAGCGGGACCCCGTCCGCACGGCACCCACCGAGATGCCCGGGTTGGGGCAGTGACCAGCTGTGAGTCAACAAAGGAAGACAGCAGTGAGCAGGGATGCCCCTCTTCGGCCTTGCTGCCCGGTTCACCTGCCCTCTCCTTCTTCCTCCTCTCGAGACCCACGGAGCCTCTGCAGGTCTTTGGCCTCTCCTTTGGGAGACACCACAACCCTGCTTCCCAAGGGTGTGCATGGAACATCTTAAACAGGGCAAAATGTTTAGAACTCAGTCCCCTCGGTTGCCAGTTAAAGCATCCCAGAGCCAACCCCCTGCCTCAGCCTGCATCCATCCCAGAGCCCCAGGGAGGATGCTGACTGAGGAACCCAAACTGAAAATACGGATAATTCCTTAATTCCACATCACTGGGGTGATAACTGGGAAACTGTTTGCCAGTCTCTACTAAAGCTAAATGTGTCCCGGGAGCCTGGGTGGCTCAGTGGGCTAAGCATCCAACTCTTGATTTCAGCTCAGGTCATGATCTCAGGGTGCAGAGATCGAGCCCCACTCCAGGCTTGTGCTGGGCATGGAGCCTACTTAAGATTCTCTTTCCCCGGGGAACCTGGGTGACTCAGTGGGTTAAGCATCTGCCTGAAGGCAGAATAGGGATCGAGCCCCACATCGGGCTCCTTGCTCAGTGGGGAGGCTGCTTCTCCCTCTCCTTCTTCCTGCCACTCCCCATGCTTATACTCTCTCTCTCTCTGTCAAATAAATAAAATCTTAAAAAAAGAAGATTCCCTCTTTCTTCCCTCCCCCCGCTCTCTCTCTCTAAAAAATAAATAAAATTTAAAAAAAAACTAAACGTATGACAACCTGTGACTCAATGATTCCACTCCTAGACAACATGCTCAAGAGAGGCAAATTCATATGTGCACCAACAGTTTCATACATAGACATTCATAGGGCTTTACTCATAATAGCCCCAAACTGGAAAGAACCCAAATGCCCACCAAGAAGAGAACCCATAAATAAATTGCAATCTATTTCTCTTTTTTTTAAGATTTTATTTATTTATTTGACAGAGAGGAGAGAGATCACAAGTAGGCAGAGAGGCAGGCAGAGAGAGAGAGGAGGAAGCAGGCTCCCTGCTGAGCAGAGAGCTGATGCAGGGCTCGATCCCAGGACCGTGAGATCATGACCCGAGCCGAAGGCAGAGGCTTTAACCCACTGAGCCACCCAGGCGCCCTTGCAATCTATTTCTATAATAAAACTATACAGTAATAAAAAATAACAGGGGCACCTGGGTGGGTGGTGCAGTTGGTGGTTGAGCGTCTGACTCTTGGTTTTGGCTCAGGTGGTGATCTCTGGGTTGTGGGATCGAGCCCCGTGTCAGGCTCCACGCTCAGCATGGAGACCTGAGTCTGCTTAGGACTCTCTCTGCCCCTCCCCATGCCGCTCTCTCTAAAATAAATCTTAAAAATAAATAACAAACTTGCTGCTACCCAGGACCACACGGGTGAATCTGGCAGAATGTTGAGTAAAGGAAGTCAGCCATTTGACAGTCATGAATATGAGTAGAGAACCACTGGCTGGGCCGCCAGGGGACGGGATGGTCCTACCATCTCGTGGACTCTGTGTCTTCCGTATTATGTGCTCAGAACTATCATCCAGGAAGCTCCTCTAACCCAGGGAGTCCTAGGAGCCCCACTCCCATCACATGGAGCCCCTCACCATTGACAGGGGCAGTAATGACTATGACAAACTCCAAAGACTCTTCGAGATGCTTACTAATGTCAATTCAATCCCACAGCAACCCCACGCAGGGGCCAGTCTTACTATTTCTATTTGAGATGGGAAAATTGAGGCATAGAGGGAGCCTGAGTGGCTCAGTCAGTTAGGCATCTGCCTTCAGCTCGGGTCATGATCCTGGGGTCCTGGGATCGAGTCCTGAGTCAGGATGCTGCTCAACGGGGAGCTTGCTTCTCCCTCTCCCTCTGCTCTTCCCTCCACTTGTGCGCTCTCTCTCTCTCTCTCTAGCTATCTCTCTTGCTTATTCTCCCTCTCTCTAGTAAATAAGTAAAATCTTAAAAAGAGAGAGAGAAAAAAATTGAGGCATAGAGAGATTAAATAATCTTCCCAAAGGCTGCCAAAGTCCAAGCAGCTTGGACTCAAGCTGGCTGCAAAGGTGAGGGACTAGAACATGCCTCGGTCGCTCTCTCACTCAGCACCTTGTCCCTACAATAGCCCATTGGGCCCGGAAACCAGTCTTGCTTTGAGACATTTGGAAAAGCCAGAGTGCATGGAGCCTTTACATTGGACCTGAAGCTTAGCGCCAGCTGTCTCTGCCAGACTCCCTGCAGATGCGTGATCTGTGACCCAGAGACCTCAGTTTACCAAAATCCAAGAATATCATTTTGGCTCAGAGACACCAGGCCCCTGTCCCCACAGAGCCCCCGCCCCCAGGGCACGCATCTGACTCCGAGGTTCCTGGGATACCCCAGCCCCCATGCAGCTGGGGGGCAGGGCACTCACCCCCGTTGTCACACACAGCCGTCTCCCCATCCCACATGCCGTTGGGACGACACTGCCGCACAGGCGAGCCCCGCAGGATGAGGCCATCCTCACACAGGAAGCTTAGGTTGCCGCCCACGGGGTGGGAGCCCAGCCGCGGGGTGAACATGCCATTCTCAAAGGAGACGGGAGCTGGGCAGCGAACGCCTGGAGGGAGAGAAGGGGCGGAGAATCTAGGGATGGACGGAAGACACCTGGGCTGGGCTTGGAGGCGTGGGAATCGCCAGCTGGTGGTCAAAATACTGGGCTGTTGCGTGTGAAATCGCTGCTTATGGCAATTGGTTGAATGTTGGCAATGTCACACGGTTCAGCCTAATAGACTGGTAACCACTTCTGTCAGGCCCCCCGAGGACCACAGCCACCCCAGCCCCTCCCCTGGGGTCCTCAGGGGCTCCCTGAGTGGACAACTAAAGGGGTAACATCGGGCACGACGGGAGACTCCAGCGCCCCTTCTGAATGGTCGGGATTCTGCAGTCAGTTGTTAAGTATTTAAAAAATCACCCGGAGTATTTCAATCATCCCCATCAAAGCCTTCTTCCAGTGCCTTGCTATGGACAAGGACTATGCCCCACTGTTCTGAGAAGCTCTGTGGAAGAGCAGCTTTGCCATCCCTGGCACACCTCGCCGGTGGGTAAGCCCCACCCAGAGCCAGTCCTAAGTAGAGGCTCTGGAGTGGCCGAGGGCAGCCCCACCCCGAGCAAGGCCTGCGGAGAGCCTCACGTTTGCAAACCGCCTTCGTTAGCTGCGTGGAACTCAGGGTCTGCCACCGCCCATTGCTGTTGCACAGTCGGGAGGCTGGAACCGGGTAGTAGCCCAGCGGACAGGAGTAGGTGAGGACACTCCCAGGGCCCCAGCCATGGCTGAGGGTGAAAGTGCCACCAGAGATATTCACATTCCGGGGGCAGGAGGGAGCCTCCGCAGCCAAGCCTGTGGGCGATGGGACACAACACAGAAATGCAGAAAAGATGAGAACAGAAAAGCAAGAGTAATTGTCATTTCCAAGTGGGAATGCAATGTGGCCAGCACCAGCCTCTTCCACGGCCCTCAGCATCCCCCACCCCTGCTCCTACCTGGGTAAAGAGGCAAGAGGCAAAGCAAAGCCATCAGTGGGTCCATGGTGTCCACCTTGGAGCAGAGAGTGACAGAGAGCCGGCAGAGGGAAAAGGTCATCTGACTTCCCCGAAACCCAGAGCTGACTCAGCAGCTGATTCGTGTGCTGCCAGGGAAGGAAAACTAGGGAGTGGCAAGGGGGGTGTTCTCTTTTTTTTTTAAATAAATAAATCTCTTTTTTTAAAGATTTTATTTATTTCAGAGAGAGAACATGAGCAGGGGGAAGGGCACAGGGAAAGGAAGAAGCAGACCACACACACACACACACACACACACACACCCCAAGCAGGGAGCCCAACTCCAGGCTCAGTCCTAGGACCCTGGGATCATGACCTGAGTGAAAGGCAGACGCTTCACAAACTGAGCCCCCCAGGCGTCCCAGGGGATGTGCTCTTAGCAGGAAAAAATAATCAGGGATTGGGGACCAAGCAGAAAGGGCAAAGCCCTTGCCCATCTCCCTGATCTCAACATAGCCTGCTCAGTTGATCTGTACCATAGACTTCATATACCACTCTCAGTCTCTGTCCCCCTCCCCCCACACATGCCCTTGCACGTATAGTCTAAAGCACACAAACCCTCAAACCATCCACGATATTGCAAAATCATTTATTTAAGTAAAGTCTCAGGTTTCCCTTAGGCGTTGCCAAGTGACCTCTATTTCCTGAGAGCCTGTCTTCTTGAACATAAACCTCCAAGAGATTGAGGATAATTTTCTTAGAAATTCTTGCTATATGCAAAGAACCACAATCTTTTTATTCCTTGCAACCCTTCCCCAGTAAGAATCTAGAGATAAAAATGAAATCAACACTTAGTTTTTGGAGAGACTGGAAAATGTTTAAAACTTTTATGGAAAGTCCAGAAAAAATTCCCGACTCATAAAATAAATAAGTCTGGGACTGGTTACCCAAAGGAAAAAAAATATTTTGCAATTTTGGATGTGCCTTTATTTTTTAATTTTTCCTTCTTTTTTAAATTTAGATTAAATTAATTAACATACAGGATATTACTAATTTCAAACATAGAGTTCAGTGCTCATTACATCACATGCCCTCTTTAATGCCCATCACCTAGTTACCCCATTCCCCCACCTCTCTCCCCTCCAGCAACCCTCAGTTTGTTTCCTGTGATTAAGAGTCTCTTATGGTTTGTCTTCCTCTCTAGTTTCGTCTTGTTTTATTTTTCCCTCCCTTCCCCTACACTCCTTTGTTTTGTTTCTTAAATTCTACATATGAGGGGTACCTGGGTGGCTCGGTCATTAAGCGTCTGTCTTTGGTTCGGGTCCTGGGATTGAGCCTCACATTGGGCTCCCTGCTCAGTGGGAGTCCGCTTGTGTTCCCTCTCTCACTGTGTCTCACTCTGTCAAATAAATAAATAAAATCTTTTTTAAAAATTCCACATATGAGTGAAATCATATAATTGTCTCTATTCACTTATTTCATTTAGCATATACCCTCTAGTTCCACCCACGCCATTGCAAATGGCAAGATTTCATTTTTTGTTGGCTGAGTTATTCCATTTTGTGTGTGTGTGTGTGTGTGTGTGTGTGTGTATACCACATCTTCTTTATCCATTCATCTGTCGATGGACATCTGGGCTCTTTCCATAGTTTACCTATTATGGACACTGCTGCTGTGAATATTGGGGTGCAGGTGTCCCTTTAGATCACTACATTTGTATCTCTAGGGTAAATACCCAGTAGTGCAGTTGCTGGGTTGTAGGGTAGCTCTATTTTCAACTTTTTGAGGAACCCATATTGTTTTCCAGAGTGGCTGCACCATATTTCATTCCCGCCAAGAGTGTGAGAAGGTTAACCTTTCTCTACATCCTCACCAACATCTGTCGTTTCCCAACTTGCTAATTTTAGCCATTCTGACCAATGTGAGGTGGTATCTTATTGTGGTTTTGATTTATATTTCCCCAATACCAAGTGATGTTGAGCACATTTTCACATGTCTGTTACCCATCTGGATGTCTTTGGGGAAATGTCTATTCATGTCTTCTGCCCATTTCTTAACTGGCTTTTTGGTTTTTGGTTGTTGAGTTTAATATGATCTTTATAGATTGTGGATAAAACCCGTTAGCACATAGCTTCTCCCATTCTGTAGCCTGCTTTTGAGTTTTGTTGATTGTTTCCTTTGCTATGCCAAAAACTTTTAACTGGGTGAAGTCTCAATAGTTCATTTTTGCTTTTGTTTCCCTTGCATCTGAAGACCTGTCTAGTAAGAAGTTGCTATGACCAAGGTCAAAGAGACTGCTGCCTGTGTTCTCCTCTAGGATTTTGATAGTTTCCTATCTCACATTTAGGTCTTTCATCTACTTTGAGTCTCTTTGTGTATGGTGTAAGGAAATGGCCCAGTTTCATTCTTCTGCATGTGGCTGTCCAATTTTCCCAACACCATTTGTTGAAGAGACTGTCTTTTTTCCATTGAATATTCTTTCCTGCTTTGTTGAAGATTAGTTGACCATAGAGCTGAGGTTCCATTTCTGGGCTCTCTATTCTGTTCCATTGATCTATGTGTCTGTATTTGCACCAGTACCATATTGTCTTGATAATTGCAGCTTTGTAATAGAGCTTGAAGTCTGAAATTGTGATGCCACCAACTTTGGTTTTCTGTTTCAACATTTCTCTGGTTATTTGGGGTCTTTTCTGGTTCCATAGAAATTTTAGGATTATTTTCCCAGCTCTGTGAAAAATATTGATGGGGATGCCTGGGTGGCTCAGCCAGTTAAGTGTCTGCCTTTGGCTCAGGTCATGATCTCAGGGTCCTGGGATCCAGTCCCACATTGGGCTCCTTGCTCAGCAGGGAGCCTGCTTCTCCCTCCCCCTGCTTGTGTGTGCTCTCTCACTCTTTCAGAGGAAGGAAGGAGGGAAGGAAGGAAGAAAGGAAGGAAGGAAGGAAGGAAGGAAGGAAGGAAGGAAGGAAGGAAGGAAGGGAAGGAGGAAGGGAGGAAGGAAGGGAGGAAGGAAGGAAGGAAAAGGAAAGGAGGGAGGGAGGGAGGAAAGAAGGAAGGGAGGAAAGAAGGAAAATTGTTGATAGTATTTTGATACAGATTGCATTGAATGTGTAGATTGCTCTGGGTAGCATAGACATTTTAACAATATTTGTTCCTCCAATCCAAGAGCATGGAACACTTTTCTATTTCTTTGTGTCTTCCTCAATTGCTTTCATGAGTGTTCTATAGTTTTCAGTATACAGATCCTTTGCCTCTTTGGTTAGGTTTATTCCTAGGTATCTTATGGGTTTTGTGCAATTATAAATGGGATCGATACCTTAATTTCTCTTTATTCTTCCTCATTGTTAGTGTATAGAAATGCAACTGATTTCTGTGCATTGATATTATATTCTGCCACATTGCTGAATTCCTGTATAAGTTCTAGCAATTTTGCGGTGGAATCTTTTGGGTTTTCCACATAGAGTATCATGCCATCTGCAAAGAGTGAGAGTTTGACTTCTTTGCCAATTCAGATGTCTTTATTTCTTTTTGTTGTCTGTTGCTGAGGCTAGGACTTCTGGTACTGGGTTGAACAACAGTAGTGAGAGTGGACATCCCTGCCGTGTTCCTGACCTTAGGGGGAAAGCTCTCAGTGTTTCCCCACTGATAATTATACTCACTTTGGGCTTTTCACATGTGGCTTTTATGATATTGAGGTACATTCCCTCTATTGATGTGCCTTTAAATTACAATCTGCAATTGTATGAAATATAGGAAGCAAAGAAACCCTAAGCTAATGTGCTAACCCCTCCATCCCACAGAAATCTCTCTAATACTTTGTCAAACAATATGGGATATGAATAAATAAGATTAATTAAAAGTGAAAATGAAACATCTCTGAAGTGATCATTAAGTCTGTGAAAACACTTTTGACTTATGAATAACTTAGAAACACATATGTAAAGTGGGGCTCACCTTGGACAAAAGTGATCGAAGGCAGGAAGACCATGATACCCTTGGTGTTGGGGGTCCCAAAGCTGCTGGGGCAGCAGAGCTGTTGGTGCCTGCCTGGCACCCAGTGTCAGTTCTCTCTCCCTCCTACAGTAAGATGTTTAGCAGGACACATAGTCACTCAGCTAAAGACTACATTTCCCAGCTACCCTTGCAGCTAGGTAATGAGTGACTTGGTTCTGGCCAATAGGAATTGAGTAGAACTGATACATGTAACTTCCAAGTTATGCCCTTAAAATAAAAAGGGGAATATGTCCTCCCCTTTCCGTGGGCTAAAATAGAATTCTAATGGTGATTTAAAAGCAACACCCTGAGGATGACAAAGCAAGCAGAGAGGAGCTTGGGTCCCTGACACTGTGTTAGTGTCATACCAGCCCAGCGCACCTGCTCAGATTGTTTCCAGAGAGAAACAAACTATATTAAGGGTGGCGGATATTAGAGATGTTCACAAATACTCTGGCTTTGTCAGCCCCTTTGGTCACGTAGTAGGATTGAGCTTCCCTATCCACCTGCATTGGCCGATGAGATATGAGTTTGAGCGACATGTATCGTTTCTAGCTGGAAGCTTTATGGGTCAAGGTAGTCCTCCCCATGCTCTTTTCCTCTGTATGGCAACATTTGAGGTGGTGGCTGCTCCACCAGCTTACATTCCCGAGTGTCACCAAAGGCAGAGCCTCTGCTCACCCTCACAGGATATGTACGTAATATGAGCAAAAACCGCATCTTTGTTTTAATCTATTACATTTCCACTGAGGTAGGAAAAAAGTAAATACCACCCAAAATTTGGGGGGCTGAATAAAATGATTTATTCTTTCTCATGCATTGGCCAGGTGGTTCTTCTGCTGCTCTTGCCTGGGCTCACTCACGCAGGCAGCTGAGGGGTGAGTTCAGCAGGAGAGTCGGATACCAGGAGCTTTCTCTCCATCGTCTTTCATCCCTAGCCTTGCATGGCATGAGCAGTCTCGGGAAAGCATGTGAAGAGATCCAAAGCAAAGCTTCACAGACTCTTGAGGCCTGTCTTCAGAAGTCAAATAACGTCACTTCCACCCTGTTCTATTGGTGACAGCAAATCAAAGGGCCAGCCCAAGATTTCAGGGTGGGGGAAACCTTACCTCACGATGGGAGGAATGGCAAAGTAATATTGCAAAGAGGTATACACACTAGAATAGGAGAGGTTTATGGCTGTATTTTGCCAACATCTATGGCAACCAAGATTTGGGAGTTGTTTGTCATCAGAACATAATGAATTCTCACCTGGCTGAATACGTAAGCGATCGAATTTTGACCTTCTTTAGACCACTGCTAGGCACTGAATCGTGTCACCCCGAAATTCATATGCTGACGCCTTAGCCCCCAATGTGACCATATTTGAAGATGATGGGGCCTATTAAGAGGCAATTAAGGTTAAATGAGCTTATAAGAGTGGGGCTTTGATCCAATAGGCTAAGCATCTTTATTAGAAGAGACGACAGAGTGCCCTCTCTCTCCCTCCTCCCAACAGTCCTCCCTCCCATTCCCATGCATCACAGAGGAAAGGCCAGGGGAGGATGGCTGTCTGTAAGCCAGGAAGAGAGTCCTCACCAGACAGCAACCATGATGGCACCTTGGTCTCAGACTTCCAGCCTCCAGAGCTGTGAGCTAAGACATGTCATTGTTTAAGCTGCCCTGTCTAGGGTATTTTGTTATGGCAGCCCACGCAGACTAATATATCCTCCCAGCTCACACATAATAGCTGCCTTTAAAAGGGGGTGCCTTTCTTTCATGAGTTTCTCCCAGCATTTGTTGAGTTAAAAAACTTAGCAGTGTGTCAGAATCCATTCTCCCTTCTTCTTAAGTATTGAAGCTTACTAGTTTTCCACTGGGCCCATGGGGGAATGCCCTTAAGGAAACAGATGTGCTCCTCAATTTTTCTTCTCCCTTTCCCATTGGCTGGACTGTAGACACACTGGTAGAAGCCGAAACAGTCACCCTAGACCACAAGATGGAAGTCACATGGTGATGATAGCAAAGCAACAAAATCAAAGAAGCCCCACTCCCCAATCCTGCCAGGCTATCGTAACTGCCCTGGACCCTTTATGCTCAGCCATTTAAGCCACTGGTATTTTACTTTATTTTTTAAAGATTTATTTTAATTTGATAGAGGGAGAGATCACAAGTAGTTGGGGGTGGGGGAGGGAGTAGACTACCCGCTGAGCAGAGAGCTTGATGCAGGGCTTGATCCCAGGACCCTGAGATCATGATCTGAGCCGAAGGGAGAGGCTTTAACCCATTGAGCCACCCAGGCACCCAAAGCCACTGACATTTTAGCCCCAGTTTTAGCAGCGAAACATATATGTAAGTAAGACACTTAGCCAGGAATCAATATGGGACTCAAAGGCAACACCCACAGACATGTGCTTATCAGGGTCTAATCTAAGCTGCTGGAATAAAGACAACCCAAAATGCAGTGCTTATAAGGTAGCAGTTTGCATCTCTCACAAATAAGACAGGGTAAGCAGACAGGGCTGGTCTGGCAAGGGTGCCCTTGGCCGGCAGGGCACTGCTGCTCATCAGTATCACTCAGGATCCCAAGCTCCTTCCATCTGGTGGCTCTGCCATGCCATTGAGGATTGTCCTTGTCTGCATGGTCGAAGGAAGTCTCCATCAAGTCTGCATTCCAGGGACACCTGGGTGGCTCAGTCAGTTAGACATCTGCCTTTGGCTCAGGTTGTGATCCCGGGGTCCTAGGATCAAGTCCCGCATCAGGCTCCTTGCTCAGAGGGGAGTCTGCTTCTCCCTCTGCCTGCCTCTCCCTGTGCTTGTGCTCTCTCACTCTCTCTGTGTGTCAAATAAATAAATACAATCTTAAAAAAAAAAAAAGAGTCTGTGTTCCAGTGCTAAGGAAGTGGAATGAAAGGAAAAATAGGGAACAAGTGATGACATAGAAATTCACCCAAATCTTGCACTCGTATTCTGTTGGCAAAAAGTTGGTTATATGAGAGGCTGGGAAATGTGGTCTCTAGTTTGCCTACCATGTGCACAGCTGGAACTCTAATACCATATTAGAAGAGAATGTATTGGGGTGCCTGGGTGGCTCAGTTGGTTGAGCAACTGCCTTCGGCTTAGGTCATGATCCCGGAGTCCTGGAATCGAGCCCCACATCGGGCTCCCAGCTCCACGGGAGTCTGCTTCTCCCTCTGACCTTCTCCCCTCTCATGCTCTCTCTCACTGTCTCTATCTCAAATAAATAAATAAATAAATAAATAAATAAATAAATAAATCTTTAAAAAAAAGGAAAGAAAAGCTTTAAAAAAAAAAAAAAGAAGAGAATGTATTTCGGGAGACAACAATGGGAAACTAACTGCCCATGGAAAGGCTACATTGCAGGGCGAGAAATGACGGTGAACAAAGAAGAGGCTCATTGGAATTGGGTCCCTGTTCCAGTTCTCCATGAGGCCCAGTCCAGTGTGGAAAGACCACGACCCAAGAGGCTCTGGGCCTGAAGACACCAGATCTTTATTCCCCTCTTCAGACTCCCAAGTAGATTTTCAGTAGACCCCCATTTGGTGAAGGTGACCTTGGCTAGTCTGTTTTTGGAATCATTATAAAGCCTGGCAAATGCAACCTAAGTTTTCATTCCAGTTGGAAGGAATGAGGTAAATAAATGATAGTCCTTAAAATGATAGTCCTTCCACTCCTGAAAGTGCCTTCCCTCTTATCCAAATTATCCAAATCAATTCAAGTTTCCTAATACATACATACTTCCAGGGAACCAATTCCTTTTCTTTCTTTCTTTCTTTCTTTTTTTTTTTTTTTAAGATTTTATTTATTTATTTGACAGAGAGAGAGCACAAGCAGAGAGAGTAGCAGGCAGAAGAGAAGCAGACTCCCCGCCGAGCAGGGAGCCTGACATATGGCTCAATCCCAGGATCCAGGAATCATGACCTGACCTAAAAGCAGATGCTTGGGGCACCTGGGTGGCTCAGTGAGTTAAGCCTCTGCCTTTGGCTCAGGTCATGATCTCAGGTTCCTGGGATCAAGCCCCACATCATGCTCTCTCCTCAACAGGGAGCCTGCTTCCCCTCCTCTCTCTCTCTCTGCCTGCCTACTTGTTATCTCTCTCTCTCTCTCACTCTCTGTCAAATAAATAAAATCTTTTAAAAACATAAAATAAAGGCAGATGCTTAACTAACTGAACCACCCAGGTGCCCCCAGAGGACCAATTCTAAAGAGAAGAAAGCAACACCCCATACTCTGCGACTCATCCCCTATTCACAGGTTAAAAAAAGAAATGCTGACATGATGGCCTCTCAGGATGATTTACTACTCCTGTGGGGACCTCAACTCCTTGAAAATTTCATGTGAGGGGTGCCTGGGTAGTTCAGTTGGTTAAGCATCTGCCCTCAGCTCAGCTCATGATTTCAGGGATCAGGTCCTCATGGGGCTCCCCGCTCAGCAGGGCGTCTGCTTCTCCCTCTCCCTCTGCCTTTCCCCCCTTCCCTTTGTGCTCTCTCTCAAATAAATTAATAAAATCTTCAAAAAAAACTCCACAAAAACAAGGGTCCCTGTTCCGGTTCTCCAAATGAAAATTTCATATGAAAAACGGTTGGGCTGCGGGACAGGCAGGGCCCTTGTACTGTAGTCTCCTTTTGGACAGTCTATCCCTTGCCCAATCTGGGCACTTAACATGGATCTAAGTGACATCTTAGGATCTTTAACTGCAGGGCAGATCCTCATTTCAGATCACCCTGGTTTTGGAAACAAGGCAGACTTGGCCTGGTTCATAGCCTACTGTGTGATTTCAGCTGTGGATTCAACATTACTCAACATGTCTCTTCATGTTTGTAAGGGATTTGTTCTTGCCTCACTCACATCCTTGGGGCCCCACTACTGGGAAGGGCCACTGACCTCCAATAGCAGTGTCTCCATCTCTTGCCTGAGGGTGTCTCAGGTGTCTTGCTCCACCTATGCACAGAAACCCGGGAATGTCAGAGAATGAAGGCCCCCCCCCCCTTGAAAGCAGCCTTCAACCTACGACTTCAGGGAACAGGCATATAAATATCCCAGCCCGCTTGCTCCCCACCACAGGACAACTCTGACGTTCTACACCCCTCGGTTGTCCAGGGTTCCTCAGTGGGGCTAATCTCCACTCATCTGCAATGATAAATTTGCTCGATGACACGCCTTTTATTGACTGCCCTCTTTCCCTATCCCACTTTCCCACTCCCCTACCCCTGTTTCCTGACACCACCTCTGAAATGCACTATATACCCTCGAATCCTTGTCTCACAGGCTGCTTCTGGGGAAGAAGACTTCATATGAAGGAACGGCTCCATGCTAGATACTATTCTAAACCCTTTATGTGTAGGGGCTCCCTTAACCCTCACAAAAAGCCTATGACACAGGTTTTGTCATCACTCCCACTTTACAGATGGGAAAGCTGAGGCTCAGAAACATCCAGTGACTTGCCCCAGATTCACACAGGTGCTAAGCACAGAGCCAGGGTTCAAAGCTAGGCAGCATGGCTCCTGAGTCCATACTCAGAACCTGATGCTTTAGCGCCTCTTCCTAACACCTTATCTGAAGAGGTTCATCTGAGCTTCCTGAATTCCCCTCCAGTCCCAGTTGCCCACCCACCCCCTCGAACTGTGCCTTCCCAAGCCCTCCTTCCTCTGGACCCTTGCCTCTTGCTACCCCCTCTCCTGTGATACCTTCTCCATTCTTCTCCAATCCCTCATCCTTGAGGAAGCTCTCTTCAGTCCTCCAGCTTCCTACAAGGCCCACACAGGACGTGCTGCCTTCTGGATCTGTGTGTTTATCTCAACCTCCCCCGAGAAAGGGCCATGGGTTTCTGTTGAAACAATGAGCCCCCTGAGTAAGATCAAAGCTCATGGTTTTACCCCAGCCTCGAGATTACGCCCCAGCAGTACCTCCTCCCCAGTCCTATTCTCACTCCCCGTAAATAGCCTCCTTTAGATCAGCAACATAAGTGTCTTTGGTTTCTAATCCTTCCACTTCTTTTTTTAAGTTTTATTATTTAAGTAATCTCTCCCCCAATTGGGGGCTTGAAATCACAACTCCAAGATCAAGAGTCACATGCTCCTCTAAGCCAGCCAGGCGCCCCCATCCATTTCTTTTTTAAAAAATGTGTTTACATAAGGATGAACCCCACCCACTTCCTCTGGAACAGGCCACAGTTAGGGCTCTAGGTACACACCACCCTCATTCTACTGTGCATTGACCTACACACATGGAACTAATTGCCGAACTGTAACCATGAAAAACCTTTACATAAATCACCCTTACAGCCTTTGGAAAGGGTTATGCCCAGTCCCTAGCCCCTCCCCGATCCCAGGCTCCTCCAGGCCCCTGAACTCCAGAGGCCTAGATTTGCAGGCCTAAACTCTGGGTCAGGACACTGAACCTCCCTTCTCACTCATCCATTGCACAAACAATTCCTGAGAATTAAGCAAGACATCGAAGGCATAGTGGAGACCTCCCAAGAAATAGAAGGCCTGTCTGTGACCTCCTATAAGGAGCCATATACCCTTCATATGGAAACTCAGTCCCTGGAAACAGCCAAGCTTGGGATACACCAGTATGTCTGTCTCTCCACAACAAAGCTCCCACCTCACCTCTGTTCATCCCATCCCTCCAAAGTCTCCAGTCCTGGGTGGCCAGTGATGCATGTCATTCCTCCTCCCCCACTTTTTGACACCTATGGGGAGGCTACCCTGCGTAGCCCAGGTGAGACGGTGGTGACCATGACTCTGACTCATGTACTCAGGGGTCAGCTGGAAAAAGGCAAGGCGAGGGATAGCCTCAGGCTGTACCTCCCTGGATCCCTCTCTCACCACCTCCATCCCTCAGATCTGGACTTATTTTTGGTGGGAAGGGGGATCTTACTGTCCCTCCTCTGCCCTTTCATTCAAAATGTCTATCAGGGGTGTCTTGCTGGCTCAGTTGGTAGAGCATGTGATTCTTGATCTCGGCGTTGTGAGTTTGAACTCCACAACGAGTATAGAGATTTCTTTTTAAAAAAATTTTTAGTAAAAAAAACCCACCTCTCCAATGTTTTTCTCCATATCCTGGGGAATGTGTGTGTTGTGGGGGCGGTGGGCGGGATGCTTCATTTATTTTCCTCTTCTGGATCCTAGCTCCCTCCCACCAAGAGGGCAGTGCTGGCGATCAATGAAGGGCAGTCTCCTGCTCCCACCCCTTAATGCTGCCAAGGGGCAGGGAGAGAACTTTCCAGTGTAGAAGGGACATACATTCATGCTTTGCTTTTCTACCAGACTCAAATGAAAGTCATACTCCAGCAGAACTCCTTGTGTCCCCATGTCTGGCCCCGGCCCCTTCAGTGAATCCCACTGAAGGAATTCAGGCTTTGACTGAAGACAGCCTGGAACCTCAGGTTTGGCTTGACAAATTTATTAGCTGTTTCACAACCTTACTTATCCTGTTTTGTCATCTGTCACACAGGGAGCCAACAACAAAATCCACTCCCCTTAAGGCTACCTGTGAGAATTAAATTAGGACTATCAAAATTAAAGCTTCTTTTCCCTTACAGGTGTGGGAGGGTGGTGTAAAAATCTACTCACCACAGCATTCATGTTACCACGAGCAAACGCTTGGAAATAACCCACGTCCATCAGCAGAGGAATAACGCTCCGCACCTTGTAGTTTGGACCATGGGATGCTATGCAGCTTCCGAAAGCTTCAGGCTTATGTATGTGTGAAATGCAAGGTCTCAAGATATCTCAAGATATTATTCATGAGATATACTTTTTTTTTAAGATTTTATTTATTTATTTGACACACAGAGAGAGAGATCACAAGTAGGCAGAGAGGCAGGCAGAGAGAGAGGTGGAAGCAGGCTCCCCACTGAGCAGACAGCCCAAAGCGGGACTCCATCCCAGGACCCTGAGATCACGACCTGAGCTGAAGGCAGAGGCTTTAACCCACTGAGCCACCCAGATGCCCCAAGATATACTTTTTAACCAAGCCGACATTCAAAACCATGTGTGTGGTCTGTTGCCATTTATGCAGAAAAGTGGGGGCAAAGAAGATGGAGCTACATCTGCTCCTTCTATGTGCACAATTTCTCTGGAAAGGTGTACAAAAAACTGGATGAGAGAGTTGTCTTTGGGGAGACCTACGGGCTAGAAAATGGGGTGTGGGGCAAGGAGAGAGATGCACTCTTCTCAAAATCCCCTCTATTTCTCTTTGCACTCTTGTTGGATACATGCAGTACAAATTCAGACAGATAGAGGGAAACATTAAGGAGCTAGAGAAGAAAGCTCTGGAACCAGGCAGGAAGACTCTTGCAGAGGCTCTCTGGGGGAGTCAGCGCCTCTTCTGTATCCTCAAACTATGTCCCCAGTGGAAGTCCTGGAAAAGCCATCTTACAGGGAAAAGTGGCTTGAATATCTGCCTAAATGTTCCAACATACTGAAAGAGTCACCCGGCTAAGCTACTAACAGGAGATCCTCACGCAGTCTCTCCACAGACTATTTAAGTTTTGTTTTGTAAAACTTCAAATGGATGCAAGAGTAGAGAGAATAGTATAACAAACCTCCATGTACTTATCACCTAGCTTCAACAATCATCAATATATGGACAACACTGCTTCATCTCAGACCTACCCACTCCTTCTGGGATTATCATTAAACAAATCTAATACATTAATTACATTTCGCCTGTTAATATACGTAAGAATGTACCTGTACAAAATAAATACTCCTTTTTGAGAACACAATGATAATACAATTATCCGACTTTTTTAAAAATCAGCAATACCGGGGCACCTGGGTGGCTCAATGGGTTAAGCCTCTGCCTTCGACTCAGGTCATGATCTCAGGGTCCTGGGATAGAGCCCCGTGTTGAAACCCAAGTTGGGCTCCCTGCTCAGCAAGAAGTCTCCTTCTCTCTCACTCTGCCTACTTGTGGTCTCTCTCTCTCTCTCTCTCTGTCAAATAAATGGTTAGAATCTTTTTTAAAAAGTTAAAATATAAAAATTTTAACCGCCTTGACCATTAAGTAACTAAGATCAAACAAGCAAATAAAAAGACTAGACAAGACACAAAGACCCTGCCACACAATGGGCTCTGTAAAAAATATCAAATGAATAAATGATAAAGCTCAAGGAACATAAGTATCGAGTCATCTTGCAAGTTACACTTACCACTGACATTAATAAATGAGTCATTTATACATTAGATTTTCATGAGTGTTATTGGCATGAGTTAGTCCTTTAGAGCCCAGTCATATCTGCATTTTTAAAATCCCATTTCTAAGACAGACCTTTTTGAAAAATGACCAGATGATGGTCAAGCCACCCCGTCAGAGCCACCCATCATGCATGCTCTGATGACATGCTACCATCTTTCTATAAATTACCACAAAACCTACTTCATGAGGTTGCTATACTAAATAGAGTAAGGTACATAAATTAGCACCTAGCACACCAACTGACAGAAAGCAGTAATTTAAGAAACATTAGGTTCCCTGTAGCAGCCACTTTCTGTGCCCTATATCTTCTCTCCCCCTCTCTGATTTCAGCTGTGGCTGAGGTGGACAGTTCTTTGGAGCTCAGACTCACCTTGTGCTAAATCATCCCAACCTGGGCCTTTTCCAGCACCTCGGTGTCCATTGGTGGCTAAATGCTCCTGCCTCCTGTCCTTCTGGTGGGCAATTTCTTGAGACATTCTGTTTCTCTCCTAAGAAAGTTCCACAGCTCACAATAGTAACGTCACTATCATCCTCCTCAATGATGATCATCCTTCCTTCTTCATCCTTCCTTCTTCATGATATCACACTGCCTCACTTCTGCATTCCGGAATCATCTAAATTAACTGCCTAAACCTACATCTCAGCCTCTGCGTTCAGGGACACACAAATTAGGACTGTCCCTTTCCCACTCTCCTCTCCCATAATCCATTGCTCTTCTTTCATGGGTTTTCCCCAACCAACACACCAGCCAAACCTGGACTGTAACAGGAACACAGAGAATTACAATCCATTGATTTACTGGTCTCTGCCCATTCCTGGAGCACAAACTGCTCAAGGGCAGGGACCCTGTGATGCACTTGGGACCCCCCAGTGTCCACTGGAAGAGAGAGATGAAAGCAGGTAGGCACTATACCAAGCTGTGGTAGTCATCGAGGCTGTTCGCCAGTTTTCCTATTTTCTGCCTTCTTCCAGGCACAAGGTGGGAATGAATTTCTCAATACTCTTGAAGTTAGGCATAGCCACATGGCTCACCCTCACCAATGAAATATGAGCATAAGCCACGTGTGCTGTTTTTTCCAGGCAGAAGTGCTAACTGCCAATGTGACATGAGCTATTGTGGCGCCCTCTTTTGGTGGTACCTTCTTTAACCTGGATCCCAAGTGACACATCATCAGAGACCCCCAACACCACCCCACTGACCCAACAGGTAGCGTTAGTGAGTGAAAACGGCTGTGTGAAGCTACTGAGATTGTGGTCCTGTTTGTTACTGCAGCATTGCTTAGCCATTCTGACTGATACAAGCTGAGATAGGAGTGCATCTAGAGTTCATAGAGATGCAAAGGGGAGGGAATCAGATCTCTCAGAGGTTCAGATATGCTTCATAGAGGAACTGGAAATAAGTTTTAAAAGATGAATATTCAACTACCAGACAAGGAAAAGAGAGGGCAGTCCAGGCAAAGCAATTTGTGTGAGGGAAGGCTTGGAGTCTGGAACCCCAGAGTGCACTAAGAGAACTGCAGGTAGGTTAGCAAGTTGTAGGGTGGGAGAGGGAAGGGGAGGCCACGACTGGGGAGAAGAGTCTGCCTTACTCAGGAACCATGTCGGTGGCTTGTAAGTATTAGTTGTATGGCATTTTAGGTAGGGTAGTGATATGATTTCACCAGCATTTCAAAAAGATTATTCTGGAAACTGTGGAAGGTAAATTGGAAGACCAGTTAGGGGACATTTATAATCCTTCCAAGAGACCAGGGGCTACACAGAAGCAGAGCAGTGGGGAAGGAGAGCCAGGACAAGTGTTGAGGGGTGGACCTCAGAGGCCCCTCTGTGCTCTCTGCTGGGCTCTCACAACACCTGGGTTGCCCGCATCTCAGCACTCACCCCAGCACACTCTGATTACTTATTTATTAACTGTGGTCTTCTTGAGGGTAGGAAATGTCTTTTTCTTTTGTTTTTTTGTTTTGTTTTGTTTTTGTTTTTAAAGATTTTATTGGGGCACCTGGGTGGCTCAGTGGGTTAAAGCCTCTGCCTTCGGCTCGGGACATGGTCTCAGGGTCCTGGGATCGAGCTCCGCATCAAGGCTCTCTGCTCAGCGGGAAGCCTGCTTCTCCCTCTCTCGCTTCCCCTGTTTGCGTTCTCTCTCTCTCTCTCTCTCTCTCTCTCCCCCTCCATCCCTGTCAAATAAAGATTTAAAAATAAAATCTTAAAGATTTTATTTATTTATTTGACACAGAGAGAGAGAGACAGCGAGAGAAGGAACACAAGCAGGGGGAGTGGGAGTAGGAGAAGCAGGCTTCCTGCTGATCAGGGAGCCCGATGAGGGGCTCGATCCCAGGACCCAGAGATCATGACCTGAGCTGCTTAATGACTGAGCCATCCAGGCACCCCTGTTTTTTTGTTTTTGGTTTTACAAATTAAAATTTTATCATTCCATTTAAAAGGCAGTGAAATATTAGAGAGGTTTTAGCTTCCTGGGAAACCAACAAGAGAAGCAAAATGTGTCCAATAAATAGATAGAGGTTTTTAGCTTTTAAAGAGAGTTATATTCGACAGGACAATTTTCTGTATTAAAATGATTGTTCTGGGGTGCCTGGGTGGCTCAGTCTGCTAAGCATTTGATTCTTGGTTTTGGCTCAGGTCTTGGGGTTGTGGGATCCAGCCCCACATCGGGCTCTATGCTCAAGGAGGAGTCTGCTTCAGGTTCTCTCTCCCTCTCCCTCTCTCTCTCAAATAAATAAATAAAATCTAAAAACAAAACAAAAACAAAAACAAAAACACGCCTGAAACTCTATACCTATTAAACACTAACTCCTTGTTTCCCACCTGCCCCAGCCCTGGTAACCACCATTCTGCTTTCTGCCTCTATGATTCTGACTGCTCTAAGTGTCTCCTATAAATGGAATCATACAGTGTTTGTCCTTTTGTCTCTGACTTATTTCCCTTAGCACAAGGTCATCAAGTTCCATCCATGTTGTAGCATGTGTCAGAATTTCCATCCTTTTTAAGGCAGAGTAATACTCTATTGTATGTGCATTTACATTTGGCTCATCCATTTATCTGGGTTGATGGGCATCTGGGCTGTTTTCATGTTTTAGCTACTGTGAGTAATGTTGCTGTGAATACGGGTGTACGAATATCTCTTTGAGACCCTGCTCTCAATTCTTTAGATGTATACCCAGAAGTGGAGTTTCCGAATCACCTGGTAATTCTATTTTTAACTTGCTGGAGGAACCACCATAGTGTTTTCAGTACCATTTGGTATTCCCATCAACAAGGGTTTCAGTTTCTCCAAACCCTCAGCAAGTGTGTCTTACTCTCCTTTGAACTACCTGCACTACCTCAGCATTGGCACACTGTAGGAACTCATATATTTATTAAATGGATGGGTAAGGAATTTGGTGCTTAAGTACATATGAGGGATGAAGGGCAAAGAGAAATCTGCATCGAATCCCAAGTTTTTAGCTTGCGTGATGGGATGGATGGTGGCACCTATATGGAGAAACAGGTTTGGAGAGAAAGAGAACAGATGCTTTCCAGGACATATTGTGTTTTAAGTCTTTCTAGAACATTCAGGAGAAGATGGATATTCTAAACCCGAAACAGGAGGCAGGTCTGGTGGGAGACAGGAACACGGGACTCTGTATCAGTCATGGTTCTCCAGAGAAGCAGAAACATAAATACAAAGAGATTGGGCACCTTGCTGGCTCAGTTGGTTAAGCATTTGCCTTTGGCACAGGTCATGACCCCAGGGTCCTGAGATCGAGCCCCGCATCAGACTCCCTGCCCAGTGGAAAGTCTGCTTCTTCCTTTCCCTCTGCCCTTCCCCACTTCCTCCCACCCCAACTCGTGGTCATTCTCTCTCTCACTCTTGCTCTCTCAAATAAATAAAAATAAAATCTTTAAAGATAAATACATACAAAGAGATTTATTTTTAGGAATTGGCTCATGCAATTATGGAGGCTGCCAAGTCCAAAATCCATAGGGCAGGCCAGCAGGCTGGAAACTCAGGGAAGAGTTGATGTTGTGGTCTTGAGTTCAAATTTGTAGAGTAGGCAGGCAGGCTGGAAACTTAAGCAAGATTTCTATGTGATAGTCTTGAGTTTCTCTGGGTAACTTTGGTTTTTGCTCCTGAGACCTTCAACTGATTGGATGAGGCCCATCCATGTTATCAAGGAAAACCTCCTTTGAGTCAACTGAGTGTAGATGTTAATCATATCTACAAAACACCTTCACAGACACATCCAGAGTAGTGTTTGATTAAAGGACTGGATACTATAGCCCGCCCAAGTTGACATGTAAAACTAACTATCACAAGGTCTCCCAGGTGATAACCCACCTCTTAAGAGCACAATCTATGGCCCAGGGAGAACAAGGAGAATAAAAGCCAAGGATACCAACAGTCAGAAGGTGGACAAAGGAAGAAAGTGAGGAGTTGCAGAGGAGCCTGAGGTTGTAGAAGGAAGAGAAGCCAGAAACCAGGGGAAGGCAGTGTATCAGACAAGCACGATCAAATGTGCCCTGGGCTGCAGAAGGCCCAAGTGAGGCGACTGCTGGAAATCAAGAAGCCTGTGGTGATCTTTTCACAAGCGACAGCAAGGCCAACTGCTGGGGAGTGTAAATTGGTACAACTACTTCAGAAGATACTTCAGCATCAGGCAAGGAAGTGAAGATGTGAAGATCCTATCACTCAGCAGCAATTCCACTGGTAGGAATACAGGAGTACCCTGCCCCCTTATCTGCCCCTATCCGCAGCAGCAACCTCCCTTATCCGTGGCAGAAACCTCCCATCCACAGCAGCATCCCCCCTATTCCATAGCAGTAACCCCCATCTACGGCAGCATCCCCCTTTATCCGCGGCAGCATCCCCCCTATTCCGCGGCAGCATCCCCCCTATTCCATAGCAGTAACTCCCTATCCATGGCAGCATCCCCCCTTTATCCATGGCAGCATCCCCCTTTATCCTCGGCAGCATCGCCCTTTATCCGCAGCAGTAACCCCCATCCACAGCAGCATCCTCCCTATTCTGTGGCAGCATCCCCCCTTATCCGTGGCAGCATCCCCTCTATTCTGCGGCAGTAACCCCCATCCATGGCAGCATCCCCCCTATTCCATAGCAGTAACCCCCATCCATGGCAGCATCCCCCCTTATCCGTGGCACCATCCTCCCACCCGTGGCAGCATCCCCCCCATTCCACGGCAGTAACCCCCATCTACAGCAGCATCTCCCCTTATCCACGGCAGTAACCCCCATCCACAGTAGCATCCCCCCTTATCCATGGCACCATCCTCCCACCCGTTGCAGCATCCCCCCTTATCCATGGCAGCATCCCCCCTATTCCATGGCAGTAACCCCCATCCACAGCAGCATCCCCCCTATTCCGCGGCAGCATCCCCCCTTAT